>JAYKKT010000089.1:12542500-13145000 GCA_036023115.1 Brasenia schreberi | reverse complement strand
AGTCTCCGGGAAACGAGCCGGTTAAACGGTTCGCTGAGACGTCCAAGTAGGTAAGGGAAGGGAGAAACGAGATGGGTTTAACGCTACTTGAGAGATTACACCGAGATAGATCAAGGTGAGCAATACGGCTCGAGTGGTTCAACTGATTCGGCAGAGAACCGAATGGATTCCCTGAAAACGAGACAAATGACAGGGGCCCCAGATCGAAAGCGTCGAGCAGCACCGAGTTATTGGTTAATCGGTTGTCCGAGACATCGAAGACCTTGAGGTTCCGGAACGGTGTGAGTGAGACGACGACCGAGAACCGGTTGTTAGAAAGGTTGAGGGTCTCTAAGCCCGGCACGAGACGAAGCGGATCGGATGGATGGAAACCGATACGTCCGCCGAGCTGGTTGTTAGCGAGGTTGAGATGCAGAAGCCTTGTGGTAGACCAGAAGCCGCCGGGGATGGACCCTTGGATGGAGTTGTTGGAGAGATCCAATGACTGCAGATAAGCTAGCTTGGCGATGGACGACCAGGAAATGATCCCTCTCAGTCCCCTCGACGGAAGGGAGATCTCCCTCATGGGGCTAAGGCACTTCAGTGAACTCGCCGGATCGAATCCCACCACCCACTGGAAGGCCATCTTAGCAACACGGTAGTCGGTAGAATTGCACGGAATACCAAAGGAAACTGTTAGGAGCGAGAAGAAAACGATAAGAATCACGAATTTTCCGCAGATCATCTTTCTATCTGCCCTTGGTGGTGACTAGGAAGAAGATTAAGGAGGAGCGTTAGGGTGATGGAGAAATGCAACCATGAAGAATTACAATTTTTCAGGCGACCATCTTTCAATTTTCTCCTGGGGAACGACTAGAGAGAGATGAGAATCAAGCAAAGAGATGTTGCAACCCTGTAGAAGCACAGATTTTTCGGCGACGATCTTTCTATCTTCTCTTGGTGGTCGACTAAAGAGAGGAAATACTGTTAGTCTGTTAGAGAGACGGAAGAAAGCAACCATGAAGCTTACGAGATTTATGACTCGAAATTTTCTGTCTCGGTGATTTTCTAGTAAAGGACTAAAGAAACAACTGATGGAAGTACGAAATAAACCAGCAATGAATTTAAGAATTGGTGACTCCCTATAGTTGTAGAGAGAGAGAGAGAGAGAGAGAGAGAGAGAGAGAGAGAGAGAGAGAGAGAGAGAGATTTTCTCTGAGCTCAGCGTCGTCTACCACAAGCTGAAGTATCACAAGATCTTGAACGGCTGGGAGTGAAAAAAAAAAGAGACGGTGGGGGTGGAGAGGAGCCCGTGAACAGACGAGCAAAAGATACTGTGCGTCTTGTATGATGTATGTCAAATAAGAAGAGCCACAGATCTTGAACATCAGACGGCCAGGATCCGTGTTGAATTTCCTTTGAGATGTCTTTGTTGGTGTACGTCATGTGCTTGTTTGATTTCTCAGCGATCAATAATGGCTCTCTGATTTCCAAGGTTGACCGCACAGAGGTAAGTCTGATAGAACTGATGGTTTTCATGCTCAATTCTAGCAATGAAAAAAAAAACTAATTGAAAATTGTTTTTTTATTTCAAGATTTGGTTCTCCCTTTCTAGCTAACTTGGCCATGTTAGCATGATCAATGATAACTCACCTGGCTAGGGGTCGACTAGTAAGTTGTAGGTCATGAGCTCCATACAGGCCGTGCATCTGGCTTTGTCTTCCCAAGCATACAATTAAAAGAACTCGTCCTCACCAAAGGTCGACTTGAAAGGACCGTGAAGGTTCTGAGCTCGATATTCTTGGGTGTGCATTTCTGGCAGCATTCTGCCGAGCTTACTTTGCCTAACAAAAAAAATTATCCGGCCCTGTTGGCCTAGCCGTAAAATAAAGTATATTTATGCTTCCATGTAAGAGCCATTGATCATTTTAATTTCTTGTACTAAGTTTCGACCTTCTGGTCCACCTGAAAATTGAACTCACGACCTCCTATTTAAAAGGTTTGCATGCACCCACGTGTAGATGTGTGTATTCAGTGTTAATATGTATGACCTATATGATGAGTACAGTAAACATCTATGAATCTACTACTCAGTTCCACCAAATGTTAGATCAAACTAATGAAATACAATTATTGGTGCAGTGAAGGGTTTAATCTTCAGCAATATGTCATAAGCTTCATTTACAAATTGGGAAAATATATGTTTCTCTTTCGGTCTAAACCACCGGTTTGTCCGAAAGCCCACAAGGACCACGCCCAATCCAGTTCAAGTCACGTCGGCCCGTTATGAGGGTAAAGCTCTCCCATCCCTGGTTTCTCCGTTCGTAGTATTCGAACTCGAGGCCAGGAACAAGTGGTGAACTACTTGAACCAACCAAGCGTTGGTAGAAAGCATAAATTAATTTTCGGGTGCGTTCACATCGGCTGGTGTCTGCCTAACCTCGCCTCCCAGTCAAAACAAAGGAATGCATAACCGAAAACAAGTCAAATTGGGAGAAGAGGAGGAGGGCGAGCCCTAAGATGCAATTCTGGATTCCTAACTGTTCGGGGGAATTCTCGATTTATGAAATACTTGGAGTGAATGTGGCATGCCCTTAAATATTCTATTTCAACTCAGTGGTGTCTCCACACTGTGGCGGGGTGGCACGACTATCTCACTTGAAATTCTGAAAATTTTTAAAAGAATTTGAAATTTTTTAAAGCCCGTCGAATTTGAAAATTTTTAAAGCCCGTCCCTTTCAAACCTGACATCCGCTCCCAGCTGATGCCATAGGATGCTAATTTCTAGATCCGTCACTGTTAGAACTCCATCTTGTGATAAATGCTTTGGACAAATCCGCATTTGGGAGTACTCTCTCTCACCCAAGTGCACACATGCTTTCAGGCCATTAGATGTTTTAAAGTTAGTTATACAGATGACTTTGCCAAATCTAAAGATGGTAGTATTAGGTAAAACTACCTAATACCATTTACTTATTTCGCTTCTCTTTTCTTTATATATATATATATAAAAGAGAGAGAGAGAGAGAGATTATGTACGTCTCAGTGTGTATGTATATGAGACAGGCAGGTCCTCTATCAGAGACTGTCAGATGGAGAATGGCTAACAACTAACAACCACTGTACATGTCCTTTCGCCAGAGTATCAAAGCCACTATCATAAAGGAGCATGATAAGATTCTTCTACCTCTGCAGCACCATGTGAAAGAAAAAGAACAAAGAAAGGTGACGAGTTCTTAAGCAAGCCATCCACATGCCTGAGAAGCGAAAGCAAGATCTCCCCGCCATCTCTCTCTCTGTGCTGGCTAGGTCAATATAAATAGTGAGGAATACCTGGACGTTAAAGTTGACCTTAACAAAGCCTTTCTCCCCACTAGGTTGGCGTGCTCTGGTAAGGGCCAACAGCCCTAAAATTATTATCCTCAAACTTGCTTGATTTGATCTTATCGACCCGGTGCATAAATGCAGCTGGTAAAAGATTGCAAAGTTTTACTACGACTGTCAGCTGCTACTTTTGTCTTTTATGTGGGCTTGAAATCTGCACTCGATGGATTTAAAATGGAAGGCTGACCTTCCTCCAAAAGAAAATTGCTAAACAAGGGTGTGTAATTGAAATTATTTTCGGACTGCGTGACACTATTTTGCATGCATGCATATGACTCAAAAGATGATAATGCTAATGAACTAGTGGATATTTTAATAAGAACAACCTTGTTTAGGTACTCGGTGTTCTCTTTCTAAGTTTTCCTTAGGAAGGGAGGGCCCAACGTAATACCTAGTTAAATTAATGCTGCTATTGGGAAGGAAACTGATGCATGCACTCAGATCTTTGTCTAGAATATCTAAGTGTATAATGGAGGTCTTGGTTGTACACTTTAATTCTTTACTATTAGTTATCAGCCTTTTGATCCTGTCTTCATCTCCTCTCTTTCTTTCCTAAGATTTTAATATATAATAAACTTTACCATTATTGACAATTTTGACATCCTTGGACACAAAGGGCGTAGAATCTCTCTCTCTCTCTCTCTCTCCACATTTACTTATTTAATTATTAATGGACACACACCTACACGCTTATGCTATCTCACGTTACCCACTCTGTATTACTAGATTGGGCTGCTGATACAAATTCTTATTAATGTTATTTACATGTTTTTACTACTAGATAGACGCTTTTTACCAAACATAACCATCGAAAAAGCAGAAAACAGAAGACCAAATGAAATGAAGCATACGATCTAGATGGTGAAACAGAAGAAAGCAATCTATTCATGGAATAACATGCAGTGTGGGTTAGTACATAACTCAGCTAGTATGTGCCGAATTTCCTACACACCCATAAACGCACACACACATTTTTCTACGCACTCACGAACACACGCACTTCGAGTTTGGTGCATCCAAATTGTGAAACAATGGTAACGAACTCGTAATGCTAAGGATTCAAAACGTTACAGTCAAAAGCAAATCTTCACGCTCGAAGACTCTTCTTCAACCTTTATGAAGACGATCTATATTTAAAAAAAAGATTTTTTGGCAATTTGTCAACACGAATATATCGTCCCTTTGCCTTTTACTCCTTTCTAATCTTCATTGGTATTGTCTTGATTGTCAGGCATAGAGAGAAACGCAGTGAATTGAATCTCTGGATTTTAAATCCGAACTCCAGATCCATATAGGCCATCAAATTTGAAGCATATGCCTGGATTTGGATTTGGATCCACCAAATATACACCAAACATGAATCCTGCGTAGGCTCGTACATATGAAAACTTTGTGGATTCAGTCTTAGTATTGGATAACCTGTTGGGTGGCATGTGATTCCAGAGACAACAGAAAACACGACAAGAGAAGCCTGTGTTTTTTGTGTACCCAAAGTGGCATAGAAGAAACGGACGGTGTTTGGGTTGACCTGTTAATGGCACCAAGGTGAAATGACATGACATAAGCACCACCAAAAACATGAAACTGGTGTCTATTTTAGGCAACATATCAAAGCCTGACCTGATCAAGACCCGAAAAGTTAATTTTCTATGCAAGCCAACCCCACCCAAATTATGGGGTTCCATTCAGGTTAACCTTTTGCAACATAACTTAATACAGTGGCGCCACAAAATGAGCTCCTATATGCATAAATGTTTTTTGTGTATATATGCATGTAAAAGAGGGAGTTGTTAGGCTGTCATTTATGCTAGATCATTCATGTCAATTTAAACCATTGAATTAGATAAATAGATGATATATATCAAAACACAAAAAGTGAAAAAGTACAATATATATATATATATATATATATATATATATATATATATATATATATATATAGAGAGAGAGAGAGAGAGAGAGAGAGAGAGAGGGTGTTTGTGTGTGTGCACTGACTTTGGCAGCTCGGTTAGTCTACCAGTACCAATATCGAGGCAGTTTATAGCAAAAGGTGAGTGCTCTTTTCAGTTCATTTAAATGATCAGCTTTATGTGAGTGCTCCCCTCTGGTATCAAATTTAAACCTAACCTCATACAAACAAAAAACCAACATTCCACTTCAATGGCAGTTGAAAATCGACTTAACCACCAAACCAATCCATGCATTAGCTAAACTTCTTCAAGTCATTTGATTGAAGATTTCTTCCGATTCTCTCTAGTGTGTGTATGTAGGATTAGGCTCTCCATGAGAAGGCCTTTAATATCAATATCGAACTCCTGGTCCAACCACCAATGCTGATCGACCTTAGGCCGTGTATGCAAATGCAATTTTTAGTTTGTAGCTTAATATTTATATAGTTTCACTGTTTAATCTAAATTTTCCTGGAAACTTGACAGCATTTCTAGAGAGAATTGTATGAAAAATGGTAAGCGTGATAAATGATGAAATTTACAAGGAAAGTGATTTGAATTTATAGAAAGACTGATCCGCCGAGGGTGCTTAGAACCTGGGGATGTTCATTGTTGAGTCAGTCCTGTGACCTAAAAAGTTGTTGGGAGGAAACCATAGATCACAATGCAAATGGCATTTAGATTTAAAAATGGCAAGGTACAAGATTTTAAATGTGATTGGTTTTTGGTTGGTAACAGAGAAGTAGACATGCAAGGTTTATTTGTTAATGATCCTTAAAGCCATAAATCATAATGTGTGGCATTTACTTGTAAAGCTGGAAATCAAAACAATTTTTTACTGTTTTAGTATGAACCTTTCATATCTTTTGATTGCTTACATAAACGTGCTTTACATCTCACCGTGCTAAATGCATAATGTCTTTCGGTGCACTCATGCATAAATATCTCTAGATCAAATAGTAGAGATTTTAATTACTTTATATTTAATATACATGGTACATTAAGTGCATAGTACAAAAGTATTATGGTTCTTTTAATTCAAATCTCCACTATTGATCTCAGCAAAATATATTATGCATTTAGTAGTATATATAGTGAGTGTTTATGCATTTAGTAATATATATATATATATATATATATATATATGTATATATATAGTGAGTGTAGTGTATGTATGTGTGTGCATGAGGATGCAGGTATATTAATACTTAAAGTGTATCCCAAACATAAAATTTGGGCCACATTGTATTTATTGCTGCAAATCCATCGTGGATTCATCATTTTATACTATTAGTTTTTAGCATTATGCCTGTTGATTATAAGCTACTCCCCCCATATATATATATGTATGGAGTGGGTTATACTCAACGCATTTGGAAAGTCGTGGGCCTTACTGCAATGAATTCGGTGGGGCCTATCACTTTATAATGTTTATTGCAGTGGGTTCCGACATTTTCAATGTCGTGGGCCAGTGTTAGCTCAATGGCAAGAGCTGCTCTAGTACCGTTGCTGCTGGTGGGGAGTGCGACTCCAAAGGGTGCATGTGTAGGTGTTAAGCTTTGGCCTCCTCTTGTAACAAAAGAAGAAGTAATAGTTAAGTACTCTCTGGTGGTAATAGTTAAGTACTCTCTGGTGCATATACACACACGCACAAAACAAGAAATTTTCTTCTCGCAAGAATAAAACCCGTATATAATTTTTGGCAAAGGAGCTGCCCGGAAAAGGATGAAACCCATCATACGTGAATCAATGAAAAGGAATTGCTACACCTAAAAGCAAAAGTAGCCTCCAGCGGTTCCGTTTGTCCTGTTTCTTCTTTTTCTCAAAGGCATCCGCTTTATGCACAGAGGGGCATGGCTTGACGTGGATACGTAATGGTCTAAAGGTAAACCACGAATACGGCTCTAGGGTTACAAAAGACAAGGGCCGGCTGGGACTGGAGTCGGTGCACCCTCGTGAGTCAACCTGATCGTGGCCTCTGGGTTCATGCAATGTCACGTGAGCTTATCAAAGTTAGCCGAAACACAGACAAAAGATTGAACCCTGATGCCCTTGGACACCTTCAGCTGCAGCCCTCTGCCAAAACAGAAAACATGTGGCCTCTCTACAACAACGATATACCATTCGACTTTACCGACGTATCTGTGGACGCCTTGCTGAATTAAGATCCTATTGTGCTGCACATTTCATTCTATATTTTCCTATAAATTTCACCTTTTTCTTTTAAATATCTTTTAATTTAACTTTCAGCAATCGAGTTTTGGTGCTTGTTTTTATTGGCAAAAACTAGTCTTAGGCTCACCGGTGAATTCCCTTGCTATTGAACTTCGTTTGAAGTGGCTCTCTCAATCAATCACCAAGTTGCCTTTTGGCTGGCGGATATATATGTCGCACCAACATCGTGCACACATGAATCAAACTGATGATGGCGAGCAACCAGCCCCAAAAGTCCCCGGGCAACCGAAATTATATTCGAATAATATCAATCAAATACAACAAGGACCAATCTCGCCTCTCCACCAGGATACAATCGCGTAGTATAATGTCTCCACTGAACGCAAAATGGTCAAGGAACACCTGCAGTGTTTAGCTTGAACCGCTCGCTCGCAGGCTTCTCGACGTTCCCCACAGATGCGCAAGGAGGAGGATGATAACGACCTCTCAAGGCTTCTTGCTGGATGGCTGCCCTTTACAGACTCTCCGCAACTCTAAGATAACAAAACCCTAATATTTGATCGTCATTCATCAACTCAATAGACCAGCATAATATAAGGACGAGCATAATATAAGGACTCCCAATGTCACCAGGACAATACTCATGACACTGACACTAGACAGGAAACCAACTGGGATCATACTCAGTTCGAATTCAAACCCGGAACTAATGCATAAGACACTTGAGGTACAAGGACAACACCGAAGCACGTTGTTGGCATGTGAAAAAAGAGCAAGCTCACGTCCGTGCGCATGGTCCTGAATCAGGCACAAATCTAGGGTGTCAATGGCTTGACCTTACATTCTGTGCTTCGATTTTGCAAACTCACGCCCTCTTATATCGGCAAGCTCTTTCCAATGATGCTCATGCCTCACTCTAGTTGATTCAACTCTGCAAATCAATTACCACCGGGTCTATCGCACCAAAAACACTCAATGTACACCTTGCCTAACTTCTCCACCCACGTGCTGATCTTCAAACGACTCCTTAAAGCAGTGATAATCACACCCATGTGTACCTCCACATAAACCAGTTCCAAACACAAAAGCTCCTCCACACTCAAAATTCGAAGAAGTAGATTTTGTAAAGAAAAACCGGTAAGAGAGAAATTTTCCAATTCAAGTTCAGATTCTGATATTGATTTTATGCTAGTGAAAGATACCAACCTATAATGATATTATATAGAAGGTTAATGATATTATATAGAAGGTTAGCAGATAGGAGACGTGGTGATTCAACCACATACTTAATCTTAAGTGTTCTATCCCTTTTCAATTTTCTAAATGTCATCATGAAAAGCCATAACATTTTGTATCTTATGATTTTTCATTCAAGACCTACCTAAATGCTTTTTATCAAAGAAAAAGGTATTCTAACAGTCGTCAAGAAATGAATTATCTTGACAAATATCTCCACACCACATACTCCTACTCCATTAAAGGTGGATGATTGTCATTGAGGGAATGAGGTTGAGGTGAATCATTTGCCTTCACAGTCTTATATGATCCCAGGTCCAATAGTTCAAAGTTCCATGTCTAGTTTAGGACAAAATATTAATTTTGCTCAAGGAACTGTTGATAGCAAAGATCTTCTTCACCTCAGACAAAATATGAACCAAACATTTTCGTAGCCTTGTACTTACAACATGATCTCTGCTAGTGTCTAGAAAACCAAGTATTAAGAAGTAGGCAAGGAAGCTGACTCTTCAAAATGCGAAACTACAGATACAAGAAGATGGCCTGTGTGGTTGTGGGATGGAGTTAGGTATAGTGACTACTTTTTAAGGAGTGTTTAGTTGTGGTGGTAATTATCTTTTTATGTATATGAAGAAGTTTTAGGGAGTATGAAGAAATTGTAAGAAGTGTTATTTTTACTTTTTCTTCTTTTGATGTGCGTAAATTCTCTAAGTTTTTTCCTTTTCTTTTTCTTCTATCTTTTTCAATACTTATTACATGATTAGAATATGTTTAATCTATCACAGTTCCTTTTTCCTATTTTTAGTGGAGAAAATTATGATTTGTAGAGCATCAAGATGCAAACAAATTTTGTTTGGTAGCATTTGTGGGACTTGATGGAGAACAAAAAAAAGAAAAGAAAGTTGAAAAGTTTGAATCATCAACAAACTACTACCGAAATCAATATTCTCACGTATTGTAAATGCCAAGACTAGGATTATTTTGAAGTAAGAATATCATGGGGATGGTAAAATAACTATGGTAAAACTTCAAACCCTAGTGTATGTAAAGTGGAATCTCAACTTGCATGTACAATCTACTTAATAAGAAGGAACAAATTAAAATTAAGTCAAGGATGACTCTTCTTTGTGGTCCCTTTCCGATTCCTTTCACAAATAACTTTCACTGACTCACCTTTCACTGCTCCTTTTTTGTGTTGTAGTCCCTTTTCGATTCTTTCCACAAATGACTTTCCGAAAGGGTTAATCTCTACACTACAACTTACTTGGTTATAAGAAAATTTCTATACACTCGAAAAGAAAGGTGAGTATAAAGGAGTCCTTATTTTCTACATGGTTTTGGGTTCTAAGAGATTAAGCTAAGGCAAGGTCTCAATTAAATGTAAGTGGGGCTGGTTTGAATTAATGAGTAAAGAGGCTAATAAAGTTAATGCTAAAGAATTATGCATTGTAAATCAACACATATGAGACCCTAATAAAATTGATATGGTATGGACAGGGTCAATATCCTTATGGGCTGCCAAAATCGATGTGATTTGGACAAGTGAGATGACTTAACTATTAAGGGATAATAGTAAGTAATAATGTATAATTAAGCAGGCAGAAATTAATTAAGTAGACATTTAAATATGTAAAGCGTCCTAATATGTATAAAAATCTAATGTAATACACAAGCTTAATATGCTGAAAGTTTCAATATTCCGAAGAGAAAGGTTTGGTATCGAATGCATTTGGTAACATGTTCATGTTATGTTTGATTGTTAGAGACATGCAATTGATATAGGGATCGATATCCATTATGATCCTGCTATTATGCTGATAATGGTTGTTAGTGTTCCGACACTTATGAAGTGTAGTCCATTGAGCATAGAAATTGGTTTTCAAAAATGTAACATAGGCTTACTTGAACACTTTCATAGTAAATAGGCATGTAACATGGATTTGTTTGAACACGTTCATGGAAAACATGTAGGTAACATGGGTTTGCTCGAACACTCTCATAGATGTAACCTTAATATCTTCAGTTAAGAGCATCATACGAGGCTTCCTTGTCCTGAAAATGGTTTTTGCCTATGCTTTATGTTCAGCTTCATCTAGTTCAACTACTGAACTGGTTGTGTTTTATAACAAAGATTTTCTTTTTAGCTCATCAAGATGCTTAAAGCCTGAGGAAGCAATTGCAGCTTTGGCGTTTAACAACAGGGGCATTGGTGACTCATTGAGTATGGAAATTGGTGTCACAATACAACAGATGGGATTTCAGCTGACTTCACAACATACTGCATCTTGGAAGTCTGCAGCTAAAATGGCATCATTCAGGATGACATAAAACACAAGAAGATCACCCCATGCTAGTTCAAGATCAAGATGGGGCCGAGTCTATCAAATCAAGATAAGATCAAGTTCAAATATGGGATCGAGCTTATCAAATCAAGATGAGATCAAGTTCAAATTCAAATATGGGATCGAGCTTATCAAAACAAGATGAGATCAAGTTCAAATTCAAATGTGGGATCGAGCTTATCAAATCAAGACGAGATCAAGTTCAAGGATCGAGCTTATCAAATCAGAACAGAATGAAGTTCAAAATAAAAGGGGTGCAAAGATAAAAAATCGGAGAGAGAAAGTAGGCCATCCGAGCTAAGAGATCAAAAATCCAATCGGGAGAGATCAGAAATCTGAGTTTGAGAAATCCAGGGGTGTGAAAGGGGCATCAACCATCAACTGCAAAATACCAATCCATGAAGAGAGAAAAATCGAAGGAAAGAGAGAGAAAGAGAGGGAGAGAAGGAAAAGAAAGGAGAAGGAGAAGAGAAGCAGGCTCACCCTGCTCTCCAGTCCGACATCTGCTCGTTGGGGTTCCTCTGCCACGTTAGACAATTCATATCATCTTCCTCCTCAATCCCACAGGTTTGAACCATTTGTTTTATGAAGGTAATCAATTGAAAACTCAAAAATCTATAGGTTTTTGTAGAAGACTGTACGAGGACTTAATTGAATATCGTGTTTATGATCAATATTGATGCAATCTTTCTTTAATCTCCAGGAACATGATAAAAACAACACACCTCTATGATCTGCATGAATTTTAGGATTGGTTACAGGTTGAAGATTGTTCCAAACGATCAAGGAAACACATTTGAAATTTTTTGCAAATCTAAACTTTCGAAACTGCATGACTACACACACTTGAACACGGATTTGTTTTAGATGAATGACTGGTCCAATTAAGTCAATCTTTTGCACTCCAATATAGACATGTCAAGGATTATTTTATAAAATTTTGAAGATTTTATGTAGTCGTTTGCCTAGCTAATTAAATTTGTGAACTTAGGCAGAAACTAGATGTTGTTCTGTAGAAACAGAACATGCAGGAACATGTGTTTGTTCTTTTGCTCATATCTTTGTAAATACTGAATGAAAGTGCTTGAAAATTAATTCTTTGGAAACTAACATCCAGGGACTTCCAACAAAATAAATTTTACTGAATTTGGAAATCTGAGTGTAGAGATATGATTATTTTTCTGAGCCTCTGAACTACAGACACAAAACTATTCTGGCTTTCTGAATAGTCATCAGTTCCCGATTTAATTCTTGGGATTTACAGAAGTAAAATACAAAATAAAAATATTTCCTCTTTCTGCACATGCGTATCTTGCTTCTATAAAAGTTTTAGAATTTTGCAGACTCAAAAGTATTTAAGAAAAATAAGAGAACAGGTCTATGAAACAAAACACTTTCTACAATTTTCAGAACCTGAAAATTTCAGAAATCTGGAACTTAGTCACAAATTCTGAAATTTGTAAAATTGGGTTTTTGCTTTCTCGAATTTAACGGATTCTAAACATTTTTCAAGCGTCTAGGTTGACCCTTGAGCACCGGTTCAAGAAGACCTACGTTGAAAAGATCTCACTTGTCCACAATCGTTTACGAAAGTTAGAAAACCAAACTTTGTTAGTTTAAGTAAACTAACTGTTACGCTCGCGCACACGACGTAGTTCGAGAGTTTAATTTTAAATCCTAACAGATTTTGAAATAAAAATTCACGTCTACAAGCGCCAACTTTTCTTCTTAAACATAGACTTTCCTTTCTTAAACATCGACTTTCCTTTATCAGTGTCGACTTTCTTTTCTGGGTGCCGACATTCCTTCTTGAACATCGACTTTCCTTTCTTTAACATCGACTTTTCTTTTTGACATCGACCTTCTTTTCTGGATGTCGACTTTCCTTCTTCAACGTTGTCTTTCCTTTCTAATACCTGAAACTAAAAATGACAGGTTACCTTGCTCAACAATGCCGAAATTGGCCGGTGCTTGGTTTTTGCCTTTTTGGTTCATGACATCTCATCTTTCTAGTGAATTTGCTTCCTTTCGGTTTGAATTTTATATATGACAAGTATGGTTTCAAACACTTTCTTTAAATTTATTTCTATATTTGAAAATATCAAATTTAATGAAATCTTCAAATATTATTTTTAAAAAAACACTGGGTTTCATTCCCAACTTTTGTTTGCAAGGGTGACCTACTTTTGTTCCGTGAGTCAGCCTATAACCACCTTGACCATTTAACCCTTTTCATGGGTGTAGGGTATCAAACCACTTTAACCACTTAAATGGGTATAGGGTATCAAACCACTTTAACCACTTCAACGGATGTAGGTATCGACCCACTTTAACTACTATACCAGGTGTAGGGTATCAAACCACTTTAACCCTGGGTATCAGGTCTCAGAATGAGACTGTAATAAAACGGGTGAATTTTTGAGGTCTGGTTTGAATTTAACTTGTTTATGAATTTTAAGGGTTTTGAAATTTTATAAATATAGAAATTTGCAAATATTTTTGGGTTTGATTTTCAATATTCTCATTTTCATTTGTTTATATAAAAAGAATTATTTGAAATCTTTCTTTCTTTGAAGGCAATTATTTAAAAAGGCAAAATCTTGTCAATTTAGTCCTGAGGGCAAATAGTCATTTTCATAAAATTTTGTCCAAATTTGATTTTTTTGAAAGGGATGCAATATATCATCATTTTGATGTTGCTAGAAAATTTTGATGAGAAAACGAGTTTGTTTAAGGCGTTTTTATTTGAAAAACCCTTAAAAGGCCCAAACCTGCCCAAAAAAAGAAAAATTTCTAAAAGATAAAGATTTTTTATTATTATTCTTTTGGGTGTTTACAACTTGATCCTAAAAAAGCAAAGTGACATTTTCTTCAACCTTTTCCCACCAATTTCAACAATCCACATACATTTGCATCAATAATAAATCTTTAAATATGTAATGTATATGGAGCATAACTCCTTATATATATAGACATACATATCTTGAAGCCTTGTTTATGCATGTAAAACTCACATTTGAGACATCATATGTGCATATACACATGCATATCTATACGTTATGAAATTCTTGTGTTCATATGTATAAAAGCCGACCCATATTATGTACCCCATATATGTACTTTTCCTTTTAATAAAACCCCATGGATACATATAAAATTATTTAGGCTCGATTAAATTTAGCGGGCTTTTTAGAATGGAATAGGTGCAACTGGGCTAGGATTTTTTAAAGAGCTTTATCTGGGATCAAATATACCTAGGGGATACTAGACCTTGGCCTTGGTTGACCCATCATGTTGGGCAATTTTTGGGTCCTCAATTTTTGGCAGGACCCACATTGATGTTGTGGTAGTGCTACCAAGTCTTCAAGCTGGACCTAGTTTCTTTTCCTTGAAAATATATGTATCCATTTAAATGTACTGGTAGAATGGATCTGGATATGCGACTCAAGCTATCACTTCATGGGTCTTAAAATTGGCTTGTTAGTAACGGTTTTTAAAACAGTATTTTCCTAGAAAATTTTGGGTGTTTAAACTTATGCAGCGATTTGGGACCTTTTTTATGAAAGGTGGAGAATAAGTCTAGAATATGTTTGTAAACATGAAAATTTTCACTCCCAGTTTATGAGACTAGAAATGAACCTTTTCGTGCCTACGTCGTTTGCGAGCGTGCCAGCTAGCTTACTCAAGCTAGCAAAGGTTTTTGAAAGATTTCTGACTTCTTGATGATTGTAGGAAAGCGGGATCTTTTCGCTTAAACCTTCTTGAATCGATGCTCAAGGGTCAGTTTAAACGCTTAGAAACTTCGATTTTTTTTGCAAATCAAATACTAACTTCGAATGATCAGTGTTTGATGAATTCGATGTATGCCTTCTTTGCAATTTTTATTACGATTGCTAGACAACCCTAAGTCTTTGTGAGTTTTATCTAGTTAGGCCTAATATGTGTGTGAATGTGTGGCCTATTTTCAACGTGGTTTGAGCGAGGATTCGAGGGCTTTTGAAAGAGAGCGAATGATGCGCACTCACTCAAATTGAAATAGCAACTCACTCGACTTTAAGTAAACCCACACAAAGGAAAATACAACTTTACTTCCACTGAAGTAAACTCACATGACTTGAAAATATATAAATATGTTTTATCCTAAGAGCGAAAAGGCTCAATGTATGTGAGTGTAAAGAGCGGAAAGGCTCGAGTGCTCGTGAGTATTTTTCGTGTGAAATTTAAATGACAACTCACACAACTTAAAAGTAAATCCACCCGAAATGAAATTGCAACTCACACAACTTTCACTAATGTAAATACCCGGAATGTAAGTGCAACTCACACGACTTTCCCAAAGTAAATACCCGGAATGTAAGTGCAACTCACACGACTTTCTCAAAGTAAATACCCAGAATGTAAGTGCAACTCACACAGCTTTCACGAAAGTAAATACCCAAATTGAAGTATATACGTTTAGCTTAAGAGCGGAAAGGCTCGAGTGGTCGTGGGTGTTCTTGTGTGAAATTGAAATTGCAACTCACACAACTTGAAAGTAAATCCACCCGAAATGTAATTACAACTCACACAGCTTTCACGAAAGTAAATACCCAAATTGAAGTATATACGTTTAGCTTAAGAGCGGAAAGGCTCAATGTGTGTGCAATCATGTGCAATATAAGAGCGAAAAGGCTCAAGTGCACGTGGGTGTCTTTGTGTGCAGTTAAGAGCGAGAAGGCTCAAGTGCATGTGTGGTCGTGTTTCATACACAAATATTACATCTCGTGGGGAGACTTCACTCCATTATTACAACCTCATTTCGAATTGAATTGAATTTAAACGAGTAATGTAAAACCGAATATAAATGGCACTTACAAGTGTTCGATTTTGCCTCTCGGGTTCGCTCGGGTCTTCCTTTGTTGCAGTCGGGAGGTAAGTTCCTTGGTTGGATTCAAAGAGGGTGCTTGGGTACGGGTCCACTTAGGTGCAGCCGAGTGGGTGTGGGCTTAGATTGGGTGCCAAGGGGAGTTCGACCAAGAGGCTAGGTCGGTCAAGGCTTAAGGCCAACTAACTAAGTACAATTTGGGTTTAGAGGGGTAGGTCGAGCCAATGGTGGCTCGGTTTGGTTTTGTCTAGGTGGGTCTTAGGGTGGCAGCCCAAGCTAGGTCCGATTGGGGCCTATGGCTAGGTTCAAGGTAGTGTTGGTCGACTAGGTGTAGTTAGGCCAGCAAGACTTGGCCGGCCAAGTGGGTGCAGTCTAGGGTAGTATGCTAGGTTCAAGGGGTTAGTTGGGTCGAGTTGTGGCTAGGGTTAGGTGGGGAATTAGGCCAGCCAAGGGCAAGCCGATTTGGTATGGTGTCATGGCTTAGTACGGGACAACTAGGCTTGGCCGAGTGATGCACTTGGCTAGGTGAGGTGCAGGCCAACAAGGCCTGGCCGAGTGATGCACTCGGATAGGTTAGAGTGCGGGTTATGGTGGGGGCAGATGAGTGCACTCGGTTTGAGTGGATGTAGTGGGTCAGATCGAGTGCAAAGTGCACTCGGTTCTTGGTGGGTGATGTGGGTCAGACCGAGTGCAAGGTGCACTCGGTTCTTGGTGGGTGATGTGTTGGTTAGGGTCGAGCCAAGGCTCAGTTTGGTGGGGAGATAGGCCAGCCAAGGTAGGTTGACTGCCAGGTGTACTCGATTTTATAGCTGGGTTTGGTGGGAATAGGTTAGCCTAGGACAAGGTGGGTTAGGTAGTGGCTAGGTTAGGTTTAGGTGGAGTCGGTTGGGGGTCGTTAGGTCCAGTTGGGGTGCAGTTTTGGTTAGGTTTAGATGGAGTCGATTGGGGGTCGGTTAGGTGGTGGATTAGGTTTTAGAGACTTACCTTACAGTCGGTCTACCTTGTGCAGCCGTGGTTGCAGCCCACATCCAAGCCACTCCACCTTGTTGTTGCAGCCCCAAGCTAGGTCAAGGTCACAAGGCTTGAACCCACTTAGCCCTTGATTGAGCCCACATGGCTAAAGCCCACCAATGTTGACTTTTCCACCCACTCTCTCTCTCATCACAAGCCCCTCTCCAAGCTTTCACGTGAACTTTTTCACCCCCCCTTGGTCCTATTTATAGGCCAAGGGATGGGTCTTGGATTTGGATCTTGAGATCCAAATCCGATCCAAACACTATTTGGATCTGGATCTAGATATTTTTGTCTAGATCTAATCCAAAATCTTCTTTCTTCAGTCCTTCTTGGTGTTTTGAAATGGGCGGTTTTGAACGGGCCCTAGTTCCGCCAGTGACTCGTTTGGGCTGAGTTTTTCCCTGTCTTCTTGTCCGATCTGCTTCTCACTTTTCGGACTCTGTTTTGTCTGATTTTTGTTTCCACCGGCTTGGGGTTTGATTTCTAACAGCTTCATCGGGGCTTTGGCTTCATATTTCATGTTTTAGGGTTAAAGTCTGCTTCTGGCCTGGATGCTTTTTCTTTTCGGTCATGTTTTCAACTAAACGGGCTGAATCTATGCCTTTTGACCCGTTCTTGAGCTGTTTTTTTATCAGGTTTCACTTGCTTGTTTTAGCTGCTTTACAAAATTTGGGTTTTTGGCCCAGGTTCAAAAACCTTTATTTTGAAGGATTTTTAGAAAGAAGTTAAAACTTCGCAACTCTGGGGTTTTACAAGTTCAAAATAGGTTTGAAAATGGTTTTTGAAAATCAGGTGTTTGTTTGAAAATAATCCCATTTTGGGGTGTTTACAATGTTTTAGCATTTTTATGTTTTTATTAATCATATGAGGACTTTGGTGAGAATATTGATGATTAAAAGTTATAAAAAAGTGTTAAGAAGTTTGTTTCTTAAATTTGATAACGTTTATGACAGCTATTGAATAATCTAAAGATCTTTTGAGTTATACTATAGATGAGATAATTTGTTCACTTTTATCACATAAAGAAAAATTTAACAGGTTGATGGAAAATTTCATTGAGAAAGCATTCCAATCCAAGGTTGAAATTATATTTAGGGAAAAGAATAGTAACATGCTCAGTGATCAAAAGAGTACATGAAGAGGTAGTGGTCGAGTCCAAGGTGGCTATAAAAATAGCACTCATAGTCGTGAAAGAGGCCAAGGTAAGGTCGATTTTAATGAGTAAAAGGAGAGACAAAGCTAACTTTAAAACAATTTCAAAGAGAAAACAATGTTACTTTTGTAAAAGGATTTTGCATATTAAAGAAAATTATTTTTATAAAGCAAAAAATGCTAATTTTGTTGAAGAGGAAGCTAATATTTTTATGACATGTATGAATGCTAATAATAGTAGCAATGACATTTGGTTAATAGATTGTGGTTGAAATAACCATATGATAGGAGATAAAGAATTGTTTTGCACCATTGGTCAAAATGAAACAATTGTGGTAAAGTTAAAGTTAGGTATAGAAGTTTTGATTTATGATGTTTATTATATTCTTGGTTTGGCTCATACTTTGCTTAGTGTGGGTCAAATAATTAAGAAAGGATATGTAGTTACTTTTCACAAAGATGCATGTGAAATTAGAAAAAAAAAATGGGCAACTTGTTGCTAAGTTAAATATGATGCTGAAAAAAATGTTTTCTCTTCAATTGTCATGCTTGAATGATTGTGTCTTGGATGCAAATGTTATGGAGCAAAAACAATTTGACATAAGCATTATGACCATTTACACTTTAATGAGTTAAAATTATTGAGCAAGAAATGTATGTTCTTTGGTTTGCCACTTGTTAATTTTTAAAGTGATATTTGTAAAGCATGCATTTATCGAAAGTACTATAAATTATGATTTCCTGTTTAAAAAATATAGAGAGCAAAAAGACCTCTGGAATTAGTTTATGCAAATACTTGTGGCCTTATGAAAGCTTGTCTTTAAATAAAAGAAAATACTCTTTTCACTTTATTAATAGCTTCACACGTATGAGTTTGGTGCATTTTCTTGCAAATAAGAAAGAGAAATGATAAATTTAAAGAGTTTAAAGTATTTAAAAAAAAAGTGAATGCACATTTAAAGTTCTTCATATGGATAGAGGTATTGTGTTTTTGTGTGATAGGTCTGATATTTTTTATGCTAAATTTCACAAAATAAGAAAGACACTAGAGGAGAATGGGATTGTAGAAAGAAAACTGAGTGATTGTGGAAATGGCTTGAAGTATATTAAGTGAAAGTCATCTTCCAAATGAGTTTTGGGTAAAAAGAGTGACAAGATTAGTTTATCTTTTTAATATCTCATCAACAAAAGACAAAACTTCTTATGAAGCTTTAGTGGAAATACGAAATTAATGTGAATAACTTACATATTTTGAGGTGCATTTTTATGCTTTAATTGAATAAAATGAAAACTTCTAAATGAACAAAAAGAGCAAAAATCCTGAAAAATATACTAAAAAATAGACTTGTCAGACAACCTTTTTAGTGTATAATCGATATGAGTATGACTCGTCCTTAAAGATTATGGACATGAAGTTATAGCGGGACATGTATTAACGATGGAAATTAGAAGGGTTATATGGCAAATATTTGAGAGCCTTAAGAGAAAGATGTGTTATAAAAACCTCTAGAGGATCCAATAGACACATGGTCAAACCCCATGATGTCAAAGATCTTGAAGCACAAAGTAATGGTGAGACCGTTGGCACATCTCATCTAGCATTGCAACGAGAAGGAAGCAATAACAAGAACATAGAAGTTATTAGGAGTTGTGTTCATAAAAGATGGATTCATTCTTTGCCACCTCAATAGAGGCCTATAAATAGTAACTATAATGAGTAAAAAAGATGTGAATAAAAAACCACACTTCTTATTTTCTTTGTTTTGCATTACTATTTCTCTTGTTCTTTAGCAATATCTATAACTTAGTGATCTTGATAATACTTGGATTGGGTTGTTGCATCAAGTTCATATAATCCTATCAAGATCTCACAAGATTGTTTTGAGTCATGTTCATAATGGGGATTCAATAGCATGTACACATACATATACACAATATATATGTCAAACTTTGACACTATATTGTTATTGTCTAATTATTGCTTTTGAGGATATGAATATCATTTACAAAGTTATAAAGGCTCTAGAGAAAATACAAAAAATAATTTTATCATACTCCTACGCCTAAAAAGTAATGAATGAACTCGAGTATGTATTATAAGATATGGTTTTATCCTCTTTCACACACACACACACACACACACACACACACACACACACATATATATATATATATATATATACATATATGTGTGTATATATGCATACATGTTTAATATACATTTAACATGAAATTTTACACACATACACATACACACACACACACACACACACACACACACACATATATATATATATATATGTATATGTGTGTGTGTGTGTATAGACATGGCCGGTTCGAAACCTGCAAACTGAGTTGGTCCCAAAATTGTCAGCAACGGTTTTGGTTTCAGAACCAAAATTGAAACCGGGGACAACATGGTTCATGTATTGTTAAAACTGATCCGGAACTAGAACCAGAACCATAACCAGAACTGGTGGTTTGATTTCATGTTTAGATTTAAACATAGTTTTTTTATGCAATATATACGAAAATCCCTCCTTAGCTCTAAACACTACTTTCACAATGTCCTTGTCCAACTCAATGGCGGAGACGTTGAAATTAGCACTTTTCAGCAGTTTTGGGGCAGTTTTGGAATTAAAACCAAAATTGCATTGAAATCGATGGTTCTAGGTTTGGAGTAAACCGGAACCGGACATGTTTATGTATATAACATGTGAAATATATATGTATAACATGTACATTATACTTGTCTTTGTATGATGATACATACATACATACATATATATATATATATATATATATATATATATATATATATATATATATATATATATTAGATATGTCCGGTTTTGGGTAAACTGGACCCTCTGATTTCAAGCCACTGGTTCCGGTTTACCCATAACTAGGAACTAGAAACCGCAACTGAACAGTCCAGAAAACAGTTTTGGTTCTCATTCTTGGTTTGGCTGTTCCGGCTCTAGTTTTGGTTCAATGATTCCGGTCCCAATTCAACTTTCATGACGGTTTCAGAGCGGTTTCGGGTGGTTCTGATCCATTTTTTTAATGGTTTCGAATATGGTTTCGGGGTGGTTTTGTATCTGATTCCGATTCAGTATGGTTTTGGATCCAGTTTTTTAAATGTTTTCAAATCCGGTTCTGGGTGATTCTGGATTTGATTTTTGGATGGTTTCAAGTTTGGTTCTAGATCCAGATCTGATTTAGTTATATAACTATTAAACTATTTAAACTATTTAAGATTATATAATTTTATAACTATTGGTATTTGTGTATCATGTATTACATTATGCATACATATATGATATATGATATATTATATTACAAGTGGTATAGTTACATTATATAAGTTCTTATAAGCTATACTTATAACTTATCAGTATTATATTCATTAATTAATTTATGTATACATAATATATTACATTATAAAATGTATGTAGACTATGTAGTCGTAATGTAACTATGTAAGTGTTTAATATATAATATATATAATGTAATAACGTAACTATGTAAGTATATAGCATATTACATATGATATATGTAATGAAATATGTAATATATCTATATAAGTATTGCATTATATATATAAACTAATAAAATGTTAAACTAAAGTTATAATGCTATAAAAAAAATATACGTACAAAATTCATATAAAATATAATATATATATAAAGAAATAATGGATTTGACCATAATTCACTTGCCTAGGAATTATGCCTCCTAAGCATCCTCTTAAGTGGAAAGGAATTAAAGTTCAAGTAGTTCTCTTACCTTTTAATAGAAACCTCTTACCTAAAGTGATTGACTTTGAATTTAATAATCATTATCGCTCTATGTTTGCATGGGATCGGTGCCAATAACACTCATAGTAGTTTCTCCTTTAGTAGTATAATCTTTAGTATATATATCAACGGACACTTCTTCACGCTTGTGTGCTCGACAACTTACTCTTACCCAATCATCTAGGTAAGCCTAAGCTTTTAAGGTCTCGAGTTATAAGTTAGAATGATTCATCTAATATATTACCTCTTGTACTAAATACTTACTCTACAATGATTGTTGAGTTTGGAACAGTAAAAACCTCCTTAGCAATTAAAGATAAAATTAGATAAGTAAGTTGATGCTCTCACCACCATTTTAAAACATATAATTTCTCTTCACCCTTATATTCTTCAAATTCATGAAGATCATAATGAATATCATTATATACCTCAAACTCAGTTGATTCCATAGATTTTGACTGCTTTCTAAGTCTAGATTTTTGTATCATTGATTATATTGTTGATATCCTGAATCCCATTTAATAAAGATCCTTATAATAAGCATTCAAAAATAACTCTAAGCCTTTTAATTTTAATTTAAGATCTAATGAAACAACAACTAAACTAATTGTTGGAAGATCTATATAATAATTAAAATCATTTTTCTGTGATCTACTGCACAATATGAGATAAGCAAGAATCAATATCAAATTAAGATAATGCATGAACAACTTCTAAAGTTTAATAAATAAATAAATAAATAAAAAGTTGGATAGTAAACACCAAGTAATACATTTGTAGTAGTATGAAAAATATAAAGGAGATCTAAAAAACATGTACAAACATCCCAATTACATTCAAACAAATTCGATTGTGGAAAATGAGGATGCATAAACTTCATTAATAAGTCTTTATAGTGCATAGTCAAAGATAGCATTTGATAGGTCGAGTTTCAATAGTATCTAGCATCTTTTAGCAATTTTCTTTTTTGTTTACAAAAATCTACCCATTCATTTCTAGCATTAGGAATGTGCATTTCTAATAGGTTGTATTTCACGCTGTATAATCTTCGAACCATCTTGTACACATAGGTTAAATACATAACAAACACATTAAATATGAAAAAATGTGTCACCTAAAATAGGCTGACATATTCTTTATAATTTCTTTGTAATTCATAAATAATTCATGTATTTTCAGCAACATTATCAAGTGAAATTGAAATTTTTTTACAAGATAATTAATGATCTTCAAAAATCGATTTTAACATATAACAAATATTTTGTGTCGTGTGTAATTTATCAAAGCAACAAAGTATAAGAAGACACTTTTTAATTGACCAACTCTCGTCTTGATGGTGCACATAGTGACACACTATGCTCAAATGAACAAAAAATACAATATGTCTACTATCCGATTGCCTAAAATAGGTACAACTAAAAGATTATGAGCATTTTATATCATCAATAAATAAAAAATTTTAATCAAAATTAAAAGGAAGATGTCTACTATAGTGAAAAAACCCCATAGAAGTTTATCCACTAGCAAATGAATTTTTCTTCACACAAAATTGAGTTTGATGAACATCTAACCCCATTACTATTAGATATTTTTTCATAATATGATTTCTTAGTATGTCATAACCATCTCTTGGTTTAAAATTATATACCTCATCACAATAGCTGCACTTCGCCTGATTTACACGGTCTTGTTCATCATGTAATTTTATAAAGTGAATTTTAAATAAATCAAATCCTTGTGACCTAGTTTTTAGAGGACGTCCTCCATATCTATGTTGTATTGTTAAACTTTCAGTACCAAAATAGTTTCATACACAATGGCACATTAGTACCTATATCGTTGTCGCTACCTATATTTGCCATGCTTTCTTGACTTAGTAGTATTGGCATTATAGGTTTTTGAGGAATATGATAACTCTGGCTTTTATTCAAAATGACTTCTTTTATTTTTGGAACTAGAAGAACATCGCCATGATAAGACATTCACTTAAAAAAAATAATTAAATAAATTAAAAACACTCCTATTTATATAGCAAAACTGTAAGAGCAAGAGGTAGAACAAGGTTGGCAAGAGCTTCTGTTATGATTTCATATTTTAAATATGCTATTTATAAAACAAAAACACTATTCATGAATAGCAAACATGGGTGCCACATCGAAAATATTTAAATTTAAAAATATTGACTAGTTAACCAGTACATGGGTGCCACATGGTGCTTGAGTATATTTTGGGATGGTGGTCACCATGTGGCATTCTCTTATATATATATAAATTGTCGGATCCATGTAGAAATAAGACCTAGAACCGGCAAATTCAGATTATGTGTTCAGATCTGGAACCATTGATTCAGATTTGACTGTTTGAACTGAAACCAAACCACCAGTTTTCACATCAGTTCCGATTTACAAACTGTAATCGACTCAGGCCATACCCGGTTCCGGTCATGGACCGGATCCTATGGTTCTGAATCCAAACAGTCTATAAACAGTCTATAGGGCAGTTTGGTTCCAAGCCAAACTGCCAAACCGGATCCGAACCGGCCATGTCTAATATATATTATATATGTACTTATATTGTATGATTGTGTTGGTTTCTGGTGGGGTCTGGGCTGACCTCAATCCGACCAACCTTTCTTGTGTTGCTTTGGGCCAACATTGGACCGACGCTTTTGCTTAAATGCTGAACTCGAAGCATACACTTTTTGGTTCAGGTCTGGGTCAGACGATGGGGTCCGTCAAGATAGACACCCTTATCTCAAACCCTAAGTGAGGATGGCTGGAGAGATGCATCTTTTATGTCGTTAGAGAAAGAGAAGTACACTTTTCTCCATGAGACTCTATGCCAAACACACTCCCAAGCCTTAAATACCAAACATGTGCCACAAACTCGAATTCATAAGTTCGACAACCGGATGGAAGGGCTGCAAGCATCGTATGGTGTCAAGTATTTGGAGTTTTTAATTGAACTCTTTGAAATCACAAGGGTGAAGCAAGCAAGTGCGATGTAGCACGCACTCTGCAACAGAAGTAGTGGTTGGTTTTGTATAGCTTGGTGCCTTTGGCGGTTGGTGGTGGTGACCATCGGCTCTATCACAAAACAGATTTTTAGGAGTGCAAAAACAAAGTAAAAGTGATGCCAAACCTTTATTGTGATCACATTGTTCGCCACATGTGAACAACTAGCATGCTTCACCTACAGGCAACAAACTAAAGATATGTGTGTGTAAAAACGGGGATTACATCCATGACTTTTGAAACTCGACAATCAACATGGAGTTGTTCTACCACCAAGTCTCATTGTTGCGAGCAAACAAAGAGTGATTGCCCTAAGCCCCCAAACACACTGAAGACCGGAGTAAGGTGGAGAGAGGAGGCAGATGACAATCTCCCTAGCCATTCTTCAACACTAGACTCACTCTCACTCTTACAATCTCTATCTATTTGATACTTGGATCTCTATTTTGAGACTCTTTATATAAAGAGTTGATTATATAGAAAACTTACTCTACTTGGTCAAATTATTCTAGTAAAACTAGTTCATCTAGACTCCTACTCATTCAAAGAATCTAACATCTCAAGATTTTGTAAGAAATTAAATGAGCTAAGGGAAATATGTGATCTCATAGATATATGTGGAACCCAAATACAACATCCCAAATGAAGAATTGGACTACATGTCCCTGGATATGGATTTGAGCCATTAAAAAGAGTCTTGTAACAACTCTCTACCTCCAAAGGTTATCCACAAGGTCTGGTGGTAGTTATAGATCAAGTGCTCGTACTCCTAAAACTGAATGACATAACCAAGTATCATCCTTGTCTGACTGTCTAATTCAATGTACCAAATATCAAGTCAACTATCTCAAGCTAGTAACCTCTATTTTGCTGCAAAGATGCCTACAACGCGATTAATATCCTCTTACACTAAAGATGGTAGCCTACACTCTTTGTACTTTGTAGACTTGTGGAATATCTTTAGTTGGCTCATGTGGAAGATGGAATGCATATTTAGTCTATTTAGAAGAGCAAGTTGATATGCTACTCTCTCAATCTTCTCTAAAATCTCAAATGGTCCATCACATTAGGGCTTCAAACTTTTGTGTTACCCTAATATACCTGCTTCCACACATACTATAGGATCTTCAGACATACACAATCATGAAACTCAAACTTTAAAGGTCTTTCGTGTCTTAGCGTAGCCATTGGTGCTTGTGCTCACTCCAACTATTCACGGGCTCTCTAGAAGTAGTGTTTATTGCTTTGTTGCCTCTCAAAATGTAGCATCTCTTCTCCTACTTCCTTTGTGCAACATCTAGTGGATATAAAGGTTATCATCCAACCATAACCTCAAATAGCCTCGTCCCTATGAAAGGGATTCAACGGAAGTTATACGAGAAATGGGCAGTAATGTAGTACCTTAAATACTCTTCTAACATGTTTAGCCTCTTCGTCTAGCTGTCCATTTGAAATAGCTGGTGAAGCGATCACCTATTCAGGCACACCAAAGTGCTTCTTGACATCCCTGAGAAATGATCTGACTGAGTCCTTAGATGAACATTCTTGTGGCTCCAATATGAAGATAACATACTTTGAGAAATGATCCACCACCACCATGATCGACTCAAAGCCATCGATGCATGGGAACCTTAATGAAGTCATAGGCAGTGGCTGCAAAATCCCAAGCATGCACAATCTCTCGATCTTGTTCTATTGGTAGTACGCACATAGTCTACAACATTTTTGGTCATACGTAGTAAGTAGTACCTCCTCAATAACAATACAAGAGTCCTATCGACCCCAAGATACCCAGCAAAAGGTGCATCGTGTGTCATGCAATACCAAGCACCTTAGCCTTGTAGTTACAGGAATCAATAGCTACCAGTTAGTTATCTACATGATGTTGATACGCTCCATATAGTGCTCAATAGTTCTTTGCGATTTAGTTATAATAATGTACATATGCTAGATCGTCTCTGCTATGCTCCTGTACTAAAGACAACATCTCTTCCTCCAATGTCATAGTCATTGTTAAGGTCTCTATATGACTCCTCTAAGGATGGATCATTCCTAACTCCAATAACTCTCCTAACTATCTCTAAATCTTGGTCAACTTAGTCAGTCTCATTTTATAAGCAGCTCTTTAGGAGCATTTTAACCTAGAGATCAACTCAATAGCATGATCCATTTAGGGTTGAAGTGTGAGTTATTTCAGCAACATGTTTGCATAGTATCTTCAAGGATTGTGAGTGTGTCAACTGACTTCTTGTTGTAGTATGATATAATGTTCTTATCCAAATTGCATTGGGAGACAAATCTAGGTTATGCCTTGTTGTTACCATGAGACCTCCAAAGTGGGGAGTTATCATAACCTTTAGCCCTCTGTTGGAATTCATGACCAAGGATCGTCAAGCCCCATAATGATGAGGTCCATAGCATCGCTCAAATGTTTGATATGTAATCGCACTAAAAGGGCCATGTTGCTAATCTATTCTATCATAGCATTGGTCGTCTTCAAGAGCTTATTGGATGTTTCAATCCTTAGTTTGATGTCACACATGTAAGCTATAGTCAAGATAGAATTAATAGCGCCATTATACACCATCTCACGATTGCTCTATCTTCAACACACATCAACCCAATACATGAAGGTTCCTCTAATGGTGTAGTTCAAAACAAATCAACCCAATAGATGAAGGCTCCTTAACATAAATGACATTCAGTAACTATAATGGCGAAGTATGTATGTATGTACTGTGTCCTACTTATCTTGAGCAAGAAAGTTATTAAGACTCTCTCTTCAGACACTTGCTCATATGTGCGGCGCATGACACGTAAAACATCATGCATTAAGCATCTATGGCCATTACTTTGAGAAATTGTCTATTGTTGCAGGGTGTAGTAGGGATTATCTTGTATCATAATTCGATGCTCTTACCCCTAGAATGAGGCTTTTGACCAAACCATTGGGAGTTAGGCACCTTGCCTCTCAAACATGGTAGTACACCAAAGACTGCAAAAGTTATTGCCTTGTAAAAATCCTTGGGTGCTATTGACGTAACTTGATCATGCCCATATAGTTGTAGTCCTCTAATGAACTAATGGACTGTCAATGGCTAACATGTCCTCCATATACAAGAGGACAACACTGAATCACCAAAGACTACTTGAGTTGTATCAGGTTCTCATGAGTTAACCGTGTAAGAAGAAATAAATTGTTGGTGAAGCTCCTTCTTAAACTTCAACCAAGAAGAAATAAGGAGTTAAGGAAATCTTTTATGCATCTAGAGTGCCATCAAAGGGCTTAGACTTTGGCACCTTTGAGCATCGACCAACAAATTGACTGCTTTGCTACAAGAGATCCCAACAAAGTACAAAGGGTGTCTAACACACATGAGGAAGATGTGGGTCTCTTCTTACTTATACTGGATGGAGATTGGGACTCAAGGGTCCTCTCCATGCACACAAGTATATTCAACATTTGCTCCTCCAATGCAATCTCCAACCAAGGTCAAGTTGCTTTGTTGTGGGTGCAACATGAACCCCCATACACAACCAACAACAAGTCTTCTTCTTTCAAGAGTCTTTACTCAACTTGGTAAAGAGTTTATTGTTCCGAGTAGGAAAGGTGATTATGTATAGGTCAAGTAAAGAGCCAAGAGAATCTTCATTAAATAAGGAAAAATAAAGCAATCCAAAACCAATTAGGACTTTCCTATTCCAGGTATATCACACCAAAAGACGTGTTTTCCTTGATCTTTTAACATCCAAAACCTTGCTCATCAATGTGAACAACTTAACTTTGATACCAAATATTACAAAATAGCAATGCAAAACTAAATGAAAGTAATGCAGAACCTATCTTGTGATGGTGTTGGTTGCTGCATGCAAACAATTAAGGTATTTCACCTCAATCACACACACAAATGCCATCAGAACTATACACACGTGTGTGAGTGTATAAAAAAAGGACATTACCGACATGACACTTAATCCTTGACTATCGAAAGGGAGTCACATAGTTTCGTCACTATGAGCAAATATGGAGGGATTGCTTTGGGCACTCAACCTACCTACTAGTGGTCGACTCTCAACTCAAACACTCTAGATTGGAGAAAGGTGGAGAGAGAAGGAAGAAAGCAACCTCTCTAGCCGTTCCTACACTGATGCCTAAATCTCTCTCTGATGAGGCCCTTCATATGGAGGGTGGATTACATAGAAAATTAGAACTACTCAAACTAGGACTAATAAACCTAGTTTATATAGATTGCTACCAACTCGAGGACTCTAGCATCTCAAGACTTAATATGAACTTTATAACTCATCTACGACAAATATGTGATGTATTGGACACATTAGATACTCAAGTACAACCTCTCATATGGAACATGTGGACCATAGATCTCCTTATATGAGTTTTAGTGTCTAAATAAGTCCAATGATAGGTTCCATGCAAATGAGGGTATAACATGAATGGCTGGTTGAAACACTTGATAGTCATACATAGTTTGTGTCACAACATGCCAACCGGATGTGGTAGCTCCCACACGTGATTAATATGTTGTGTGGATTAAAGTTGGGGCCACCATACTTGATTTGGATTTGATTTCATCTAGAATCATTTGGGTCATAGTTTAAGTAGTGGATTTGGGTTTGGATCTAGTTTAGATGGGATCCACATTAGTCTCATGGTGTCACATTTGGAGTATCCATGTTAGGTGTCCCCTTTCCATTAATGTCATCACATGATGTCCATGTGATTAGTTTTCTTTTGCATTTGGCTCCTAGACTATATAAGTGGGCAAGTATTTCTATGGGAGAATTTTTACCATAATCTACATTTGCTTTTTTTTACGCTCCATTATGATTGAGAGAACTAGCTACGAGGGTGACAAGCTCGGGTGTTGAATTTGTGTGTTTTTAGTTTAATTATTCAACATGTGGTCGAGCAATGACATCATGGATCTAGTCGACAACACTTTCATGCATTTTCCGTGGTTGCTAGAGCTTGATTCATGATAATTGGTATCAAAATGTGGTTTTGATGGATTCAAATCAGATTGCATTGAGTCACCAAAAAAACAACATCAGTTTCTTTCTGAAGTGAGTTTCAATGGAGAACTAGAAGGAGAAAAGGTTTGGCATCGTTCCTCACCCATTGGTGGATTCCAATTGATCGACAACTCCATTAACACCTCTACTTGATTCTCTAACATTAGATGAGAGGCATGAGTGAGATTGGGGGCTAAAACTTGATTCAAAGTGAATCAAGTGTTTCAAGGCAAGCTTCGATGAGAAAATGGGAAAGCCAAACCCATTTTGGTCACCCTTCCAGCTTCGTTCGCCATAGGCCAGATTCCTACACCGACTGCTAGCCTCTCAGACCCACCACTAACCTCCCGCATGTAGGTATCTATCACCGGATTCCCACCAACCACCTCCCATTTATTGACATGGAATCACCCAAAACTATCAACATTCTCCTTCCTAAGCCCCCTTTCCCCCCCTTGTTCACCGCTAAGTTGTGTAGTGTCTGCCACCTCACCCATTGCCAGCCACCATCAATCGGAGCCAATCTATTGCAGCTTGCTGGAGTTAGTTCGTGAAATCCAACATCTTGTCAATCTTTTCCTTGTGCCCCATTTTCTCCTTTTTTCACTAACCCTACTAGCTAGTCAAAGCCTGGTAGCTAGCAAAACCATTGCTCACCGGTAGTTCATAGAGGTCACTATTGTCTAGGCCATTGGAATGGCCCACACTCACTGTCAGCCTCCAACTTCAACATTTCTATCATGTGACTTGATTAAGTTGACTCGAGCTCATGTTTGGTTTACCTAACCTAGGTTCGGTTGACTCGACTCTAGACCAAGTTTATTGCATCTTTTATCTATCATTTGTGATTGGAACCCCATCAACATATATATATATATATGTGTGTGTGTGTGTGTGTGTGTGTGTGTGTGTGTGTATCCAAAAAACTAATGGGACCTTTGCAGTGATATAGTTTTCAGGATCATATTTTATCTCTATGTTTCAAGGTACCTCAATTTTCATACGTATGTCAAGAGATATGGTCAGTTAGATTGTCATCGAGCCATGGGGGACACTTTTAAGAGTGAAAATGATTTGAATTCTGTCGTAGCCATGCATTCTAGGAAGCTAAGTTAGAGGCTTGCTTAAGTAGTTTGTAAAGTGGAGGCAATACCGACCCAACTCATCCTACAATTTCCTTGAGTATGGAGATGATGAAGCCCTTAGAGTAGTTGCTACTAGACAAATAGTTATTGCTCCCCATCATCCCAAAATCCATAAGCTTTTGAAAAACTTTATTTGGGACCTCGAGAAGTATTTTGAGGCAGCCAAGATCTCGGAGGTAGACCAGGTAGTTATTATATACCCTTATCTTTATAGAGATAGTCTATAGTGGCGTGTAAAGAAGTAAACCATAGGTATTGATGGGAGATTATTAGTCATATATTAGCAAATTCAAGAGAAGAGACTCGTCAGTAGCTCATGTCGAGCTTCATGAGCTAGCAGGTGCACCATAATGTACTCAAATTTAGGTAAATGGGAAGTGTGAGAGTGTGTTTTAGTTTAGCATGGCTCTCTTTAAGATACATGAATGGTGAAGGAGGACGCATTATTCCAATTTATCCATGGTATACAACATTGGGTGTAGGTGGAGATGTGAGATTAACCATGTGATGTGCATACAACTATGGCTTTTGCAAAGAGCTTGGTGGACTTACGAGACTCTCGAGAGAAAATTACTACAAATCTGAATAGAGATGAGCAGAGATCCAAGGAGACACTCGGTTAGTCTGACGGTAAGGTTGGTGATAGATAAAAGCTCCAACCAAACTTGTCTAATGGAGGTGCATGATAAGATTATGCTCTTGAGTCGCGATGGGACTCTTGCCACTGATTGGGTAAAGCAGGATTAGGGAGAGTGTTCAAGATGAGGTTAGATAGAGTATTCAGGAGAACTCTTGTGAGAGTAGCTCTCTTCTACTTGTTGAATGCATTGCAGGCAGAGTCGTGACCATATTTGAGATTTGTGCACGTCGAATTGTGTATTGGTGAGCATGCATTAGATAGTAGCACATCTTATAAGATTATGTCATCGATTTGTGCGAGAAAATTGAGTGTACAACTCATTACCTCTAAGAGCAGACGAAGATGGTGAACACCCAAACTTAGAGGATAACATGAGTTGGTAGGTCAGTTCGGGTGCGTATTGGTTGTTGGAGTAGCACCCTAGACTTAAGTATGACAGACTTTGATGACTACATGTACCTTATTGCAATTTCCTAAAACAGGTGCACATCATAGCAACGCTTCATCTTGGAGGTCTTTTTATCATTGATGAGAGCCAACTTGTACTCGTAACTAGTTGTAATTTAGGAAAAGATACTAAAAGATCAATGAGAGTTCTAGAAAAGGTGAATGCAATGTATTTGTCGGCCTTCAAGTTGATGAATAAAGTGATTAAAGACAACCGTATAGTGGAGGTAGCAGAGTGAAAGGAGATATTGTATATTGATGACTGAAATATTTGCCAACCATAGTTGAGGAGCCGGTTACACCCAAGATTGCAATTGATGAGTTGTGCGGTTTGGGAGTGCAACCTAGACACAGTTGGCAACTGGTTGTTTTTGTTGTTGTGGCCTTGAGGGAATGAGGGAAAAGTTGCCCTATAATTTGTAGCGAGGCAAGACAACTACTAGTACTGAGTGAGGCAAGGCCATTGTTGGAGACATCTCGTCGGTACAGGAGAGAGCATTGATGACATTTCATGACTTTGTGGACGTCAAACTTCGAGGGAGGAAAATCGTTGCAAGATACCGATCAGATGTTGATACCTCCGACACGTGATTGATATGTCACCTGCATATAGGTTGGTGACACTATACTTGATTTGGATTTGATTTTATCTGTCATTTTGATTATCGTTTAGATAGTGAATTTGGATTTGAATCTAGATTAGTTGGGATCCACATTTATGTCATTGTGTCATATTTGGAGTGTCTATGTTAAGTGCCCCTTTTCCATTGTTGTCATCTCATGGTGTTTGTGCAATTAGGTTTCATTTGTATTTGCTTCCTAATATAAAGGTATTGGCCTTTATTGTATGGATATTTCTCCCATAATCCATATTTGATTTTGAATATTGTGTTCATGTGAGTGTTTTCAAGTTTTGGTTATCTGAAATGCGATTGAGCAATATCATCATGAATTGAGCCAGTGATACTTTTGCATAATTCTCGAGATTGTCGGAGCTCTAACAATTTGCACTACATATGTGGAGGTGGTCCAAATACTTGGCAACATATGATGAGGGAGCAAAGGTGAACTTCATGTGCGGTGGTGTAAGCACTAGGAGGCGCAACCATGCCGTGAGCATAGGTGATTCTCATAGCTGGTCCAGGTGAAAGTCATGTGTAGATGATGCACAGCTTGGCAGGCAGGATTCACCACATGCATGGAAGATAGCTTGTGTTCCTGGCAACAGCCAAAGCATTGGACTCAAGATGTCGAGTCGCAGGAGGATTGGAAAACTTGTACTCACCTGATGGAACGGTATAGGTTCATTGGCTCGAGAGAAGCTTGGGTAAAGGGCAGCAGCGAACGCACATTGAGGTGAGGTGGGGAGACCGCCCTACCCCAAATTTAAAAAATTGAACCAGGTGCCTACAAAATGTCCAAACCACTCCCACCCAAATTTGAAAACAAGAAAGGTGGCGGTTCATAAATAAAATCATTTTAACCACCTAAATATAATTTTTTATATATTTTGGATCAAATATCCAATATCAAATTCAAAACTAAAATCTAATCCAAACAACCAAGATTAGGTTTTCACTTTTCACCCAAGTCATTCAGTTGAGACTATGTTCCTGCATTTGTAGAGTTTTTGTTATGTTCCTTCCTCCCTGCCTAAAGGTATTCTCTCCCAAATCATCCAATGCTTATGGATCGTGACTCGCCCCTCAACTTTGCTCTTCACCATGGCTTTGCCTTCAACCTTGCCTTGCTCCTCAACTTTGCTCTTCACCGAAGCTTTGCCTTCAACCTCACCTCATAGGTAAGAAAACCAAAAGACATTATGCTTTGGTTTCATTATGTTTTATTTTTTTTGTTTCTTACCTTTCTATGCATATTTTTGCCTTTTCTTACATTTCTCATTTCCTTTTGATATAGATTTTAGAGTGGATACATCACAAATCTTGCGACAACAAGTGTTATGCTTTGATTTCTCTAAGCAAGGGTAAGAAAATCGATGACACATTTACTCACTCTATTTAGTTATTTACTTATGGAGTCGTAATTCAAAAAGACATTATGAATTTAGGTAGCTGGTGAAGGATTCTAATTTCTTTTCAATGCCTATGCCATACAATATATTGAATTGCTGAAAATACATAGTTCTTTCCAGTTCTTTTTGTTTTATTGTTAATTAGACTTCATTAATTGTAATTTGGTAATGTATGGACTATGTATAATTAGGGTTTTTCAATTTTATGTCTCATGCATAGTTAATCATGATGCATATTGAAATATACAATTTTGTCTCCTTTTACATAAATCCATTGTAAAATGTATGTATTAATTAGGGCTTTTCAATTTTATGTCTCCTTTTATGTCATGTTGGGCTACGTAGGGATTGGATAATTATAATCTTTAACTAATGGTTTTCTAATTGTGTTTAGGTTTTTTATTATATATAAATATGAAAAGAATTCTTAAAAGAAGATCAATTGAAGATCCTGTCTTGATTGGGCCATCATGTTTTGCTAATCAGTCCAAAAAACATTGAGATCCTAGATATAGGTAAATCTCGATTTGAATGGGAAGTACAAGATTTAATTGATGATCCTAGATTGAGACCGACAATTTCAAGCGAGAATTTGAAACTCACAGCACCTTCGATTGAAAATGATATTGTCAATGCAATTAAAAGTGAAACAGTGCACAAAATTGTTAAAGAAATAGAAGAAGATGTTTTTACTATTTTAGTTCATGAATCAAAAGATATATCAACTAAAAAGCATATGGTACTAGTATTAAGATATATTACTTCAAGAGGTGAGATTGTTGAACAGTTTATTGGTCCTGTATAAGTTGGTGATAATACATCAATATTGATCAAAACAAGCATGGTAGATATGTCCTCTAAATTTGATCTAAACATTAGTTTGTTGTGAGGTCAAGAATACGATGGTGTTAGTAATATAAAAGGTGAGTTCAATGGCTTAAAGGCATTGATATTGGATGAAAATCCTTCTATCTTTTATGTTCAATGTTTTGCTCAACTCCAGTTGATAGTTATATCAGTTGCAGAGAATCATAGAGAAGTAACCAAATTATTTGATGTTATTTCTACTATAATGAATTGTGTAGGAGGCTCTTGCAAAAGACTTAATTGCTTAGAGAAGTAGAATTAGATAAATCTTGAAATGAACTCAAAATTGAGTTCATTAAAAATAGTAGAGGTTTAAATCAATCATTTGCAATAAATTCCTGGATCCTTCACTTTATAAAGTGGTAGAGGTTTATTTTTTCTTAATTACTATTTTTTATGTACCTATGTTTCACCCCACCCAAAATAAATTCCTGAATTAGCAACTGGTAAACAGTGCAGGCTAAAGCATGATTGAGGTTCAGTCAGGTTGTATGCGCTGAACGCAGCATACAAGCTACAACTTTAGGTCTACATGGTTGGCCGACTGGGGCGAGGATGGTTATCATAACTGCCCAGCCAACATGTGAGGAGGTGGTGTGTGCACAGAAGAGATTCGGCCAAGATGGGTTTTGACAGGAAAGGTTGTTGCCCAACGCGTAAATACACGAGTATGACCAGTTTCCAAGATGAAAGAAGGAGACAATTATGCATGGTCAATGATATCGCACTTCATGAAGATGGTTGATAAGTGTGGCAACTAGCAGTACACTTGGCATTGTACTCTTGGCAAAGGTGTTCAATGAAATCAGATTTCGATTTCTTTTATAGGTGCATGTGTATGTGCGTGCAAAAATTAGAAGGCTGGTTACCCGGGGATAATGCCGCATGATCCGAGTTATTCCTCCAACGAAAAGCTAAGGTCGTGGCAGCTAAGATCTTTCTCTATGACTGTGAATGCTTGGCATGTCATCTTGACGATCAACAACTTGGCCTAACATTAGGCTCCTCCGTCGGCTAAACAACTCAAAAAGATACAATCAGTATCATTGATTTCTCATGTTCGTTCCAAGTTTGAAGCACCATCTGGACAAATAATAACCCCCTTTGTGTTCCTTCTTCATGTAGATACAGGATCTACTGAAACACTGGACCAACACGGTCTTGTGTGACCTATGCCACAAGAGTGTGGGTGCAGGACCCAGGTGCAAGTACAGGACGCGGCAATCTCCAAAATGAAAAGTTCCTAGACAAGTACGTGTGTTATACATATATCTAATTAAACTAAAAAAAATTCACATTTCAAGATTATTACTCACTAATCAAATATTAATGTCAATGTTCTATTAAATGTTCCTGACACTAAAGTATCTTAAAATTAGAATTTTAGTTAAAATCATTAAAATAATTAATGGCAAACTGGTTTGACACCCTAGTAGAAGCGTCTTTGTGGCATAATCGTGACTATAAAAGCCTCCTGTCCTATTTTCTCTTATTTTTGTATAAGCCACATAAAGTCATTGCCTCAAGTTTGTGTCGTAACAAATGAATGCACACTTTAGCTACAAAACAACTTTAGATGGAGAAGAAATATACAATCATTTCCAGTAGCATAACAAGCAGATGTTTTACATCACACGCTTGGCAACAGTATAAGAGGAACATGTACAAAACAAAGATTCATTACAGACAGAACAGGCTCACTTTGCCCCTTTCTTCCCAATACGATCTCTTGAAGACATTCTGTATAAGATAGGGGCGCACCCATTACTAACTATTCGTTTTTTAGTATTTAAAAGAAAGATAGGAGTGAAGGTCAAAGCAACTGAAATGGAGTAGTTACTGCCAATATAAGTGAATTAAAGAATGGAACCAAGCATGGTAAATAGATGCTTAAGAAAACATACAGATTGTACAAGCAACAAAGAGTCTTACAAGAGGTGACCCACAGGCATGATCATGTAGTAGTCGGTTAACTGGCTTCGACGGACAGTATCTCAAGTTCGGCCCACCAAAGAGGAGAAAGCCTTGGTGCTGCAGCTTCTGGCGAGATCGCCAAGACTTCCTTCAATTTCGCAGTTACTTCTTTCATTGTTGGTCTTTGCTTTGTGTCTGGGTGAATGCACAGCTGAATGACCTCACAGATCATGTCTAGCTCGTTGTTCTTGAAAGAATTCAGTGTCGGATCGATCATGTAGCTGATACTTCGTTTGTCATTCAAGTAATCAATAGCCTGAATCCAACAATAACAGAAAATGATGAAATATCTAATTCAAGAAGAAAAACTCCAAGGAAAGAGAGTATAACCAGTGTGAGAGCGGGATACGATAATCTCAAAATTTATTGGGGAAGAACACTTCTATAAATGATGTATTATTTTAAATAATTACTAGTAACTTATAAAACTGAAGAAAAGGTTAGTTTCCATAATTTTATTATTCAATAACAAATAGTAACTCAACATCTAACAAAGCATCCTTTCTACGGAGCACAAACATATATTTAAGTTGGAGCTTTTTGTTAAAAAGCATTTAAAAAATGGTGTTGATAAGCGACGAGAAGAATTACCTGGGATGTTGGAGACATAGAATAACACGAAAATAGAAAAAACTCCTTGAAGGTTTATGAAGAATAGTAGAATTTACTAAGACAACATGAGCCTTTAGATATGTAGATGACAGCATTGGGGAACAATACCTAATCCTGAGGGTGCCCTAGAATCTTTTCGATTGCTCGTTCGCGAACTACGATCTTTATCAATTATAGACACTAATACAATTAGATCAGCTCTTCATAGACAAACTTGGGATTTGCGATCCCAGGTAAGATCCGTTCAGGATCATGAGATCCTTTTCTATCAGATAGGAAGGGCTGTTGCACAAAATGTACTTCTAAGTAATTGCTCCATAGATCCTATATCTATCTATATGAAGAAGAAATCATGTAAGGAAGGGGATTCTTATTTGTCCAAATGGTACTTCGAACTTGGAACGAGCATGAAGAAATTAACCAAAAAGTGTAAACACACGTGGCGGTCACGTCATGGCCTGGTAGCGGGGGTAGGAAAACTCTTTTGCAAGTGACCAAACACAGAAAGATTTACAAGATAGATTCTGATCTGATCTCGTCAATGAAGTGCAAGTCAAGATAACTCGGGAATGGAAAAAACTCATATGCGCGTCCAACATTACCCAGTTAATGAGAAATCCTTGCTCTTCAGAAAAAGAACGCTTTCCAGAAATAATCTCCAAAAGCAAAATTCCAAAGCTATAAATATTGCCATCCATATCTGCATATCGCCTGTTTATATGATCCACATCATCGTCATCGCCTTGCTTTGCCTTCTCCATCGATCCCTTACAATAGCTAAAGTCCGCCAACTAAAAAACACCAGAAAATCCAGTATATATTTTGGAAATCTCAAATAACATGAATGAATAATTTAGAGAGATGAAGATTACCTTAGCAGCAAAATCATCCATTAGATATATAGAACTTGAATTTAGATTAGGATGAGCAACTGGTGGACTCATATCGTGGTGCATGTACTGTAGGCAGTAAGCTAGACCCATGATAATCCTCATTCTTGAACTCCAATCCAAGTGTTCAATTTCTTTACCTGAAAATCAAAGGGAAAAAGACACAAGTCACTTTGCTCTTTCAAAGCTAGAGTTAAATCTCATATGGGAAGGAGGAAAAAAGGCTTAAATAGGTAGGTTGCAACACGTGCTGATCCAGTGGAATTCAACTTGGTCGTATCTGAACAAGATCATGCAACTTGAGACTTGTTTGGGCTAAGAACTTAGTAATCCCAAGTCACCATCTGCCTCCTTAAACTATCATCTGAAGTCTAACAAATCTAAGCCTTTTTGCAGTGGATGAAGGACAATTGCGGCTGCAAAATCAAATTGATGCTTACCATGAAGATGTTCAGAGAGGGTCCCATTTGATGCATACTCAAAAACCATCATTCTTGTAAAAGGCTCATCCTCGATACAATAGCCAAGAAGATTGACAAAGTTCTTGTGGTTTAAGCGTGATAGCACATCTATCTACATGTAATGCAAAGGCAACATCAACAATAAAATAGTTAAAGAACTTTAGCTTTGCTTTATTCTTGGCTTGAACGACTCCAAACCTTTTTTCTGAAATACAGCTCAGAACATTTTGACCAATCTTCACTGGAAGCTGCTGTAGTCGATGTAACTGCTATTTCAACTCCACTTGATAGAGTTCCCTTGTATATAGTGCAATCCTCCAAGGTACCGATGATATTGCTAAATTCTTCACAAGCAGTCTCTAGCTCTGCACGATTCAGCTTGGGTGCTCCTGATACCATTGACCAATGTTGACTACAATCATAAATCATGAACTAGAAATTGGGATGCAATACTAAATTGTGCATGTCAGTTGATGCCATAAACAAATTCTAAAATTTTAATCAAAGTACAACAAAAAATAAACACAGGAATTATAGGCAACATAGGCCAATAGCAAAAGGAAAGGGACACATTTTTCAGAAATAAATGCAATAAAGTTTTGTTAATAGTAAGTGAAATAAATGTCACTTCCACAAAAATACTCAAAAACAAGGACATCAGCCAGAAACAAAATGGCAAGTTCAGAAACAAAATGGCAAGTTCAGAAACAAATCAGTTCCATTTCAGTGCCTTCTCAATTATTAAATTTAGACAATACAGTAAGGGTCTGATTTATGATTATGGATCCATCTAAAATGTAATATATCATAACCAAAACCATCTCTATTTTTGCTATTATGAACCCAACTCGACCTACGAAAAAGTCAAAAGCAAGAAAAAATTGTACAGAACAATGTTGGTTCTAGACCACATCAAATTTCTCAGGTGTCAATCTTGAGCAAGCTATATGAGTTCTGTAATTACCAAAGAAGTTTGGAACAAGTGACTCCAACACACTTAGACATGTGACATGATAACTCACCCGTCACAAATGCCTTCTGCAGTTGACCGCTTAATCCAGTTTTCCAAGGCCCAATAGTAGCCACACCTGGACTTCGGCACATCAAGAGCAACGCAAGACAGATAATTAGAATGAGAGCAACAGCAGGAAGTGCTACAGCATAAAGCCACTTGCTTGGCATCTGATAATGGTGTCCTGTTCCACTATTTGATGCATTAGAAGGAGGGGCATCACTTGAATTACTAGGAGGAGCAGTCGAAGGAGAAGGAGAAGGTGATGAGGAAGGTCCTGTTGACGGTTCGTTTATATCATTACCATTACCAGTGGCTGGAACGAAACCACTGCTCAAAGAAAAAGTGCCAGCAGGCAAAGATTGTCCGCCGCTGGAAGGTGCAGCAGGCAAATTTACAGCTGACTGAAGAAGAAGCTTGCGTCGGGTGGTAAGCAGATGCGTGAGACGCTGAACTTCACATGGTTCACGGTCTCCTACAAAAACAAGAAAATCTTGCATCAATTTCAAGTTGGTTATGAAAAGAAAAAAAAACATTATATTCTAAAAAATGTGAGCCTGAAAAAGGCAATCAGATGTACTTACCTGGAAGCCCCAGAGGAATGTCCTCGTTGCCGTCTAAGAAACGCTTCACAACCCTGGAAACTTACTAAAATAAGACATCACACAAAATAGCATGGCGGCTATCCTAGATATTCTAGTAGTTTCTCAATAGAGTGATATTCTTTTGATAAGTTGACTTGTAATTAGTTAAGTCAGTAGCGTTTACGGCCTCAGATTGGTCTTCCACATGAATGGAAGAGGTCATTTGAAAACCCAAAATCATTCTTAATGTGTACCACATAGTCAAAATGGAGTCAACAAAGCAACATGAATTAGAAAGAGAAACTGAAAACCCATTCTTTTCCACGATGAAGATTTGTATTATAAGGTCATAACTTCTAAAGGTTCCATAGTACATTGGCAGGGTAGAACCTAATTTAAGAGAATGTTTGATAGCAAGGATAGAGATCAAAATAACAGAAAATATAGGAACACAGCAATCACTCTTCCCTTTTCCTCTTTTTGTGGATAAGCAGGCCGAAGGTTACAAAGGGACCAATATGCAATGTTCTTGGTGATGAAAATATACTTAGGCTGGCCTACATTCACAGTCCTACCCAACTTGCACAAAATCTTCATATAGGCGCATGAGAAGCTTTAGACTGCGGCGTTTATCCATGTTAAAATTCTTAGCCTTTCTTTTCATAAATCAAGACTTCAGATTCTACCGAAGGGTGCTGGAATATGTTATTTAACAAATAGGCTCCTATATAATTTCAAGCAAATGGAATTTAGATGACAACATTTATCAGCATAGATACTTTATGGTTCCAAAATATGCCCACAAAAATAAATAAAAAGAGATGTTGGACGCCCTCATTCACATCCCAAATTGAAAAAAAAACAAAGTTTGTTAAGTTTCTGTACTAGATACACAAAAAAAGCTCTATATGTTGGTTTTCTTGTGAAATTAGTGGGTTGTCTTAGTCATAGATTTGATTTGGCTTCAAGGATACATATGAACCAATGTGAGCCAGATTAGACTGAATGATAAAGTAACTTGTTCTGAGTTAACCCTGGATGGATCTGGCGTGAATTATCTGGAAACCATAATGGACCTGTCTTTGTTCATAACTTGGTTACAGATTGTGCAGACACTTGTTCAGTATTAGATAATGACTGAATTCGTGGTTACTAAAGAATGATTCGTTCAACTCGAACAGAATTGAAGAAGAATGTGCAAAAGAGTTGCTACATTAATTAGTGAGCGCCACTTTACCTCATTCTACGTTTGCTGTTCATCCAATCTGAACGAAAGTTACAATCAGATGGAAGAGTCAGATCAACTTCCGACTCCAAGGGCATGGAAAGCTTTATCAGCTCAGGTGGCAAACCACCTTCGAAACTATTGTTGCAGAGAAGGCTACAGCACCACAGATACGCTGATTCAGGATAAGAGGTCATTGAAAGCAAGATTTTTTGTACTAAGTTGCAAAGAGAAACTTACAGGTGCTTTAGTGATGGCATATTTCCAATTTCAGTAGGAATATGTCCAGTCAGCTTATTATGGCTTAGGTCCATATACTCTAGATTTGTAAGCTCTCTGATCTCCCGAGGAATGACGCCTGAGAAATTGTTCCTATAGAGGATTCTGCCAAAACAATAGAAACCATAAGAAAAATGAAGATGCAGCATCCAGCAGTAAGTACATGACCCACATTCACTTTCTTACTATGAGAAGCTTAGGAGACAGAGATTATCTTTCAAACATATTCCAGTTCCGCACAAATCAGCAAACAAATATGCTATAAAAGCACTTAATAACAATGAATATTCCTTTCAAAATGAAGAGTGAGGATCCTGGAAGTATGTGGTCTGGCATTATCTTTCTCAGTTATTTTGCCCTGACAAATCTTATTGCAACAAAAAATGGCTTCAATTCACAAAATTCCCTGCTTTGTTTCCAAGGGTGATCAAGATTCTGGACATCACATACAAGGATGATATATGTCGTCTCAAACCTATTCAATGCAATTATGTCTTTCCTAAGCAGGATTGAACTGAGGTGAGCGTAGAACAATGGCCCTAATCTAAGTCATTGGCCTGGCTAAGGAAAAAATCCTTACTCGCCCCACAGGCACCCAGCCCGCCATGGCCCTGTATGGGGTGGGTTCTCAAGTCTGAAAATACTTCCCAGTACGAGGCAGGATAGGGTCAGGTTTAAGGTGTGTGTGTATATATAATTTAATATTATCTAATATGGTAGACTGGGTAATTTGTAGAATCCATGATAGATAAGTTCGAGCTGACTGACGGAAGACTAACAAAACCCTCCTCCTTTACCTGAGCTTGGGACCGGCTATGCAAGGATAATCTCTTATATAGGAAATTGGAACTATCAAGAGAAATATTAGAAAGTAAAGGCTTTCAACTTAGTAGAATAAAGACAGAATATATGAAATGTAAATTTGATCATTTGAGTACTTTAGAGGACATAGAAATTAAGATTGACATATATTGCATTCCTCATAAGGAAAGTTTTAAATAACCCAGATCAGTTTTTTAGAGTAATGAAAAAATTGATGGAGATGTTATGCATAGAATTAATGTGGGTTGGTTAAAATGGAGGGGGGCATCATGTATTTTATGTGATAAGAAGATACCATTAAAGTTGAAAGATAAATATTACAGAGTAGCAATTAGACCTGCTATGTTTTATAGTTATGAGTGTTGGGTAGGTAATCATCAACATGTACAAAAGATTTCGTATTAGAAATGAAGATGTTGAGATGAATGAGTGATCACATAATGAAAGTCCGTATACATAACGAGGCTATTAGAAATAAATTGGGAGTAGCACTAATAGAAGATAAAATGAGGAAAAATCGTTTAAGATGGTTTGGATATGTAGAAAGACAATTAAAGAATGCTCTTGTAAAAAATATGAAAAACTAGATTGTGAAAATGTTAAAACAGGAAGAGGACAACCACAAAAATGTCGGAAAGAAACAATAAAGAATGATCTACTTTATATTGAGTTAACTGCTACCATAACACATGATAGGGCTTTATGGAAACAAAAAATTCATGTAGTCGACCCATCTAGTATGGCAAAAGGCTTAGTTGTTGATAGATTGGGTAATATAATATAATAATTAAATAATTTAGATAAACCATATGTTCATCACCGGGAGGCTTTAGTAAAAAAGCCAACCAAGAATAATACACCATGACTCCAGCTTTTGTAGGGGTTGCCCTCCCTCTCATTTCCTCCTTTGATTACCCACTCTACTCTTCTTCTCACTTCTCCCTCCTATTTAATATAGGAGTAAACTTTTACATTAAATGTGAAAAGTTTTGTCCTATGTTGAAGAAGAGGAAGAAGTGAGGGGGATGACCCCCTCTAGAAAAGGGAGTGAAAGGTGTTAATGTAATAGGGTGCACGGGCGGGCCCTTGCCATAATGGAAGAAGGGCCAGGGCCATGCTAGCCCTGACCACTAGGGGTCCCCAACGGCTACTAGCCGTTGGGAGCACCCCCAATGGCTAGTGCTGGCCGGCCAACACTAACCCATTACTTGGGCTCTCTTACTTCTTTTGCTCAAGTTTTTCCTACTTGTAATGTCTATAAATAAGACACTATCTCATGAATAAATTCATGCAGTCTAGTACTGCTTTTTAACTTGTTTTATATACGCTTTCGCTCTTGTTTGTTATTCTTGAAGATCGGCATTCGGGATTGAATGTCATTTGACTCTTGGCGACATGGTGATCTTGATTCATGCTACATCAACCTTCGATCATTGACGAATATTCACATGGTATCAGAGCCTCGGATTGAAGATATTGAGCACACTCAGAAGCGTGCCAACTTTGAAAATTCTACGGTTCTTGGTTTTTGACATTTCAAAGTTCAAGGTAACTTTAGAAAATATGTTTATCTTGAAAATCGAAGGAAAATAATGAAGTACTCAATCGATTACGTTGTTTTTGTAGAAATTTTGGAATAACAATGTGTTTGAAGATATAACTTTCTTAGAAATATATAATTATGGTTTTCTTGTATATATGCTTGTGTTTTTGAAATTGAACTTTTGATTTTAACAAACCATTCTTGACTAAAGTAAATTTGTGGCTATATTTGATATGTTCGAAACATTTGAAAACTTAGTTGTTGTTTATCAAAGACAATGTGGTAGTAATAATATTTTTGACATTCTCGTTTTTCAAAAAATATATATATATATATATATAGTATTTTATCATTGTCCTTTGTTATTGATCCATATCTTGCCCTTAATGAGTTTGAAGAAGATGATAGATTAGTTCATTCGCGTTGCATTGCTTCATTTCTCAAATCTCATTTTCTCATTTTGTTTGTCCATGAACAATAGTCTTGTTACCCATATATTCGTTTTATGTAGAAATTTGCTTTTTTTTACTATGAATCTTAATAGTGGTTGTTACTTGGTTTCTTAGTTCATGGTTGTTATAAGAACATTATGCGATCTATTTTGGATTAAGGATATTTATTAGTTTATCTCCTCTTTCTTTGAAAAATCCTATGTTGTTTCTGTGCAAATATGATAACTTAAGATTTCTTGAAGCATGTTTTTGAATTGTTCATTAAATAATTTGGATTTTTGAAGAAATCTCTGTGTTTTTTAGTGCTAATTGTCCTTTATTGGTTGCGACTGTTTGTTTGTTGGTGTGTTTTCGGTATCTCTCCTTGGTTTCTCTTATGTAGTTCCGTTTGGGTTTTAGCATTTGAGTAACTTGATAAGGGTTGAAATAGCTTTGCCCTTTTGTCCTTGAAAATTGGTTTAATAAAGATTGAGTACTTAAATTGATTCTCTATATGTGGTCTTGTTTGACTTGTTTACTTATCACGATATCAACTTGGGTTCGATTTGTCTTGTGGTTGGGATATGCAATATTCCAATAATATCAGTTTGTTTTTGTGAGAACCACTTTTTCTTATCCTTGATTTGAAAATATTAAGCTCTAGGTGTTTTAGATGGACTTATTGATGAGAAATATGGGTTTAGTTTGATTATTGGAACATTTTAGTGGTTTACTGCGTTCTCTTCTCATGAAAAACATGAATCTTTTCTGTTGCACTTAAGATTATTGCATGTTTGTATAGTATTTGCATTGTTGAGTTAAATGAACAGATTTGGCTATTCGACCCGATTCCGCTGTGCATGGTATTCAGACTTGAGCCCATCCAGGTGTGTTCCTTCCAACTTGGTTACATACAATCTTGATTATGTATTTACGGAGTTAAATCAAATTGTTTGTTGGCATGTTTAGAAGAAAAATGTGTTGTGATATTTGGATGATTTCAAACTTGACTATCAATAAATTTGAAAATGTATTTGTTAGAAAACAATAAGGGGTATCTTCTTGTATAATTGAGATCCATGTTGTTGGCCTTTTGTTGAAGACCTTTGTAATTATGGTGCTTCATGTTGGTGGCCTTTTGTTGAAAATTAATTGATATCTTAAGATGAACTTATTGTTATTTTAAAATTTGTTACGATTTCAAACTTGACTATTGATAAGTTCGAAAATGTATTTGTTGGAAAACAATACTGGGTATCCTCTTGTGTAATTGAGATCCATGTTGTTGGCCTTTTGTTGAAGACCTTTGTGATTAAGGTGCTTCATGTTGGTGGCCTTTTGTTGGAAATCAATAAATGCTTGAAGATATACTTATTGTTATTTGAGACATTTGGAAAAATGATTGTTGATAATGAGTTGAATGTACTTGTATGACTGATATTCATATTTTTGGCCTTCGGTTGAAAATTAATTAAAAATTGAAGATGCACTTATTTGAAGATTTGTGATCTTGATAACTTTAAGGTTGTTTTTTCGTGAGAGTATGGTCTCCGTTTGTTGGCCTTTTGTTGGAAATCGTTGTGATTAAGATGTTCCATGTTGTTGGCCTTTTGGTTGAAGAGTAATCAATATTGAAAAAGACTTATAGTTATCTTGATTAACTTGTAAGTAATAGAAGTGTTTTAATAAATTATTATTTGAAGATTTGTGATCTTGATAACTTTAAGATTGTTTTTTCATGAGATTATGGTCTCCGTTTGTTGGCCTTTTGTTGGAAATCTTTGTGATTAAGATGTTCTATGTTGTTGGCCTTTTGGTTGGAGAGTAATCAATATTGAAAAAGACTTATAGTTATCTTGATTAACTTGTAAGTGATAGAAGTGTTTTAACAAATTATTATTTGAAGATTTGTGATCTTGATAACTTTAAGGTTGTTTTTCTTATGAGATTATGATCTCCGTTTGTTGGCCTTTTGTTGAAAATCTTTGTGATTAAGATGTTCCATGTTGTTGGCCTTTTGGTTGGAGAGTAATCAATATTGAAAAAGACTTATAGTTATATTGATGTTATGGTTTTAACAAACCTTGTGAGACCTTTTGAAAAGCATGAAGTTGATTCCTTTGACTTGTTTTAATCATTCAAATGGATTGTCTTACCTTTTGAATCGTAGAATCACTTTTGAGTTTAAAGGATATTTAAGGGACTTGAATTGTACGTTTGCTTTGAAGGTTTTGAGCTTTGCCTTAAAAAGCTTGTTTGGGTTCAAGTTTTCCTCAAAACTCGGGTTTGAGCTTAACCTTAAAAACCTTGTTTGACTTGGCGAGTTTTGAGCTTAACCTTAAAAAGCTTGTTTGACTTGGTGGGTTTTGAGCTTAACCTTAAAAAGCTTGTTTGACTTGGCGGGTTTTGAGCTTAACCTTAAAAAGCTTGTTTGACTCGACGGGTTCTGAGCTTAACCTTAAAAAGCTTGTTTGACTTGGTGGGTTTTGAGCTTAACCTTAAAAAGCTTGTTTGACTTAGTGGGTTTTGAGCTTAACCTTAAAAAGCTTGTTTGACTTGGTGGGTTTTTAGCTTAACCTTAAAAATCTTGTTTAAAGGTTTTGAGCTTTGCCTTAAAAAGCTTGTTTGGGTTCAAGTTTGTCCTTAAAACTTGGGTTTTGAGAGCATAACCTTAAAATGCTTGTTTGATATACTAAGGTCCCCTTATAATATCACAAGTTTGTAGCGATTTATGAATCTAGTTATTATAATAGACAATCCTATTTGAATGATATCAATGTTCTCTTTCAAATGAGTTTTTTGAGAAAATCAACTTCATGAACTTATTTGACTCATTTTTTGGTTTACCCTTTGGATTAGATATTGTACATTGTCATTGCGATTTCATTAAGATTGAGCAAATGTATGTATTGATACTTCATTGATTTTAATGCAGGATAGTTGACACATTGATTATGGAAAGATGATTTGGAGTTGTTTCAAATGACGCTGTGGCAACTTGGATACTAATTTTATAGAAATTTTTGTAATAAGTTCGTTGAAAATTGAGTTGTATTTGATTTATGTTAGACAAACTTCCGTTGTATACCCCGTAAGTTTGAGAGGGGTGTTAATGTAATAGGGTGCACGGGTGGGCCCTTAGGGCCCGTGCAATAATGGAAGAAGGGCCAGGGCTGGCCCTGGCCACTAGGGGTCCCCAACGGCTACTAGCCGATGGGAGCACCCCCAACGGCTAGTGCCGGTCGGCCAACACTAGCCCATTACTTTCTCTTACTTCTTTTGCTCCAAGTTTTTCCTAGTTGTAATGTCTATAAATAAGACACTATCTCATGAATAAATTCATGCAGTCTAGTACTGCTTTTTGACTTGTTTTTGTATACGCTTTCGCTCTTGTTTGTTATTCTTGAAGATCGACATTCGGGATTGAATGCCATTTGACTCTTGGCGACTTGGTGATCTTGATTCGTGCTACATCAACCTTCGATCATTGACGAATATTCACAAAAGACAATCGAAACCATATCCTTGATAGGCCTTTTAACTAAGTCCCACAAAAATAAAAGGTCTATAAAACCAACATACATTTAACTAGATTTATTGATATTTTTCTATATATATATATATATATATATATATATATATATATATATATATATATATATATATATATATATATATATATATATATATATATATATATGATGTTAAACTCCGCCTATGTAAGGAATCACCCTTTCATAGCCGGTCCCAAGCCCGAAAAAAGGAGGAGGGTTGTGTTAGGCTTCCGACAGCCAGCGTAAAACTTTGTCGGACTTAACATGGATTCTACCAAAAAAAACAAAGAATCCATGTAGCTGACCCCATCTAGTATGGGAAAAGGCTTAGTTGTAGTGTAGTAGTATATATATGATGTTAAATAAAAAATTTTGGAAACCATGGCAGGGTAGGTTTTGTCAAGGTGGGTGCAGGGAGAGTCCGAGGTTGGAATCCCAAGATCCATAGAGACTAACAGAAATCTTTCCTGTGAGGCAGGTCTGTGTAGGGTGAAAACATGACACTGCAACCCATTGTTATCTCTAGGCATGTCTCACTCCAATAGTTGTTCTAGAAAAGTGTAATAACTTTACATTGACACATAGATATTTGGAAGGAATAGTTCTCAATAGCATATCACACCACTTATCAGACTGACCACTAAGCGGCTAATCGCAACATATGTGGCACCTACTGACTTAGCAGTATGTCAAAAAGAAAAATACAAATATGTATATAATTTTGGAAAAAAGTAAATACATATTAGTTCAACATATTTTATGAATATAAACAAATTTAAACAATAAATGAACCCTCTAATCTTCATCTAAGTCCAACTTAAGATACACAGTATAAAATAAAATGATGTATCAAAAGTATCATAAGTTTTTCAAAGGAAAATGTTAAATATATTGTAAGATATATTTAAATGTTTCAAAACAAATTAAATATGAGAAAAAGTAACATCTTACACTGTGTATTCACACTTGTATGATCGAAAAACATTGAGAACATAATAGTCAAATAAATAGTCGGACTTGTCCAAGTGCAATAAAAGGAGCCCATAGAAGGAAATTATTTTTTCACAAAAGAATTTAAGAAAAAGAAACTTCCCAGACTTCTAAGATGAAGTGTTATCATGTTTCAATATAATTTTAAAATATATTATTTCAAAAATATCTGCATTAGATTTAAAGGAATGCAGATCAGCAATGACATGAAATTTCAAATTTTCTATTTGTCCACACAAGTAGACTTTTTGAATATTTAGATTTTGAGTTTTTAACTTAAAAACAGGGTATCTGATTATTTAGATGTAACATCCTACGTACAACAACAACAACTACATCTAAGCCTTTTCCCATACTAGACGTTGTCAGCTACATGAATTCTTTGTTTCCATCGAGCCCTATCATGTGCAATGTTGCAGTTAACTCACAATAAGCTAGATCATTCTTTATTGTTTCTTTCCAACACTTTTGTGCTCGTCATCTACCTCTTTTAATACTTTCAAAATCTAGTTTTTCATAACTTCTTAAAGGTTCTTCTTCTAATCATCTTTCTATATGTCTAAACCATCTTAAACGATATTCTCTCATTTTATCCTCTATTGGTGTCACTCCTAATTTGTTTCTAATAACCTCATTATCTATAGTCTTTTCTTGTATGACCACTCATCCTTCATTTCTGCCACAAATATCTTTTCTACATGTTGATGATTACCTGCCCAACACTCAAAACCATAAAACATGGCAGGTCTAATTGTTGCTCTATAATATTTACCTTTAACTTTAATGGTATCTTCTTATCACAAAGAATACCTGATACACCTCCCCATTTTAACCAACCAACATTAATTCTATGTGTAACAACTCCATCAATTCTTCCATCATTTTGAAAAATTGACCCTAGGTATTTAAAACTTTTCTTTTGAGGAATGCAATGTGTACCAATTTTAATTTTTATGTCCTCTAAAATAACAAAATGATCAAACTTACATTCCATATATTCTGTCTTTGTTCTACTAAGTCGAAAGCCTTTACTTTCTAATGTTTCTCTCCATAGTTTCAATTTTCTATTAACTTTTTCCTTAGATTCCTCCACTAACACAATGTCATCTACAAATAATATACACCAAGGTACTTCATCTTGAATATGGTTTGTTAACTCATCAATCACCATTATAAATAAGTATGGACTTAAAGTTGATCCTTGATGTAACCCAATATTAACTTCAAATAAGTATGTCATTTTCATGAGTCCTCACACATATTTTTGCACCATCGTACATGTCTCTTATAAGATTTATGTATGTTAATGGGATACCTCTTTTTCCAAGGTTCTCTAAGGGACCTCCCTCGGTACCCTATCGTAAACTTTTTATAGATCAATAAATATCATGTGAAGGTCTTTCTTTTTTGCTCTAAAATATCCATAAGACGTCTCAAAAGGTGAATCGCTTTAACAGTAGATCTGCTTGGCATGAATCCAAATTGGTTCTGTATTGTACTTGATACTTGTCTTAACCTACATTCGATAATTCTTTCCCATAATTTCATAGTATGGCTTATTAACTTAATACCCCAATAATTCACATAATTCTGAATGTTCTTATATATGAGTATAAGTGTACTTGCTCTCCATTCCTCGAGCATCTTTTGGTTTCTGCATATTTCATTAAATAGTCTTATGAGCCAAGTGATTCATGTTTCTCCTAGGATTTTCCAAACTTCTATAGGAATATTGTCTGGTTCTACCGATTTACCACCCTTCATATGTTTAAGAGCCTCTTTGACTTCATTCTTTTGAATACGTCGGTAGAAATTATGATTTATATACTTTTTTTATTTGACTAACTCTCATAAATAATACTAACATCTTTATTTTCATTAAAAAGCTTATAACAGTAGTTTTTCCATCTATTTTGTATATCATCATTTGTCACTAGAATTTTCTCATCCTCGTCTTTGATGCATCGAACAAAAGTAAGATCCTTAGGTTTCTTATCTCTAGCCCTAGCTATCCTAAAAATATCTCTTTCACCCTCTTTTGAGTTGAGTTTTTTTTATATAAATCCTCCCAAATTTCACGTTTTGCTTCACTGACGGCTTTTTCACTTCTTTCTTTGCTTTCTTATAAGCCTCTAAAGTTTCATAGGTTCTTAATTTATAACATGCCCTCTTTACCTTGATTTTATTTTGTATTACTTCACTCTACCACCAAGCTTCTTTTTGTGCCGGTACACCTCCCTTAGATTCACCTAATACATCTTTCGCCACTTTCCTAATATGTATAGCCATATTGTTTCACATATCACAAGGTCTACCAACATAATTTCAAGCATCTCCTTCAAGGACTTTCTGTTTAAATATACCTTCTTTCTCACTTTTGAGATTCCACCATTTAGTCGAATAGCTCGATATACTCTTTTTTTCTTTGTCAACTTTTTTACCTCTAAATCTATAACTAAAAGTTGATGTTGGGTGGTTAAGCTTTCTCCTTGAATTACCTTGCAATCTTTACAACATGCTCTATCTTTTTTCTACAAATAAAATAATCAATTTGTGTTTGTGATAAGACACTCTTATAAGTAATTAAATGTTCATCTCGTTTTTTGAAGATTGTATTGACTATAAAGAGATCTAATGTCATAGCAAAATTTAAATTTTCCCTACCTTCCTCATTTTTATCCCCAAAACCAAAGTTTTCATGAATAGTTAAAAAGGATTTCAAGGTCCATGGAGCTTACCTTCAAGGAAGTGAAGTTCATAATTTTGAAGTCAAATGACTAATCATTGACATTAACCAAATTCTTCATCAGCAGTGCAAGGTGCAGACCATTCATAGTTACAGATAGGGCATTGAATGTGTTGATTGGCTCGCAAATTATGGTTCATCACATGACATTGCCCATGGGTTTGAGATAGATGCCCAAGGGAACTAGAACTGCTACTGCAGCATAATGTCTCTGGTGGCTCAACTCCAAGAATTGTTCTAAATCCCATGTCGAGTGGCTGTAACTGGGCCCTGACCCCCTTCTTTTACCAAAAAGTAAGATAAGAAATTTAATTTATATATGTAGGCTCTCTGCTAAAATAGGGTGCATAGCCTGCTTGTACGCCAACATGAGCGGTCATTTAACACCACATCTTACATTCGTCAAGTTTTGCTGGTCTTGGAGTTTAGAAATTATTATAATATACATCAAAGTAATTTCATCAGTACATCATCATGCACTAGTACAATATCAAATTCGTTTCTAGCATAAGTTGTATTTTATAGGAAAAGGAAATCCATCACAAATGATTTCCTTTAGATATAATTGAAATATATTATGGGGCCTCTCACTAAGGACCTTAGGATGGTTTCTTGGTTAACCACAAAAACCTTTATACTTGACAATTTGGAAAAAATAAGATAATGTAAGAAATTGATAGATAGTAAGAGAAATGCATGTCCAAAATCTGAAAAGGAAACAACCACGAAGAAAAAACTTCCATGATAGTACCATGGCAATTTCATGCCTCTAACAAACCATGTGCGCTGACCTATTTAATTATTTTTGTTCTGATGATGTCATATTACTTCCCAAAGATCGATCATATTTGAAACACTTATATAAAACATATCTTTTAACTCCGCCCATGTAAGAGATCACCCTTGCATAGTCAGTCCCAAGCTCAGATGAAGGAGGAGGATTGCGTTAGGCTTTCGACAGGCAGCGTAAAACTTTATCAGATTTTTATACCATGGATTACACAAATTATGAGCATTGCGTTCGGGCATCCCCTCTTAGCGATGCACTGCAGAGCCTAAATGCGGTGAAAAGTAAGCAAGAGCCACTACATTTTTGTCTAGATGTAGTGAATCAATTATAGAGAGGGTTTTCACATCATGGACAGGTGTGGGTAAAGAAGTTAGTCCCACTATATTGTCGTCCGAATGTAGTGAATAAATTACAAAGAGGGTCCACATTTTCAATATGGATGAATGCGAGGGGTAAGGAAGTTAGTCCTAGATAATAAGATTTGTATTGGTTCTTGAAATATCAGAACATTGTTCGATAAGCTAATGAAGGTGATAGATATTATGATTCGGAGAAAGATTCATATTATATGTTTCCAAGTGACAAAGTGTGTTGAAGAAAAAGTAAAGGAGATTGAGGATATAGGTTTTAAATTATGGTGCTTACGTAAGGAGAAGGCTCAAAATGGAGTTGGTATTGTCATAAATGAAGATTTAAAGGATAGTATAGTAGACATAACGATATGGTGACTTGTAAACACCCTAAATCAATTTTTTTTTCAAACACCCCAATTTCGAAAGCCCAAATGATTTAAAACCATATCTTCAAGCCAAGATCGAGCTCACGAAGGATAAGCCCGGAAGCAAGGGAGTGGACCACGTCAAAACCATATCTTCATCAAAATCATATCAAACGGGCCAACTCTCACAAGGCAGCTCGAATGCTTATCTTATCAAATCAAAGTCGATCCACAATTTGCTTGAATAAGTGTCATATGTAGACCAAGGCTGGCTAGTTTTTTACAAGTTGAAATAGATTGAATTTGGGGGCTGATTCCAAAGATATATCCAGCCCATGTACCAAGTTTAAATCAAGCAAAGAAGGATGAGCCACAAAGGAGGTTGATCAAGGCCTTGAATCAAGCCTAGCCAAGTGCATTCAAGTCCAAACGGTTAGGACAAAAGCACATGGATGGAACCAAGACCCAGCCAACATGGCTAGTCCATCTTTGATGAAGAGGAACCACCAAATCACGTGAAGGATGGAGCCCTTGGGGCTGGGTTGGATCATGGATCACCCGCCCCAAGGAAAGGCCTAGAAGACCCACCCTTGGCCTATAAATAGAGGCCAAGAGTGGGGCGTGAGAACCATCTTGGGAGTGCTTAAGGAGAGGCCATCAAGGGTGTTGCACTTTGAGAGTTTTGAGAGCTGCCAGGAAAGAGCATTAGAGAGGGAAGGGAGTGTAGGATCTAGGCCAAGGCTTAGAGAGAGAGAGTTTGAGTGATCAAGCAAAGGGGGAAAGGGATCAAGTGAGGGTCGGGCACTACCTTGGAGACCGATCGATCGTGTAAGTCCGGGTAAGTGTTGCTCTAACTTGTTCTTCCACATCTCTTCTTCATATTCAATTCAAAAGGGGTTGTATTAATTGAGCTTTGTCTCCCCCATGATGTAATAGAAGTAGATGTTGCTGAAATTTCTCATTCTTTTGATTATACACTCTATATGTTTGAGTTCTTAATTCTACCTCTCTATATTCTATAAACACTCTATATTTTCTAATCCCCTCTATACTTAAGCTATTAAGTATATTTCAATTCATTTCTCTTCAACAATTTAATTCGTGATATTATGTTGTTGCAATTTTAATTCATGTGAGTTTGCATCACGTATGTTATAAAAACCTGAAATCTGATTTTTCATCATCTCTGCATATGTCGATTGCTTGATTTTTAATTCACGAACCTCTGCTCTAATTATTTCAAAACTTTGCACGCTTATTCCACACACAGGCCCACTCCTAATAAAATTTACAAGAATTTTAGGACCGTGCAATATCGTAATTGAAACTGTGCAAAATCAGGAAAGTTTTGTAAAATGTCTGCACAACCAGTTTTCCTGCAAGAGAGCTTAAGTATTCATCCCATAACTCTGTCTGTGGGTATCCAAAATTGATGATTTTTAGTTTATTGGAAAGCTGACTTCCATAGCTTTCCAGCAAGACCAAATTCATTAAATTTGGAACTCTGAGCACCGAGATACAGGTTCATCTTTGAGTCTCTATATTTTTGTGATAGAACAGTTCTGAGTACCTGAGTAGAGGCATTTTCTAGATTTAATTCTGGGACATTACAACTTCGAATCACAATATGAAAGATGTCCCAAACTCTCCACATCTCAGGCTTAGTCCTGTAAAATTTTGATGATTTTTTGAGGTCTGAAAGGCATTCAAAAGGATTCGGAAAACAAATCCTGAAAATTTAGTTTTTTATTTTTCAGAACTTGTTCATTTTGAAACTTGAAATCAAGTCCACTTTTCTCAACACCTTTGCTTTTCACTTGAATTTGGAAGTCTCACCTATTTAGTTGGAATCCCTAAGCACTTAGACTGACCCATGAGCATCGGTTCAAGAAAGTCTAATGCGAAAAGAGTCTGTTTAGCCACAATCGCCTGTGAGATTTAATTTTTGCTAATTTTTAGAAAACTAACTGACACGCTCGGGCATCAAGTAGAGTTGAGAGTTTTATTTGAAGTCTCTACATAGGCTTGGAGTGAAAATTTCACGCCTACATGATTGAATCATGATATTGAAATTAATGTTAAGCTATGTCACACGGGTGTGGGTGTGGGTGCGGGTGCGAACACGGGTGCGGGATACGGCAAATTTTAAAAACTTTAGGTGCGGCGACACGGCTAGGGTATATAATATTATATATTATATATAATATTCAAGCTACAACAAGTGAGACATCGATTAACATAAGTATATAACAATAGCAAGTACACAACTTTATATTAAAGCAAAACACAAACGCTAAACAACTACTAATTTCATCATAATACACAAATCAATCTTCACTATCCAGACTCATTTATCCAAAAAGACCCGAACTTCAAAATCGATACCAGATTTTAAAGCGTGAAATATCCACACAAAAAGAAATGAATAAGGTCTGCGTTGAGATATTTTTCTATGTTCATCGGCGGAGTTTCATGGGAGATGATGGAATACAAGCTGAAGGAACATTTTGGAAACTATGGTGAGGTAACTCAGGTGGTCATCATGGGAGATAAGGTCACGAGTCGACTAAGAGGCTTCGGTTTCATCGTCTTCACGGATTACTCCATCTTTGATCGGGTTCTCCAGGATAAATACACCATAGACGGCAGAACTGTGAGTTACAAAAAAAATGCTTTTTTTTGCCATGCCATACCGACATGGTGTTCATGTCGGTGTCGCACTCATGTCGAGGTCGACACTCCACCTCTTAGAAGTATCTGTGTGACTTAGGTGTTAGGAGTAGAGGTTTTGAATATAGTTTCTGCTTACGCACTCGAAGTAGGACTAGAAGATAGTATAAAGATGGTTTTGGGGAACAATTAGATAAGGTGATTCAAAGAATTCTACAAAGAGATAATTTATTTAGGAGACTTCAATGGACATGTCGGTAAAGAGGCATTAGGGTATTAAGGTATTCATGAAAACTTTGGTTTTGGGGATATAAATGAGGAAGGTAAGGATATTTTAAATTTTGTTAATCTCTTTATAGTCAATACAATCTTCAAAAAACGAGATGAACATTTAATTACTTATAAGAATGACTTATCACAAACACAAATTCATTATTTTATTTGTAAAAAAAAGATAGATCGTGTTGTAAAGATTGTAAGGTAATTCCAAGAGAAAGCTTAACCACCCAATATCAACTTTTAGTTATTAATTTACAAGTAAAAAAATGGACAAAGAAGAAAAGAGTGCATCGAGTTATTCGGACTAAATGGTGGAACCTCAAAAGTGAGAAAGAAAGTATATTTAACAGAAAGTCCTTCAAGGAGATGCTTGGAATTATGTTGGTAGACCTTGTGATATGTGAAACAATATGGCTATACATATTAGGAAAGTAGCGAAAGATGCATTAGGTGAATCTAAGGGAGGTGTACCGACACAAAAAGAAGCTTTGTGATGGAGTGAAGTAGTGCAAAATAAAATCAAGGTAAAGAGAGCATGTTACAAATTACTTTACAACAACAAATAAGCCTTTTCCCATACTAGACGGGGTCGGCTAATGTTAAGAGATACATTATGGTAAGAAAACTAGTGAAACTTTAGAGGCTTATAAGAAAGCAAAAAAGGAAGCGAAAAAGGCCGTCAGTGAAGCAAAAGATAAAATTTGGGAGGATTTATATAAAATACTCAACTCAAAAGAGGGTGAAAGAGATATTTTTAGGATAGGTAGGTCTAGAGGTAAGAAAAATAAGGATTTTAATTCTGTTAGATGCATCATGAGAAAATTCTAGTGGCAAATGATGATATAAGAAATAGATGAAAAAACTATTTTCATAAGCTTTTTAATGAAAATAAAGATGTTAGTATTAGCTTAGGAGAGTTAGCCAAATCAGAAAAGTATATAAACCACAATTTCTATCGACGTATTCAAAAGAGTGAAGTCAAAGTGGCTCTTAAACATATGAAGGGTGGTAAATCGGTAGGACCAAATAATATTCCTATAGAAGTTTGAAAAATACTAGGAGAAATAGGAATCACTTGGCTCACAAGACTATTTAATGAAATATGGAAAAACCAAAAGATGCCCGAGGAATGGAGAGCAAGTACACTTATACCCATATATAATAACAAGGGAGACATTCAAAATTGTGCGAATTATCGAGGTATCAAGTTAATGAGCCATACTATGAAATTGTGGGAAATAATTATCGACCGTAGGTTAAGACAAGTATCAAGTACAATACAGAACCAATTTGGATTCATGCCAGGCATATCTACTGTTGAAGCGATTCACCTTTTGAGACGTCTTATGGAACATTTTAGAGCAAAAAAAAAGACCTTCACATGATATTTATTGATCTAGAAAAAGCTTATTATAGAGTACCGAGGAAGGTTCTTTGAAGAACTTTGGAAAAAAGAGGTATCCCATTTACATACATTAACCTTGTAAGAGACATGTATGATGGCGCAAAAACATGTGTGAGGACTTATGAAGGAATGATAGACTTCTGTGAAGTTAAATATTAGGTTACATTAAGGATCAACTTTAAGTCCATACTTATTTATAATGGTGATTGATGAGTTAACAAAACATATTCAAGATGAAGTACCTTGGTGTATGTTATTTGCAGATGACATTGTATTAGTGGAGGAGTCTAAGGAAAAAGTTAATAGAAAATTGGAACTATGGAGAGAAACATTAGAAAGCAAAGGCCTCCGACTTAGTAGGACAAAGACAAAATATATGGAATGTAAGTTTGATCATTTGGTTACCTCAGAGGACATAGAAATTAAAATTGGCACACATTGCATCCCCTAAAAGGAAAGTTTTAAATACCTAGGGTCAATTTTTCAGAGTGATGGAAGAATTGATGGAGATGTTACGCATAGAATTAATGCTAGTTGGTTAAAATGGAAAGGAGCATCAGGTATTCTTTGTGATAAGAATATACCATTAAAGTTAAAAGGTAAATATTATAGAGCAACAATTAGGCCTGTCATGTTTTATGGTTCTGAGTGTTGGGCAGTTAATCATCAACATGTACAAAAGATGTCTATGATAGAAATGAAGATGTTGAGATGGATGAGTGGTCATACAAGAAAAGATGGTATACATAATGAGGTTATTAGAAACAAATTAGGAGTGGCACCAATAGAGGATAAAATGAGATAATATCGTTTAAGATGATTTGGACATATAGAACGAAGATCAAAAGAAGAACCTGTAAGAAGGTATGAGAAACTAAATTTGGAAAGTATTAAAAGAGCTAGAGGACGACCACAAAAGTGTTGGAAAGAAATAATAAAGAATGATCTAGCTTATTGTGAGTTAATTGCTAACATGGCACACGATAGGGATTTGTAGAAACAAAGAATAGTTAATTGCTAACATGGCACACAATACGGATTTGTGGAAACAAAGAATCCATGTAGCCGACCCCGTCTAGTATGGGAAAAGGCTTAGTTGTTGTTGTTGTTGTTTTAATGAAAATAAAGATGTTAGTATTAGCTTAGGAGAGTTAGCCAAATCAGAAAAGTATATAAACCATAATTTCCACCGACGTATTCAAATGAATGAAGTTAAAGAGGCTCTTAAACATACAAAGGATGGTAAATCGGTAGGATCAGATAATATTCTTCTAAAAGTTTGGAAAATCCTATAAGAAACAATAATCACTTAGCTCACAAGACTATTTAATGAAATATAGAGAAACCAAAAGATGCTTGAGGAATGGAGAGCGAGTACAGTTATACCCATGCATAAGAACAAGGGAGACATTTGAAATTGTGCGAATTATCGGGGTATCATGTTAATGAGCCATACTATGAAATTATAAGAAAGAATTATCGAATGTAGGTTAAGACACAATAAAGAACTAATTTGGATTCATGCCAGGCATATCTACTGTTGAAGCGATTCACCTTTTAAGACGTCTTATAGAACATTTTAGAACAAAAAAGAAAGACCTTCACATGATATTTATTGATCTAGAAAAAGCTTACGATAGGGTAGTGAGGGAGGTTCTTTGGAAAATCTTGGAAAAAAAGGTATCTCATTGACATACATAAACCTTATAAGAGACACGTACGATGGTACAAAAACATGTGTGAGGACTCGTGAAGGAGTTAACAAAACATATTCAAGATTAAGTACATTGGTGTATGTTATTTGCAGATGACATTATATTAGTGGAGGAGTCTATGGAAAAAGTTAATAGAAAATTGGAGCAATGGAGAGAAACATTAGAAAGTAAAGCCTTCCGACTTAGTAGAACAAAGATAGAATATATGGAGTGTAGGTTTGCTCATTTGGTTACTTCAAAGGACATAGAAATTAAAATTAGCATACATTGCATCCCACAAAAGGAAAGTTTTAAATACCAAATTTTTCTAAGTGATAGAAGAATTGATGGAGATGTTATGCATAGAATTAATGCTCATTGGTTAAAATGGAGAGGAGCATATGGTATTCTTTGTGATAAGAAGATACCATTAAAGTTAAAAGGTAAATATTATTGGGCAGCAATTAGACCAGCCATGTTTTATGGTTTTGAGTGTTGGACAGTTAATCATAACATGTACAAAAGATGTCTGTGATAGAAATGAAGATGTTGAGATGGATGAATGGTCATATAAAAAAAGACCGTATACATAATGAGGTTATTAGAAATAAATTAGGAGTGACACCAATAGAGGATAAAACGAGAGAATATCGTTTAAGATGGTTTGGACATATAGCAAGATCAAAACAAGAACCTATAAGAAGCTATGAAAAACTAGATTTTAAAAGTATTAAAAGAGGTAGAGGATGACCACAAAAGTGTTAGAAACAATAAAGAATAATCTAGCTTATTGTGAGTTAACTGCTAACATGGCACATATGATAGGGCACTGTGGAAACAAAGAATCCATGTAGTCGACTCCCCCTAGTATGGGGAAAGGCTTAGTTGTTGTTTGTTATATAAAACATATCTTTTCAAGTTAAATATGATTTCTTTACAACTAATAATTTTCAAAAAATGATAAATATTTATTACTTATAAGAGTGGTTTATCACTAACACAAATTGATTATTTTGTATATAGAAGAAATGATAGATCGTGTTGTAAAAATTACAAGATAATTCCAGGAAAAAGCTTAACTATCTAACATCAACTTTTAGTTATGTATTTATAGGTAAGAAAGTGGACAGAGAGACAAAGAGTATATAAAGCTACTTGGACTAAATGGTGAAATCTTAAAAATGAGAAAAACATATACTTTAAAAGAATGTGCTTCAAGGAGACATTTAGAATTATATAGGTATAACTTGTGATATATGGAATAATATGACTAAGCATATTAAAAAAGTAACAAATATGTTAGGTGAATTCAGGGGATATTGCATTGAAGCATGCATGCACTATTGTAAAAAATGCACTATCATAGAGTGAAGTGGTGTAAGATAAAGTTAAAGTAAAGAAGGTATGTTGTAAATTGCATTATACTAACAAAATTGATAAAACTTGAGAGATTTTTAAGAAGATAAGAAAAAGGTCAATGAGGCACAAGCTAAAACTTAGAAGGATTTATATAAAAAGCTCAACTCAGAAGAAGGTTAAGAGCTATATTTAGGATAACAAATACAAGAACAAGAGAGACATTAAGAATTGTGTTAATTATCGGAGAATTAAGTTGATGAGTAATACTATGAAATTATAGGAAAGAGTTATTGACTCTAGGTTGCTTTGCCAAGACATTCAGAATTTGCGATATATGTGCCTATATCATACCATATACTTGAATGAAGAAAGAGTTATTAATTTGAGAGAATTTTGTTTTCTCTCACATTCAGAATTGCAATACGGCACACGACTATTAAGTTGATGAGTCATACTATGAAAATATCATATGAATGGGCTTGCTTTGGTATAGATGCACCAAACTTAGCAAACATGCAATTCGAGTGGGTGTGAGAGAAATTGAAACTTTTTCGAAGGCATTCATACAAAAAAGAGAAACAGACTGGAGTATACTCGACTGCGTGATTTGGTATACATTGCATATAATATGAAGTTGAAGTAAAGATAATAATTTTAAAAATATGTATTATTGCTCCCTAGTTCTTTCTTATTAATAATGAATGATTGATGTGACTATATTGTATTTGATATTCTTTATAATTTAAATATTCTTTCTTTACAAACAAATACAAAAAGATGCAAGAAGGGTAAGGAGGATATCTTATGACCCGTTGAGCTACAAAAATATTGATATTCTTGATTATTGGGTCGAAGAAGAGGAGTCCCCCATCAATTTAGAGGATGAAAAGTGGAGGGCACTCCAAGTTGAAGCATAACTTCAAGTTGGAGATAATGATGAAGATGAATGTGTTGGATGGGCGAATCCAATTATGGAGGAGGAAGAGGGAGGAGATGATGATGTTGATGGTGATCCTGACTATGTCGATTACAATGCTTTTGTTGAGTATGATCGATGTTGTGGATGATTGTTTTAACTTTTAAATGTAATTGTAACTTTGTATTGTTATGGTATGAATGATTGTAAGTTGTAACTTTGTTGTTTATTAATTAAAGGTATTTAGTACTCATGTTACGGTATGGATGCTTGTTCATTATGAGATGCTATTTAACTTTGTTATTCTCTTCTCACAATCTCTCTAAATATTTTTATAGAGTCAGTCATTTATTAAGAATTATTTATTTCAAATCAAGCTTTTCGATTTGATTTTGTTTATTGTGTTATATATGTTTTGTTCATTAATTTCAATTCTTGCATTTTTTTGAATTTTATTAATATTTTTCAATTTTTTTATCAAGAAATGAAAAAATTGCACATTGGTGCCCAATGTGATAAGGCACCGATACTCTTTTTATTTTATTGCAGTTGACAGCCAACAAATTGTCTCGGAAGAAAGTTGTTTCCAATTATAAAAGCCAAAGGGCAAGGGAATGACATAAATGTGATGACTGGGAAACCCCTTGAGGATAAGAAGTCGAGAACACATGACAATGAGATATCAGTCACCTATAATGTGAAAGCATGCAGATAGTAAAAGCCATAGTTTAGACAACTAGGGAACTTGGTTAGAACACAAAAGAAATCATCCAAGGGTAAAAAAGATAATGAAATACTGCTATAAACATTATCTTGATATAACACCAAAAGAAAATGCTTACAGTGCCCTTATGTTGCTAAGCTTCCCAATTTCAGGTGCAAGACTCCCTCCTAAATCCAACCTGCTGAGATCGCTGCAATAATCAAGTCAAGTTGAGAATGCATGCCAAAGACGAACTTGTGCCATACGGTGTGACAGCATTAGTAATTAATGGGAATTATAATATATTTTCCAAATACAGACCAAGGATTTGATGGTAGAAGAAAGAGGAAAGACAAATCACCTGAAATCTAAAAGGATCACAAATGTGAAGACTTACAGCATATGCACTTCATTGTTATGGCAAAGCACTCCAGACCACATGCAAGGGCTATCGTCATTGGGGTCCCAATTAGAAAGGGCGTCATAAGGGTCTGAATCCACCCTTCCACGAAACTCCAACAGAGCTACGCCTGGATTTAAATCTATTAGCATTAAGAATCAAAAGAAACCATGCAAGAAAGAGCTAAGAAAAACAGCATATTCAATTTCAATTGCATCAATCAACATAAGGAACGAAAGACAGATTCAGATGAAACCAGCCATCGCATTCCGCCAAAAGTATAACTGGGAGGCCCAATCACCCTATCCAACAGGGCATAGATCACTGAATACAACAACAACAACAACAACAACAACAACTAAGCCTTTTCCCATACTAGACGGGGTCGGCTACATGGATTCTTTGTTTCCACAAATCCCTATAGTGTGCCATGTTAGCAGTTAACTCCCAATAAGCTAGATCATTCTTTATTGTTTCTTTCCAACACTTTTGTGGTCGTCCTCTACCTCTTTTAATACTTTCCAAATTTAATTTTTCTAACCTTCTTACAGGTTCTTCCTTTGATCTTCTTTCTATATGTCCAAACCATCTTAAACGATGTTCTCTCATTTTATCCTATATTGGTGCCACTCCTAATTTGTTTCTAATAACCTCATTATGTATACGGTCTTTTCTTGTATGACCACTCATCCATCTCAACATCTTCATTTATGTCACAGACATCTTTTGTACATGTTGATGATTAACTACCCAACACTCAGAACCAAACATGGCAGGCCTAATTGCTGCTCTATAATATTTACCTTTTAATTTTAATGGTATCTTCTTATCACAAAGAATACCTGATGCTCCTCTCCATTTTAACCAACCAGCATTAATTCTATGTGTAACATCTCCATCAATTCTTCCATCACTCTCAAAAATTGACCCTAGGTATTTAAAACTTTCCTTTTGGGAAATGCAATGTGTGCCAATTTTAATTTCTATGTCCTCTGAAGTAACCAAATGATCAAACTTACATTCCATATATTTTGTCTTTGTTCTACTAAGTCGGAGGCCTTTGCTTTCTAATATTTCTCTCCATAGTTCCAATTTTCTATTAACTTTTTCCTTAGACTCTTCCATTAATACAATGTCATCTGCAAATAACATACACCAAGGTACTTCATCTTGAATATGTTTTGTTAACTCATCCATCACCGTTATAAATAAGTATGGACTTAAAGTTGATCCTTGATGTAACCCAATATTAACTTCAAAGAAGTCTGTCGTTCCTTCATGAGTCCTCACACATGTTTTTGCACCATCATACATGTCTCTTATAAGGTTAATATATGTCAATGGGATACCTCTTTTTTCCAAAGTTCTCCAAAGAACCTCCCTCGGTACCCTATCATAAGCTTTTTCTAGATCAATAAATATCATTTGAAGGTCTTTTTTTTTTGCTCTAGAATGTTCCATAAGACGTCTCAAAAGGTGAATCGTTTCAATAGTAGATCTGTCTGGCATGAATCCAAATTGGTTCTCTGTTGTACTTGATACTTGTCTTAACCTACATTCGATAATTCTTTCCCATAATTTCATAGTATGACTCATTAACTTGATACCTCGATAATTCGCACAATTTTGAACGTCTCCCTTGTTCTTATATATGGGTATAAGTATACTTGCTCTCCATTCCTCGGGCATCTTTTGGTTTTTCCATATTTCATTAAATAGTCTTGTGAGCCAAGTGATTCCTATTTCTCCTAGTATTTTCCAAACTTTTATAGGAATATTATCTGGTCCTACCGATTTACCACCCTTCATATGTTTAAGAGCCTCTTTGACTTCATTCTTTTGAATACGTCGGTAGAAATTATGGTTTATATACTTTTCTGACTTTGCTAAATCTCCTAAACTAATACTAACATCTTTATTTTCATTAAAAAGATTATAAAAATAGTTTTTCCATCTATTTCTTATATCATCATTTGCCACTAGAATTTTTTCATCCTCGTCTTTTATGCATCTACCATAATTAAGATCTTTAGTTTTCTTATCTCTAGCCCTATCTATCCTAAAAATATCTCTTTCACCCTCTTTTGAGTTGAGTTTTTTATATAAGTCCTCCCAAATCTTAGCTTTTGCTTCACTAACGGCCTTTTTCGCTTCCTTCTTTGCTTTCTTATAAGCTTCTAAAGTTTCACTAGTTTTCTTAGCATAATGTAATTTGTAACATGCCCTCTTTGCCTTGATTTTATTTTATACTACTTCACTCCACCACCAAGCTTCTTTTTGTGCCGGTACACCTCCCTTAGATACCACTAACACATCTTTCGCCACTTTCCTAATATGTATAGCCATATTGTTCCACATATCACAGGTTGTGCCAACATAATTCCAAACATCTCCTTGAAGGACTTTCTGTTTAAATATATCTTCTTTCTCGCTTTTGAGGTTCCACCATTTAGTCCGAATAGCTCGATGCACTCTTTTCTTCTTTGTCCATTTTTTTATTTATAAATCCATAACTAAAAGTCGATGTTGGGTGGTTAAGCTTTCTCCTGGAATTACCTTACAATCTTTACAACACGCTCTATCTTTTTTTCTACAAATAAAGTAATCAATTTGTGTTTGTGATAAGCCACTCTTATAAGTAATTAAATGTTCATCTCGTTTTTTGAAGATTGTATTGACTATAAAGAGATCAAATGCCATAGCAAAATTTAAAATCTCCCTACCTTCCTCGTTTATATCCCCAAAACCAAAACTTCCATGAATCCCTTGATATCCTAATGCCTCTTTACTGACATGTCCATTTAAATCTCCTCCTAAATAAATCATCTCCCTTTGCGGAATCTTTTGAAACACCTTATCTAACTCTTCCCAAAAAACTGTCTTTATACTATCTTCTAGTCATATTTGGGGTGCGTAAGCACAAACTATATTCAAAACCTATGCTCCTAACACTAATTTCAACGTCATGATAAGGTCACCATATCGTTGTATGTCTACTACACTCTCCTTTAAATCTTTATTTATGATAATACCAACTCCATTTCAAGCCTTTTCTTTACCTGAGTACCATAATTTAAAACCTTTATCCTCTATCTCCTTCGCTTTTTCTCCAACCCATTTTGTCTCTTGTAAACATAGAATATGAATCTTTCTCCGAATCATAGTATCTACCACCTCCATTAGCTTACCCGATAATGTTCCAATATTCCAAAAACCAATACGAATCTTATTATCTAGGACTAGCTTCCTTACCCCCCGCATCCGTCCATAATCAAAATGCGGAGACCCTCTCTGAAAAATTCTTCACTACATTCGGGCAGCAATGTAGCGGGACTAACTTCTTTACCCACACCCGTCCATGATATGGGAACCCTCTCTGCAATTGATTCACTACATTCGGGCGAAAATGTAGTGGCCCTTGCTTACTTCTTACTGCATTCGGGCTTTGCAGCACGTCGCTAGGCGGGGACACCCCAAAGCAATGCTCATAATTTTTGTAATCCATGTTATAAAAATCTGACGAAGTTTTACGCTGGCTGTTGGAAGCCTAACACAACAGATCAGGAGTTGAATTCCTTTTGGGTATCTGCATAGATCACTGAATATGGGCTAATATTTGGGTATCTGACAACAGATCAGGAGTTGAATTCCTTTTGCCTCCAAGTGCTACTAACCAGCCCCAAGCCAAGCTAGTGCCTCTCAAGAGATTAAGCTTTTACCAAGGAGCTAATCAAATCAGAATTAAGTTGACAGTTTATAAAGAAAAAGCAGTGCAACACATGTACATAAGTACGTATACACACATACATACAAACATACATATACATGCATGCTTACATACATACATGCATACATATATACACACATAAATAAATATCTAGAAACCCTAGTCCATGAGTACACCCAACAATGCTCCAATAAACTTTATCATCTCCTCAACTGTTCCATCTCTAAGATCGATGGTTAAGGTGATAATAAAGCAAAGAACGGAAAGTACAATGGTACTTCTCACTTTTTAAATTCAAAACTCCACCGTTGACAATGTGAATCAAAATAGTGAAGATGTTTAAGTGGATTTAAGCATGAATGGGTGTACACATTTACAGATTTTTCTATATATATAGCATGATGCAGTTCCATACCTTCTAGGTTAAGTGAGCAGCACACTTGGATCTTGAGGTGAAAAATCAAAACCACAAAGAAGACCCAGAACAGTGGAAACCCAAATAGGTTCCATCCACTGCCCATTTCTCAAAGGCCAAGGCAGTGACAGCTAAACTGAAAGGAGATTCTAATTTGCCAGGTTCCCTTTCATACAAGAAATTCTTCAGATTCTTAAAGACCCTGTTGAGGGAGAAGGCATCTTTCCCTCGTGTTGCATCGTCCAAAGAGAGACCGCCAACTTCAATATTTTCCTGTATTGCAAGTTATGTTATCTTATGTACAAAACCAGCATGCTTTCACTCATATAAGACGCAGGCATCCTTTTACCTTTCTGCACCAAAGTAGGTAGTTCAGCAAGGTGCAAAGCGGCTGCCAGAGGGGAAGAAATTTTATCTACAGAGCAACATAAGTTCCTCTGATAATTACTGATTCCTTATTGCCAGAAATTCCCTGCAATAACAAAGAAAAAGAAAAGGAAAAGAGAGAAGAATCTAATGAGAAAAGTGACGCTGAAAATACTGGAAAGGTAATATGAATCATTCATTAATCAAGAAGCCATCACCATGTTCACAGGTTCTTCGAACAATTGTTGCTCCAAAATGATTAGAGAGGACTAACAAATCTGTCATCTAAAAGTCACAACCAAAGAAATAAAAGTTTGAAATTTCAAGAGACCTCACGTTTCCAGTTACTGCAAGCAACACATAAAGCATAAACTCTGATTTGCCAAGCGAAGGTCAAGAACTAAAATAGAGAATTAATCCTTTTCTAGATTCATTTATACAATTAAAAGATATTGCACCAATTATTTTGAGTATGCAACAGAGATGAAAGAGGGGAAAGGGAGAGCTATAATCAAGTTTGCTTGAATCTTAGGAGAGAAACTTCTTTTGCAACTAAAAAGAATGAGGGGGAAAAAGGACTGGAAAAGCAGGGGGGGTAAAAAGAGAAGGAGAATAAAGGGGATAACTTCAACCAAATGGAAAGAATCATACAGCTCATACGGTTCCAAGAGAGAGAAAATGATCGCTTCATAACTGAACTTTCAGAGCATGCCAATTGCAAAATCAAGAACGTTCAAAGAAAATCTACAATTAAAATGCAGTATATATACATATATACGTACACACACATACCAAAACTAATTGAATAATCTCTTATTCTGACCTACACCAGCAAGGTAATTCCTCAAGGGGCGAAAGAGTACAACCAGATGATGATTAGCATAAAACAAGCGAAGACCAGATCAGTAAAGCAACAGGAGGCACAAAACTTTTACATTATTTAGAAAATGACAAGAAACGTGGTCCTAGTATTAACAAACTAGCCTTAATTTAAAATGGATAAAGAAACGATTTAACCATAACATTAATGAAACAGAAAATCTTCGAAATCGAAGGAAAAAAAGAAACTCAGACCTTCGGATGATTGACATCTCAAGGCCTACTACAACAATTAGCGACGCATTCAACATTCGCAAAATATTGATCACTCTGATACTTAACGTAGTTTAAAGAGAGAGAGAGAGAGAGAGAGAGAGAGAGAGAGAGAGAGAGAGAGAGAGAGAGAGAGATTCCTCATACAACAGAACCTGCGGATCACCTCTACAGATCGAAACGGCAATCGATAGTCGACGATCATTCCGAAAGATTAAAATGCAATTTGACACCGAACTAAATTAATTAAATTAATTCGTTTCCGGAATTAAATAAGCACATAGCATGATATTACTCTTCGACTTCAGCAATGCCTTAAAAAGACTTGAACAAAAATGAAGTTTCGTGTAACATCATATAACGAAGGCAACAATGATGACGGTCGACGATGTTGACTGCTTTACAGAAGAGAAATAGATAGATCGTTTGATCGATAAGTTGATATAGAGAGAGATGGAATCCTTACCAAAGACAAAACGAAGAAGAAGAAGAAATCGGCAATTCGTGAGGGGACGGGAGGGACGGGAATCGATCAAGGAGAAAGGGAAGCGTGTTGGCGAGTCGACGAGGAAACGGTCCCTCTCTCTCTCCGTCCAAAGAGTCCTGTCAACGCGCATTCCCTCTCTTTTTCTTTTTTTTTCTCCATCTCTCTTCCTTCTCCTTCGCCACCTTCTTCCCATCTATTTTCCTTTCCTTTAAAAAGAAATGTGAATGGAAACCCCACAATAATTTCGAATATTGACAAAACAGGCTCTCCTTAGATGAACCTTTCAAAATAACATTCTCATTTTTCCTACAAAACAACTCGTTTTGTTTCGTCCTTTCTCTCTCAAAAAAAGAAGTTCCTCCTTTCTTTTACGGAGGAGGTGATGCCTCACGCTCATGCATGCACACCTCAGGAATTGAACTCACTACTTGAGACATGGGAGTCAAAGAGCCCTGCTAGATGAACTAATGGCCTGCGTGCAAGAAATACAAAAGGCTCAATTGCATGATTACTTGATCTTCCGTAGGGATGGCAATTTTAAACGTAACATGAAAGACCAATTTGCACCCAATTGACGTGTTGCAGGTTTGCAGTTTCCTAACATGAATATGACAGCATGGTCTTTACCCAAAACACAAAATTGTTATCAATGCAAGACCCAATGTAAAAACTAGAATCTAATACTATTGAAAGAGAACTTTAGTTGTCAAATCAAAGTGATATTAAAATATTTGAATCGTATTTGCACTTCACATTGTTTAAACTAAAAGGAAAATGACATGAACACAACCCAAAACATGAACTATGAGTTTTATCTTACTATCATCTAGCTACTTAATCGTCCTTAACATATGCCTCAAGCTTGCCACATTTATTTGCCGATGAGTTTGAATTGCACTTAAATGAATTGAATCCAAAGGTCAATTGCACTTGAAATACATCTTCGAGCTTGGCTCATTTATAGTATAAAATGAGTTTGATATTTTTGCTTGTGCAAACGCATCTTATGTTCCTTGAGTATTCACAGCCTATCACTCTCAAGCCTTTGCTAATAGAAGTCAACTCAAGCACAATGCTATTTTTCGTGTTACTTGTGCATGAGAACACAAATTTTTTATATTGACATTTTCATGTCAAGTTTATGCATTTCCAGCAATTTCATGTCTTGAGTCATATTCATGTTATGCGGTTTAGTATTCATGTCAGAATCAACTTGCCAAGCAACCAATTGTATGCGTCAAGACAATTAACCAGGTCATTCCCACGAAGACGGCTTTAGAACACAGTTTCTGAAAGTAGGCTGCTGACAGTAATTACTAAAACTTTCAAAGGATTTGTGGAAATAGTATCCTCAGAAAGACTTCCTGAGAAATAGAATGTCTCCTTTCATTTTCATTATATTCAACCCAAACACATATCTTTTCAGTTCCTCGGCAGACGGCGAGTAGTTTTGGAGTGGACGTTACGGCTTCCGCCTCGTTCGGACGTGCAAACTGGTTTTTCATATTATTTTTTCTTTCTTTTCAAAGTTTCATTCGCTTCCACAAAATTATGATTAAAAATTTCTAAAAAAGGTCAAACTCACTTATCTTAGTGATAACAACCTAACGAAGAAGTCGTGCTTTCCTCTTCCCTAATTGGCCTGCGGGATTCTATTCTTAAATAACATCACCTCTCTCTCTCTCTCTCTCTCTCTCTCTCTCTCTCTCTCTCTCTCTCTCTCTCTCTCTCCTGTTTGTGGGCAATCCAAAATAACATGAAAAAGATCGAGTCCTGTTTGGATTGACATTCTATCGACATGAATATGAAACCGACTAGACTCTACATCATTGACGATAACATACAACGAAACTGCCACGACCCCAAAGGCTTATCTCGGAACTACCCAAGTAGAACAATAAAAAGAGGATTGGTTTTGGGGATACCTGTTTTCATACAAGCATAAAATGACATGATACACAAAATTGCTGACAATATAACACCCAACATGAACATGACCCAAGGAGCTGTGCTTGGCTTGACACACACTGGACACAAACATGAAATAACATGATAAGAATATGAAACAAAAAAACACAAGATTGCCACCCTATGCGAGGCTGTCAATAGATTGAATCCTGGCATTGTTGAATCTGACTTGAGCTGATCCTGCATAATGGGGAAGAACTGTTGTGATTTCTTATGAGAACCACAAACGCTAATTAATATAAAGTTTAGTCCTATCCGTGTATGCTTGAAAGATCCTGTTTAACAATTATTGCACTTTAGGCCCACGTTGGGGAGAACTGAAGAACAGAGAAAGCGGGTCACATAGATAGACCATCCCCTTATACGTGAAGGGTTAGCACTATTGACCTGATCCGTGGAGTACCAGCGCAGACAGTCAAACAGGGCGGTTATGACCCACCTTAGTGATAAGTCATGGGAACCCTAAATGCCTTATTTAAGGGATAAGAAGTACCGGGCCTATAGCCGACAACATATTATGAATCATGATCGGCCTTGTAAATTCTGTTAAGAGTTCGCAACTTCATATTTTAGCACTTCCCAGCCGCGCAATTTGATTTCTGTTGTGAGTACATTCTCTGCTTTCAAGTGCACTTCTGCTCGTAGCAATCTCCCCTTCCAGTGCGAAGTGCTCGCATGAATTAGGTGAATCAGCTTCCATAGACTGATGCCAGAGAACCATTTACATCCCACAGCGTCGGGTTTTGAATTCACCAATACTAGTTTGGCCTCTGCAATCACACTGACGCGGTTTGGCTTCTCGGTGAGAGACGGCCAATGACGTGAGCAGCAAGAGCAACAACAACGTTGTGCATAAGACACTTCAGTGTGGGAGAAGGCTTCATCTTATCATGGTTTTGTAAAACGCAATAAATAAAGAGGAACATTGTTATTGTTTCCTGTTTGATCAAGTGCAGTTTGTATAGAAAGAGCACCGAAACACGCACTCAGGTTTAGACCTCTAGCCGTCCTGCAAGAAGTGCTCCAATAAAAACGAAACAACATATGGAAGGCCAACGCAACATGCAACCCGTCACATGATAAGAACGACAGATGTCCTCACAACATGCAATCATTTCATTTCACAGAAGTTCGAACTGCGAGACTTGGCAACCGTCACAAACTGCAACCACGCCATGACGATCACCCCCACCATGTGTACGTTCACTCACTTCTTCCCTCGGAGCTTGGTGCCAAGAACCCTTTCCAGCTTTGAGATGATCTGCTGGTTCGGAATAGCTTTCCCAGACTCGTATTCTTGAATTACTTGTGGCTTCTCGTTGATCAACTGCAAATAGCCAACTTGTAACACAATGAGAATAGGAAAGACCGCGCGAGAAGTGGAGTCCCGGACAAACTCTGATGTCTAATTTATGACGAACGGCTTACATCCTTTCTATGGTGGGGGGCGTTGCCCCACTTGGATAGACACTTCCAAACGTAAAAGTTTTTCACCAGACAAGGGAACAAGGTGCGAAGCCCCAAATGGGGCACAAAGGACTAGCTAGATGATAAGTCAGGAGTTCCATATGCAAGTGTGCACCAAAAATACGGTGCCAAGGTGTCTACCCTACTTTCGCCCATACTGACACATGAGAAGAGAAGTCAGGCTAGTGCTGAATGCATCAAACAATCCTAAAAAGGGTAAACAAGGGTCACCGAATCAGCAGAAGGGCAGTTATTTACCTGAGACAGCTGAGCCTGAGTAAGCTTCTTCTCCATCCGAGCTTGCATAATGTTCTTCTTCAGTTCCGCATTCACTCTTTCATCTAGGTTCCCAGATTGTTCAAGACTGAGTTATTAATAAAAATGAAAATAAAAGAGAATGAAAATAAATGAAAATTCCATGTCATAGATAAATTCGGATGGCAGTTCTAGTAACAACCCTGCACAGGTGGGATGTTCTAGCATGTAAGGTGTCTACCATGCGAATGGAAATTGGCAACCATGAGGTCTACATACGGATTTTGGACCTTAGAGAGTTAATGTCTAAGAGTGGCAGCCATAGTTATCGTGAAGGGAATCTTATAACCGGATTGGTTGGTGGGATAAAGTTTGAATCAAGAATTGGGTCTCCGTATATGGGAATGTTGTCCCCCTGGATCGAACCTTTATTTACTGCGTGATAGTGTACGAGGTTCGTCTCTAGATCCATTCGTATATTGTGTTTCTATATGAGCCTAGGCCCCACCTTTTCACCCAGGAAAAAAAATAAACAGTTCACAACAGTATGAATCCAGGACAGAAAACAACTCACATTTAAGCCTAATTGGATTCAGTGCAAGGAAAGTTTCAACTTATAGTTACAGTTACATTATGAAGAAAAAGTATTAAGGATTGAAGAATTTTAAAATCAGTTTGGTTATACCCAATATGTATTATGCTTGACATTACATTTGATGTGTGGTTGCTTGAGATTTCATCGTCTCAAGAAATGCAAACCCTTCACGAGATAATCAATATGATCGGAGTTAAAATGGAGTGCGTATATTAAAGATAGATCATCTACTTATATGACCAGATAGATGCTGCCCCAACACAAAAACCATACATCATCGCATTTCCTCAGATGGGTAACACGCTGCCTCAAGAGATACCATGATGGATAGCCATGAGGCTTGGAGATGCACCTTCATCATGCATCGCAGGTGCACAAAAAAGATGGCATCTATTAAAGAAGTCATGACATGATGTGTCCGCCATGTTATATGTGTGATGAAAAATATGATAAATGCTATAAATATCATACTATATGATTCATAACTTGCATGTATTTGATCATGTATTGCTTTCACCAATTTATGTGTCATGTGTGATTCAGAACATATCTTACGCATTGCATCGTATGATGTCATCGTATCTTATTAAACAATATTTTGAATTTTAATGTTTTTAACAGCTTTTTAATTCTTATATCTCTAAAATTAACTTTTCCTCAGAAAATAAGGAAAAGTAGAGTTGCAGGGTCTCATATGATATGGTTAAAAATCCCGACACCAGTGTTGAAACACCATTCACACCCATCAACTACTGTTTGAACTAAATGTGTTTTTGAAGGAATTGAGAACTTCTAGCATTAAAAACCAAGATGTTAGCTTTACGTGTGAGCCATTGAACAGCTGAAGTTCAAAAAGAATAGGTGAGGTCTATGTCATAGAGACACTTCTAAGGGGTGGAGTGTCGACTTCGACACTGGTACGACACTGACACCGACACCGTGTCGATGCGGCACGGCCAAAAAAAAAATTGTAACTCACGGATAAATGGGTCCGGATAATGAAGATTGATTTGTGTATTATGATGAAATTAATAGTTGTTTGTCATTTATATGTTTTGCTTTAATATAAAGTTGTGTACTTGCTATTGTAGCTGTATACAATATTAGCTTGAATGATTTTGGGTGCGGACAATTGGTTTCTTATTACTCAATCCGATTGGATTCTTGACTCCATACTGTATACCTTTGCACACAATAATCTTTGTCACCAAACACATTTAAAGACCAGGAACATTGCTAGATCAATAGAACAAAGAGTATGACATCACTAGTGGATCCTAGCACAAATACTAGTATATGCTATATCCTACAAAAGATCTCGAAACTCTTTGAATCCATAACTTGGATATTTTGTAGCTCGTAAAATCATTGTAAGTTTTACATCATTATGAGGGAACTTGCTAATTGATACCTACGTGTACCCAAAATTAGCAAATACTAGTTGTATTATGATTGATTTATGTAGCTTGAATATTATATATAATATATAATATTATATACCCTAGCTTTGTTGCCGCACCCAAAATTTTGAAATTGGCCGTATCCCTCACCCGCACCCGCACCCGTGTGACATAGGGTGAGGTCATTTCAATAGATTGAGGAAAATTAGTAATGCAACATGTTTGAGCCATATCAATGAGACATACTATCACACGACAAAACTTAGATGATCCAGCAAAAGCCACCCTTTTAGGTCAACCCATCAGCACACTGACCGACTATAAGAAATCAAGTTTTAGAACAATGGCATTTCTATATATGGAAAGTGATCATAGTTTTAGCCACACAAGACAAATCTATCAAGCACCTTCCTCGATATTACAAAGCAGCTTTTACATTTCTATGTTGATATCTTCATTAAGAGTATTGCATGAGATAGCTGTTTGGTACTGACCCGCAAAAATGCATCACCAGAATGTGCGTTGATTGAAATGATTCCAGGGAAGAGAAACCATGTTACGTTCTAATTCAAATTCTTGATCTAGGATTCATTTTAATAATGATGTTCAATTCTCAATTCTTCAAAATCACTATTTAGATTCTGCACCTCCTCACGTGGCAATTTGGATTTCCATCAAAGGATGATTGTGTTGACACCTATAAAAGGGGACCAAAATCCTGGGAGTTCTTAGCATTTAGGACTCATCCTCCACTGTATTCTTGAGAGTTAGTCAAAACACACCCAAACCAAAAGTTCATGGGAATAGACTAAATGCGTGGATTCACACTATTAACATACTAATATTTCTCCTACACATTGATAGCTAGCATGGAGTTAAAACAACAGGAAATAGCACACAATCACATGAACACCCATCCATAAGAATAGTGATTGGGGTAAGTTCAACAATATATGGATGCAACATAGACTCCATGTGCACCGAATTCGGAACTCCTAGCAGCAAGCAACTAAAGATAATAAGTATCACTTAAAAACTATATACAAAAAAAGATAATAAAAGTAAAACTTCAATTTATGTGTAAAACTCCATACAAATAGGACTCTGAAAGGAAAAAGGAAGAAAAAAATGCAAAGAAACTTACGGGTCAGAACGTCTGTTTCTTCGTCCAGCTTCCTTGTGTTCAAAGAAGTGCTGCTGGAGGCGGCTTTATTAGTCCCAGCATTATCTGAAGCATAAGAAATGATAAATGGAGGTAATCAGCCTAATGTTTCCTCAAATCAAAACAGCGGACACCTTAGATACAAAGAAACCACAACTTTCGAAATTAAAGACAAAGGGAAAGATTGATATCAGTAATCATAGACAGACTTTTCAGAATTTCAGGATATATGATTCAATAGAACAAAAATACAAACTTCGGGTAACAAAACAAAAGATCTAAAACAACTAAAATCAACACAAGCAAAATAGTTGTATTTCAGGATATATGATTCAATAGCACAAAAATACAAACTTCGGGTAACAAAACAAAATATCTAAAACAACTAAAATCAACACAAGCAAAATAGTTGTATTATTAAGAGAAGTGCTTTATCAGTTATGCAGCCATGGGGAAAGAACTCATTAAAGCATGCAAGGAATAATATCAACAACTGAAGATCACTAGAAGGATAGTAAACACAAAAATCATCATATTCTGATCCGAACTAGAAAAGACCAAAGGAAGTTAGGCGATTTCTAGAGTGAAATGAAAAACCAAAAAACCAAAAGAATAAACAAGAACAAGATAAATTCAAAACTTGTTAGACATGCAAGATTGACATAAACAAGTTAGCATGCACGATACTTAGAAAAGATTACAAAGGCCGTTTCCAGAGAGAAACTGACAATCAAAAAGAGAAAAGAAACAACAAGAAAACGGACTATCAGAACCATTAAATACATAAGAGTCCTAGTAACAAGTCGAAAACTATGTTTGGGGCGCCAAACATTCAAAATAGGAATACAATTGTTGGAAGGTATTATCAGTAAAGAATTTCGAAGCATACATAAGCTAAACAACAAACGCCGATGTAGAATTTCAATCCATGCAACGCCAAATTAGCGAATGTTGATACAACTAACATTGATGAAAGCAAGGCTATGACGTGTGCATCCGTAAATCGAAAGGGACAAATAACTATCAGTTCAATAATTGTTTCAGAATCGAAAGTCAGGAAGACGTGTGAAGAAAAAACCGCAATCAAAACGACAATTGTCCTTAAGAGAATGGATTAACTTGAATTAACGCAAAAGCTGATGATCATCGCTAATGGCATGAATACCAGTTAACGCACCAAGGACAACGGAGTTATAGAAATAAAAAATGATAAAGGGATCCTCGTATCTCAAAATGAAAAGGAAAAGTTGTTCGAAGTTTTCTTTCTCGTTTCAAGTTGTACTTCGTTGCATCTCCATCGTAGTTATAGGAATATGTTCTTTTGCTTCACATCCATTTCCATACCGTTACCGTCTGTTCATCACATTCAGATTTCCGGAACTCTATCTAACCTAGCCCAAAGGCTCGAAGCTGAGCAGTGCGTTTCGGTCTTCCGAGATCACCAAATCACGTCAGCGTGAGTTAAGATTAGGCCCAACGTCCATGGAAACGCCAACTCAATCGCATTTCCTGGCACGCCATTGGATTCCTCAATGAATACATGTATTTTAAGTGAGGCTTTTCCTTGTCGATAGAAGGATGATTATCAATCGGGAAATTAGGTAAGGAAACCGACATATCAAAAAGCGGCAAAGCAGCAAAAAGAAAATGAAACTAGCAATCCTGGATAAAAAGGAACGATGAAAAGGCATAAATAATTAACAAGAAGAAGATAAATCGGAACCCCTTCATAAACATGAAGCGTTCTTAGAAAGAAGTTAAAAGCATGAGAGGGTAAGACTTTCAAAATCCGAATATAAGCAATGGAAAAGAATGATTATGAAGCTATCATCAAGTCTCCATGGTCCTATGGAATGATCCAAGGAAAAAACAACGAGAAAGAGAGTTCCTATGCGGGGAAAGAGTATGACCGAAGATTAGAAACGGGAAAATCATCCGAGAAGAAGGCAATCGGTGAGGAACTCACTTTTCTTGATGGTTTCGATCTCCGCGCCACTCCTCCTGGCGGCGTTCACCGCCTTCTCGTCCTTCTTGGCAGCCGCGTTGGGCGATTTCTTCCTGATGACTACGGGCTCCCAATCCTGCGTCAACGGCCCAATCCCTGCCATTTCCTCAAAAAACCCTAAATCAATCACTTCGCCTGATCTAATCGGAAGAATCTCTCTCTCTCTCTCTCTGAAGGAGAAGATATTTCTGTTCACGAGAGATAGACTTTCGTCGAGTATCGCTGTATTCTTCACTCATAACAGACAACAACAGGGAAGCCTCGGTCGCCCTCCCTGTTTTGAGGCCCGACCCATGTACACCCAGTCCAATCCAATCCGATCAGCATGGGTACCCAGTTTAACCGGGTTGGTGAAGGGTAGGTAATGATGATACGAAGTACCCAACCTTTAATATATATATATATATGTATATATATATGTATATATGTATATATATGTATATGTATATATATATATATGTATGTATATATATATATAAATATATTAAAATTCCTCAATTATGGATTAAATTTAGTAATTGTTGATTTTTAATCTAAAATCCTTTTGAGTTTGAAAATGTTATTGGCATTGCGATTGAGGTATGGTTCTTATACCTGGCCTTATACTCAAACATCGATGGACGTAAAGTTTTTTAGTACAACGGGAGGTCGAAGTGGATATGTACGCCCTCAAAGTCGAACTTGCGGTCTACAACATATAAGTCAAGAGTCCTAGCTAAAGCTTGCCTTGACACTGAAGCTGCTGGTGGGGAGTTCGACTCTCATGCGGTACATGTGTGTGTGTTGTGGAGGGTGTTAGGCTTCGGCCTCCTCTTGTAACCAAAAAAAAAATTACAAGTCGGAAGTCCTAGCTAAAGCCTTTGAGTGCTCGATCAATGTAACATTTACAACAAAATTTGCCATAGAATGTCAAAATAATTAAAACCAATGAAAACGCTTAATTATCACTCCATAACCCAATTTAGGGTTAAGCCAAGCATAAATCAGTCGAGTACGATTTAGGCATAAAGCAAAGTGCAGAACATTAAAGGGGTTCAAACCCAGGATGTCTGATGCGAGTGGGCACCGTTAGAGGTGGAGCTGATGCTATAGGCTGGCTACGGTGGTGATTGTTCGGAAGACAGTGGGCAGCGTTGGAGAAGGGGTGCAGAGGGTCGGTGAGGGAGGTTGGATGGAGTTGAGAAGTGGCGGCAATCAATGGTGGGTTGCGGATGATTTGGTGACGATTGGGATGACGGTGATGGCTCAGTGAGAGTGTGGCTGGGGAAGGTCGTTAATAGTAGACAAAAAAGAAGGGCTGCAAACTAGGATTTGTGCAGGTCGAATACAACGTCGGCGATGGAGGTGTGTTATGGTTCTGATTGGAAGTGCATGGATGCAACTGTGATTCAATAGTACTGTTAATCGGTCGTGGTAGGGAGAGAGAATACCTGTTCACACTGATAAATCAAGAGAGGTACGTGGCAAACCGAAGGCCTCACAAAGCGGAACATCAGGTTGGGCTCATGACATAAGTGAGCTTAGAGACACACAAAGTAACGGTGGTGATAATTAGCAAGCCATACCTAGCATTTGAGCACAAAAGTAGCATTGACAAGACGGGTAGGAAGTTACTCAAAATCATACGTACGAGAGACAGATTCAACTATTGCTGCCTCGAGAGAGGTTTATAAATAACAAATATAATATTGAATAAGGGATCAAATCAATAACATTGCAATTCTTTTTATTCCTAGTATAGCTCTTTCCTCCTTCATGTAAGAATTGACGTAACTTAGCTTACTGATATTTCCTTTAACATGACAATGATACGCCTTGCTTGTCTCGTTCTATTGTTTTTCTTGTATGATAGTGTGATATCAATGCGAAATGATATACACTCATACAGATTTCTCGGAACTCACTTCCATCACTTGAAGCCACCTACCCTTTAAGAACGATATCAAAGTTCTCTTATAGGCCCTACATCACATTTAACTCACACAAGTGGGTTCCTGCAAATGTCATTTGAACTAAGTATAATCCTTGACGACATCATATTCTTTGGAACGAGTGGTAAGATGACATATTTTTTTCTTATATGACACAATGTATGTAGACTCAATTTGATCGGGTGTATCCCATAACATCCTCCAACACCGAGTTCAAACATGCTTCACCAGTTTAAGCTTCATAAGTGTCTCGTTCACATGACCCATTCGGTCAAACTTCATCTTCTCATGCATCACAATCTCAACATGAGAACATGTTATCGGAGTCGCACCAGTAACCGACGTTGGTGCCTAGCACCAACCAGCCCTAACGTTTTCACGAAAGGGAACTTAAGATGGCGCTAAGGGAACGTAGGATGCGCAACGTCTAATGGACGTTAAATTCAACTAAGAACCCTCAACTTGCCCCTTTACAAGTTTTTACTAAGACATGCAGTGACCCGGCACGATCCTGTCCCACACAGGCCGGCTCGACCCTTACAGCTTCCGCACACAAGACAGACAGAAAGACTCTACTTGTAAAACCAGGTCCGACCTGCCCTAGAGCCCACTGAGGGGAGTCCACGCGACTGCCAAAGGCACCGCCCTGCGATCTGCCCCTTTGGCAGTTCGGCTCTACCCGAAGTGGCTTGACGGTAATGGGGTCGGCCCAAGGGGTGCGCCCAATGCGTCCCCTTGCCCTTGAGTCCTCCGGGTCTTTTACCGCGTCCGTGCCTTAGTCCCTTTGGTCCACTTCCACCACTTGAAGCGTCGCCTCAATCCGGTTTGCCTTAGCCCTTTTTATGCTTGCCTTCACTACTTGACGGCGTCTTGGAGCTCTCTTCCCTCAGGGGCTCTACGTCCAGCTACTTGGCTCCTTCGCAACTCCAGTTCAACCTGCAAACACTCTAACCTCTTTCTTCGTTTTGAACTCTCTCCCTTTGGCCTCCGGTCGTCCAGCCCTTTTTATAGACTAAGGGGCTGGACAGTATGCTTTTGAACACGTCCTAACCCTTCCTGGCTAGCCGCCCTTCTGCTAGCCAGGGCACGCCTTCAGTAGAGTCACCCTGACCAGCAGACTGACACTGGCTAGGGTACCTTGTCCTGGCAGTGGTCCCCCCCTGTGCTAGCCGTCTAACTCTAGCCAGGGCACGCCTTCAGTAGAGTCACCCTGACCAACAGACGTCACTGTCTCCATTCGGCGCCCCGCTGTCCTGCGGCAAGGTGCTGTCAGCGCCAGACTTCCTTATTTGGCCCAGCCACATCCTATCAGTTTCTGCACCCTCTGGCCTTACCGTTCTGGGTAAGTGCGGCTGCCCTATGGTCCTGCCTTGGCCATCTCTGTGGAAGTTCCTACAGTCTATCTGACGGCAGTCCTGTTCGAGCCTCCCACAAGTGGTCCCGTGTAGGCACAGTTCGGGGTGGCAGTGCATGCCTTTGAGCAGTGTCAGGGCACCCTGCGGTCCAACTGCCTACCTAACGTGCTCCCTAAAACTCCTACCCGTGAGACCCCCTTTTGTAACTTAGCCTTATTCCAGTCTCACGTTTGCCTAGTCTCCTTTATTCCAACTAAGAGTCGGGACCACCATGCTGCGCCGTCTCTTGGTGCGGTGCAGAGGGGTGCTGTCCCAGGGGCAATGCTCGAGGTGGGTCCTCCAGTCGGGCGTTACTTCCGTGCACCAAGGCAGGGGGTTCGTCAGGGGTCTGCAACAATTCTCCCCCACCTGCTTCCGGGCTCGTCCTCGAGTCCGTGTGGTACTGGTGGATCAAATCTTCATATTCTTATAGATCCGTTACAGGTAGCCATGCATCATGTTCCTGCGTTTTGCCCGTCCAACGAACAAGATACCACGTTAGGTGCCTGGGTCCTTTGTCACGCACTTCATGCTTTAACATTTCGTCCACTTTGTCTACATCTTTCCAAACTAGGGGCGATGGTCGTCTTGCAGTCCGACCAGGGTCCTCATACACCGGTTTCAATTGACTCACATGAAAAATCGGGTGAACTTTTAGACGTTCCGGTAGATCCAACCGATAGGCCACACGTTCGATCTTTTCAATTATCTCAAAGGGTCCGTCGAACCTTGGCTTTAGCGCTAGGTGTACCCCCTTGTAAACCTGCTTCCAGATATATTCTGGAATCCGTAGCCATACTTTATCTCTAACATCAAATACCCATTCACGTCGGTGCCTGTTTGCAAAAGTCACCATTCGGGCGCGGGCTCTTTCCAACGAAGCTCGTGCCTCTTCTAAGGTTGTGCGGCGTGCTCTTTCAACTCCCTGAGCGCCGTAGGGCAATGCCGGTCGACCCCCCTTTGGGCCACGTCCAACGGTAGAAGTGGCTACCAACCAAGTGCCACTTCGAACGGGCTCTTGCCCGTGGCAGAGCTCCTATGTGAGTTATAGGAGAACTGTGCCGTTTCCAAAAGACTTACCCAATTCCGTTGGCTCGCCGTGACGTAGTGCCTTAGGTACTCTTCCAGTAGGGCATTCATGCGTTCCGTCTGACCATCCGTCTGCGGGTGGTTTGCAGTTGAAAAGTGTAGCCTAGATCCCATTCTCCTAAATAGCTCCCTCCAAAAATTTGAAGTGAATCATGTATCCCGGTCTGAAACTACGTCTTCTGGCACCCCAAAGTATTTCACAACTTCTTGTAAGAATAACCTAGCTGCCTCCTTAACCGAGCAGCCACGGCTCGTAGGGATGAAGACCGCATACTTTGAGAACCGTTCAACCACAACAAAGATCGACTCCTTTCCATCAACACATGGAAAGCCCCCAACAAAATCCATGCTTACCGAACTCCAAGGTCTTGTAGGTATGGGCAGTGACTGCAGTAACCCTACAGGCCTCGCCTTCTCCGTCTTGTCCTGTTGGCACACAGGGCAAGCGCGTATGTAATCTTTCACATCCTTACTCACTTTAGGCCAATAAAAGGAATGTTGTAACATAGCCAAAGTCCGGTCCACTCCAGGGTGTCTTGAGTATGGGGCATCATAAAGTTCACTTAACAAAATTTATCTAAGTCCTCCAGCCTTCGGGACATACAACTTCCCAGGCTGCGTCCAAAGCAACCCGTCCTTCAACGTATACTTGGCCGTTAGGTTTGCCTTAATCTGTTCTAGGCTCTGGACGTAAGTCTCGTCCTCTTTGGCATGCTGGCGCACACGGTCTAGCATGTCCCCTTCGATACGGTAAAGGGTTGCTACCACCTCCTGCACCCGTTTTCGGCTAAGAGCATCCGCAACCATGTTCTCCCTTCCTGGTCTGTAGCGTAATTCAAAATCGTACTCCTCCAACAGCTCTAACCAACGGGCTTGCCTAACGGTGAGCTTCTTCTACGTCTTTAGGAACGTGTTAGCCACGTTGTCTATCACCACCGTAAAGGGTACCTCCAGTAGGTAGACCCTCCACACTTGGAGGCAGTGCACTACTGCCAGGAGCTCCTTCTCGTGTGCCGGGTAGCGGTGTTCAGCGTCTTTTAGCTTCCTACTTTTATAAGCCACCGGGTGACCCTCTTGCACTAAGACTCCTACAATGGCCACATCACTAGCATCCGTGTGCACCTCAAAAGGAATTGAGAAGTTAGGGAGCTTCAACACCGGCTCACTTGATACAGCCGCCTTCAACGATTCAAAGGCGTGCTGGTGCCGGTCTGTCCACTCCCAGATCGTAGTTTTCTTCAATAAGTCTGTTAAGGGGGCGGTTTGCTTAGAGAACCCCTTTATGAAACGCCTGTAGTAGTTGGCCAGCACTAGAAAGCTCCTTAGCTTCGTTAAGCCTCGGGGCGGTTCCCACTCTTGGATGGCCTTCACCTTGCGCTCGTTCATCCTTACCTTCCCATGACCTATGACATGCCCTAGGAACGAAATTTTCTGCTTTGCAAATTCGCACTTCTCCTCTTTCACGTAGAGGGAGTTCTCCCTTAGACGACCAAACACTTGACGTAGGTGTTTCACATGGTCTTCCAACGTTCTACTGAACACGACTATGTCATCTAAGTATACTATGACGTATTCATCTAAAAGGTCGTGTAAGACCTCGTTCATCAACCTACTGAACATGGTTGGGGCATTAGTTAAGCTGAAAGGCATTACAAGAAATTCAAACGCGCCATATCGAGTCACCATTGCCATTTTGGGTTCGTCACTGGGGGCAATTCTTACCTGTCAGTATCCTGACCTTAAGTCCATTTTCAAGAACCAGCGTGCCTCGCTCAACCAGTCAAAAAGATCTGCCACAAGGGGTAGGGGGTAACGATCACGCACCATTACCTTGTTCAGGGCCCTGTAGTCCACGCACATCCTTAGGGTGTCGTCTTGCTTTCGTTGAAATAGGACAGGAGAGCCATACGGGCTCTTTGAGGGTCTCACCATCCCTGCGTCAAGAAGTTCTTCCAGTTGTCGCCTCAACTCAACGAGCTCCGCAAGACCCATAGCGTCGACAACCCTTTCTTCAATCCATCTTCTACTTGGATGGCCGAAAGAAAAGCTAGTTGTTCAACCCCCCTTTGATCCTTAGGCAATTCGGATATCTTTATCAACTTGCCGCCACCAAGCGGCGGGGTGCTAGCGCCTTGGCTAGTGCCAGCGTCCTGCGCCAAGTTATTCATTGGAGTCTTCGTGGATGGTGTGACACTATGTTGTGCCACTGCCCTCTTGAGGGGCGCTGCGGCTGGGCGTGTTGATGCCTTCGAATGGGGCGCGACAGTCGGCCTTAGTGCTACTTTTGGGGGTGCCGCACCTGGGGTCTCGGCAGGAGCCTTGTCGGGGTCGCAGTGGGGCACAAAGCCGGGTTGTGTCTCGTCGGCTATCACCAAGCTGCCGAGATGTGGAGCGGGCATGGCCTTGACTTTCCTAAAGAAATCAATGCCAAGGATTAGACTGAAGTCGTCTAATGCCGTCACGATGAAGTCCATGTGACCGCTCCAACACCCCGCGACTATCTTCACCGCCTTAGCCACTCCATCAATGCCTCCCGCAGGCGCATTCATCGTCTTCAGCCTCTTGTCCGATGCCATCAACATCACTCCCATTTCTTTTGTCTTAGACGAATTCAAAATCGAGTGTGAAGCACCCTTGTCTATCATGGCTCGTATAACCCAATGGCCGATTTGAACCTTCAAATAGAGCAACTCCATCCGAACGGGTCGCTCTATGGTCCCCTTCCGGTTCCTTCACCATAACGTTGGCCACCGCACGGTTGGGGCACTCCCTGGCAAAGTGCGGCCCTCCGCACTCAAAGCAACCTTGGCCGCGCCCTCCTTGCCTTTGGGGTCGGCCTTTGCCATGCCTAGACCCTCTTGGTGGTCTCGGGTTCTTGGGAGCCTGGCCCCCTTGTTGGGGAGCGCAGGAAGGAGCCTGACCCCTGCCAACTCCCCCACCTGGGCCTTTGCCTCCACGTCCATTGTTGTGTCTTGATCCTCCATATCCATGTCATTTTTCCCGGCCCCTTTAGCTAGACCAGCCTTCCCTCGTCCGTCCATCGTCCTTGTGATCTCCTTTACTCCCGCGCAGGTCTACCAAGCCTTCTACTATCATGATGGCATGGTAGACATCTAACGGGTTCTGCCTTCTCATTTCGATCTGTGCCCAAGGTTGGAGCCCATGTACAAACAGAAGCACTTTGTCCTTGGCGCTCATGTCTTCAACGTCTAGTGAGGCGGATGAGAACCGCCTTACGTATTCCATTAGGGTCCCGGTGTGCTTTACTTGCAGGATTGTCTCTCTTGTCAATCCGTGTAGGTGGGCATAAATTGGGCTTTGAGTTCCGTCTTCAATCTCGCCCACGAGTTGATGGTTGGCAAGCCGTTAGGGCCTGTCACCCGTTGCTTGGTCCGCCACCATAATTTGGCATCGCCCACCAAATAGAGCACTGCGGTTAGAAATCGGTCTTTCTCGGGTGTTTAGGTTGCTTCAAAGAACGTCTCCTCGTAGAGAAAATCTTCAACAGCCTTGGCATCCCTTAGGCCATTGAACCTCTTAGGTTCCGACACTTTGGGTCTTTGCGCCTTGGCTCCTTCAGGGGTGACAGTGCCTTGATATGCCGTCCTTAGGAGTGCTTGGAGAGCTTTCGCAGTCAAGACAATTTGGGAACCTGAGGTAGGCGGTTGGGTGGCACCCCTTGCTGTTGCCAGCTCCTCTTGAAGTTGCCTTAGTTGGTCTTCTAGCGTCACAACCCTCTCCATTGTGTCGGGAGTCGTCCCTCCGTCTTCAACGTCCACATTTATTGAGCCAGCGCGTGTTTGCACCATCTGGGGTATCTTGGAGTCCACGGATGTTTTTGACAAAACACTGTTGTAGCCTTCTCTAAGGCATCTGCTTTTAGACAAGGCCCTACGCTGTGGTGCAGCCAGGGCACAGGGGGTAGCAGAGCCCTAACATGGCTCTGATACCACTTCTGTTACCAGAGTCGCACCAGTAACCGGCATTGGTGCCTAGCACCAACCAGCCTTAATGTTTTCACGAAAGGGAACTTAAGATGACGCTAAGGGAACGTAGGATGCGCAGCGTCTAACGGACGTTAAATTCAACTAAAAACCCTCGGCTTGCCCCTTTACAAGTTTTTACTAAGACATGCAGTGACCCGGCACAGTCCTATCCCACACAGGCCGGCTCGACCCTTACAGCTTCCGCACACAAGACAGATAAAAAGACTCTACCTGTGAAACTAGGCCCGACCTATCCTATAGCCCACTAAGGGGAGTCTACACGCTTGCTTTCGCCACTTGACTGCGTCTTGGAGCTCTCTTCCCTCAGGGGCTCTACGTCTAGCTACTTGGCTCCTTCGCAACTCCAGTTCAACCTGCAAACACTCCAATCTCTCTCTTCGTTTTGAACTCTCTCTCTTTGGCCTCCGGTCGTCCAGCCCTTTTTATAGACTAAGGGGCTGGACAATATGCTTCTGAACACGTCCTGACCCTTCCTAGCCAACCGTCCTTCTGTTGGCCAGGGCATGCGTTCAGTAGAGCCGCCCTGACCATCAGACTGACACTGGCCAGGGTACCTTGTCCTAACAGTGGTCCCCCCCTGTGCTAGCCATCTAACTCTAGCTAGGGGGCGGGCTTCTGACTCTACTCCTGACTGGCCAAGAGACGTCACTGTCGCCTTGTCTCCATTCGGTGCCCCGCTATCTTGCGGCAGAGTGCTGTCAGCGCTAGACTTCCTTATTTGGCCCAGCCAGACCCTATCAGTTTCTGCACCCTCTGGCCTTACCGTTCCGGGTAAGTGCGACTGCCCTATGGTCCTGCCTTGGCCATCTCTGTGGAAGTTCCTACAGGCTGTCTGACGGCAGTCCTGTTCGAGCCTCCCACAAGTGGTCCCATGCAGGCACTGTTCGGGGTGACAATGCATGCCTCTGAGCAATGTCAGGATGGTGCGGCTGTCAGGGCACCCTGCGGTCCAACTGCCTACCTAACGCACTCCCTAAAACTCCTACCCGTGAGACCCCATTTTGTAACTTAGCCTTATTCCGGTCTCACGTTTGCCTAGTCTCCTTTATTCCAACTAAGAGTCGGGACCACTCTGTTGCACCGTCTCTTGGTGCGGTGTAGAGGGGTGCTGTCCCAGGAGCAGTGCTCCAGGTGGGTCCTCCAGTCGGGCGTCACTTCCGTGCGCCAAGGCAGGGAGTCCGTCAGGGGTCTGCAACAGAACACACCATCCACTTCACACCCCACGTGAATGACAAAGCAATGTTCGAACGGCTAAAGCCTTTTATCATCGCCCGATTACATGTACAATCTAGAGATTTACAAGGGTTTATGTTCCATCAAATGCTAGGACCAAGATTACCATAATCACAAATCAATTAGCTAGCTACTGAAGCAACCATTCAAGCTCTAACCCAGCATTAGCCCACTTTTGGTACCTACACCAAAAGTTACATTATTCTTGAGTCTTCAACAACCAAGCGGTCGGGCCTGCATTGTAAACATGTCAACCTTACTCGAAGACCTCCTAACTTACTTGCTCAAGAGGAGTCTTCAGCAACTAAGCTGTCGGGCCAACAATGTAGACATGTCAACCTTACTTGAAGGCCTCCTAACTTACTTGCTCAAGAGAGGAAGACGTTTCTAATGCCATCCTTCTCATCAACATTTCCCATGGAGCAACTATTTGCATCACCTATGAGAATCTAGGTCCCGATTAATATGTTGGGGGACATGCATAAAGTGCTTCAGTCGACAGCGTCACCTCTTACAACTAATTTCATGGAGGGCCAAGCTGGTGTAGGTTTTCTTCCACCACTGCCGGCCATAGAGTATGGTCTGCATGTTCTACAATAATGGCCCCTTTACTTTATCGAAGCACACCCGCCCGAAGCGTGTGTAGCAATTTCAACCGGTTAATCAGCAATATCAAGCGATTGGTTGGTCAATGCCTCATCCACCATTAAATCTCGAAGACACGCCCTTGAGCCAACAGGGTATCATCGACTTGGATAATTCATATCGAGCTTTAGGTGTTGAATGTCGAGTTTGACCACAAGCCTTATCTTGAATAGGTTGATAGGTTTGCTTCTATCTTGAGGTGTTTCAAAGCAAAATTCACCATCTTCTCGGGTAAGGCGGTAAATATCGTAGTGAACACTTGGTTCACCCTTGAGCATGGAGAATTGGGCAACAACAAGTTTCACAAGCTCAAACTCTGCGTCTTCTGTGACATGACAAGCATATGCCTATTATACATCTTTGATGGCCTGCTCAATTAAGATACTGGTAAGAGATGCAAAAAAACTTAATCAAAAGATACAACAAGATCCCACACCTTACTCCAATAGATCTAATGAATATATGATAGAAGGCTAGAGAAACCATCAAGTCATTTTTTGAGAAGTTCCATGACATTGTCACTCCTTGTCAAATGTAGTTCACTAAAATCCAACATATGGTTTTGACGTAGAACTATTTGTGATCCAAGATCACGAAGGGACTGACAAGTCACTTCTATCGTACTTTGGCCTAGTTGACAAATCGAGCAACCAAGGTGAAATACATTTTGAGTGTTCCTGATCCCTTGACTATCAAGTGGGAGGGACCAAAGAAGACCCAATGGAAGGCTTTTATCTCGTGCATCAAGGAGATTATGCATGAAACAAATGAAGCTCCCAATTCAACTAAGTCATGACAGTCGAACTAGTGCAAGGATCGCCTTACACTTACAATGCTCTACAACTACTGAAAAAGGAGGAGGTTGAAGTGAAAGCCATGAGTCTTAAATACATCTTTTTAATGTTGAAAATTTGAGAGGTGTACTTGGCAAACATTCAAATGACTCACAAAGCGAAACATTAATTTGGTCTCATGACGGAGACAAGCCTCGAGACACAAAGTAATGGTGGTAAAAGTTGGCAAATCATACCTAGCATTAAGTGCAAAAGCAACATCGATAAGGCGAGTAGAGAGTTATTGGGAATCATGGACACAAGGGACAGATTCAACCATTACTACCTCGAGCAAGGTCAATCAATTGCAATTGTAATGTTCAAGTAGGGGATCAAATCAATGACATTGTAACTTAGCTTACCGATGTTTCCTTCAATGTGGCAGCACTATGCCTTGCGTATCTTGTTCTATTGTTTTCCTTGCATAACAATGTGATATCGACAACAACTAGTATAAACTCAATTAGATTCTTGAGAACTCAGAACCATCGCCTGAAGCCTTATCTATTATCATCTACTTTGAGAATGAGGGCTAGAATTTTTTGATAACATTATATCACGTCTAGCACACACCAAGTGCTATCCGAATTGAGTCGACTTTCTTGACGACAACACATTATTTGGCATGCCCGGTGTGATGACACACACCTTTGTCCAATATGACATAATTTATGCAGACTCGATTTGGTTGGGTGTATCTAATGAAATCCTCTAATGCTTAATTTGAGCATGCTTCATTGATTCAAACTTCATAGATTTGATTTAGATGACTCATCCAATCAGACTTCGTCTTCTCATACAGTGCAATCTCAATGTGAGAGCATACCATCTACTTCACATACCCCACATCAACAACACAACAGTATTCAAACGGCTAAAGCTATTCATTATCGACTGGTTACATATGCAATTCAGGGATTTACAAGGGTCTATCTTTTGTCAAATGTTAGACACCATATCCACCATGATTGTGAATTAGTTAGCTATTAGAGGTGAACTTGAAATGCTAATTGAAAAGTAAAAACTGGTTGTTGAAGCAACTACTTAAGATCCAACCTAACAATACCCAACTTTTGGTACATATATCAGAAGTTACGTCGTTCTTGAGTCTTCAACATCCTAGTAGCTAGACCTTCAATATGAACATGTCAACTTCCTTGAAGGTCTCTTGACTTACAGTCCCAAGAGGGGCATACCTTATCAGTACCATCCTTCTCATTGGCATTTCGTATAGGACAACTATTTGCATCACTATGACAATCCAAGTTCCGGTCCATCCATTAGGAGTATGTGTAAGGTGCCTCAATCAACAATGCCACCTCCTGCACCCAACTTCATGGGGCCTAGGCTTGTGTAATTGACTTGGTTCAAAACGCAATAGGTACCGAGCTTTAGGCACTGACATCAACCATTAGATCTTGAAGACACACCTTTGAACTCAGATAATGTAATTGACTTGGTTCGAAACACAATAGGTATCGAGCTTTAGGCACTCGATGCCAAGGTTGACCGCAAGCCTTACCCTAAATGGGTTGACATACTTCCTTACATGTCGAGGGGTTTTAAAGTCGTTTCAAAGAAAAATCACCAACTTCTTGGGCAAGACGACAAATATTATGATAACACTTGGCATAGTTCACCCTCAAGTGCAAAGAGTTGAACGACAACTAGCTTCATAAGCCCAAACTCGTTGTCTCTTCTCTAAAGGTCAGATGGATTCAAACATGACTGGAGATGTAGAAAGCCTTCCTAAAACAATACTACAAGATCTAGTTGCAATCTATGGTAGATCTAATGAACCTTCGACAAAAGGTTGGAGAGACTGTTGAGGCCTTTTTTAATAAGTTCCATTGCATTTTCACTTGTCAAATGCAGTTTGCTAAACCCCCATATGTGGCTTTGGCAGAGAATAGTTTGCCGTCAAAGATTAAGAGTGGACCAACAAGTCATTTTTGCCCTACTTTGGTCTAGTTAGAAAATCACCTAGGTGGAATACATTTTGAGTGCTCTCAATTTCTCAAAGAAGCCCCAATGGCAAGCTTTTTTCTCGTGCATTGAGGAGATTATGTACAAATGAGCCAAAGATCCTGATTTGATTTAAGTTATGACAGTCGAATCGATACAAGGGTTGCCTTACACTTATAATGCTTTATGACCTCTTAAGGAGAAGGAGGTCGATGTGAAAGAGTCCCGACTCTTTAATACGTCTAAAACTGACCAAATCTTTGTTGTGTTGTTAAAAGATCGATAAATATGTCTTCTTGATGGGTTGTCATGACCTGAGCCATAGACTCCACCGCGTGGTCAACACCACTTTTGACTCGTCTAATATGGCTCCTAACCCGAGCTGTGAGGGAAAAGAAAAGTCTATGGTCAACATTGTATCAATCAACTAAACGACAAACTTTTATAGTTGAAACTAAGATATTTTACATCTATACCTAGGACCACCAAAATACTAATTCTCCAATTCATAATTCAAATCCAAGTCCAATCAGAATAATCCAATAATAAAATATGAGCACCACAAGCGTGCTTATAGATGGATGTGATCTCTTCGCAGTTATAATATACTAAAGACATGTTGTTTTTGATTCATATATCACAATAAGAAATCTACATCAGACATTTAAATTAGTGTTATCATATCAAATATGCATGCATATTCAAACACTCACCAATAATACTAGTTTAGTTATGATCACAAGACCTCTACAGCATCCAATCATCAGTCATGCTGTAGGAGTCCCCAACTACACTCTTAGCACGTCGGTACAAGGACCATGATGACCAAGTCACTCGCTCATGAAGTCCAGCCCCTTGGGTCTACAAGGCAAAGTATTGGGATACCACACTAGTAGAGTCATACACTCATCCAATTAATATAAACAATATCCACACACCCAATAATTTAGGACCACCTTGGAGATTCATGAGATCCACTTGGGGCCACCTTCCAGGCTTCATATCTCCACATTCACATCATATGTCTAGTTTTAATATCTAAACTATACATCTATATCTAGTATCAAATATGTTTTACTATACATAAACACTCTACGAGTTCCATGTGTCCTCAACCTAGGCATGTCATATAACCTGACATGAGCTACTGAATACAACTACAAGTGGAACCAGCGCAAGCAATGAAACAGAATACAACTCAATATATCTACGAGCTAGCACTATCTAGTATTACCATATAGGATCCAATGATGTCCCATACCATGGTAGAAAATAGATCTATATTCGATAATGTTTTACCCACCTACAATGATGACCAATGAGCTAGTATTAAAGGTCACGCCCATGTACATTCTAACAATGTTGTTTTTCACACACAAGCACACTAATGCTATGCATCCATATACTTAAGAAAGTATTTTCAATTCCATTTAATAAACCAGCACATATATAATCAATTCAAAGAATTAACAATTATTTGCAATCTCATGTATCATTTAAAAATAATTAAAACTATCTTTAGTATGCATCTAGCGAGGAAATACATCCACCTACATGAAACTTCTATGCAGATCCAACTGTCACAATGCTCATCTCTCCTAATCACCTTGATTTAATCCTAAATCATGACAAAAATATAATATTAAAATTCTACATCCAACAAAACAAACAGTTCAAACCGCATCAAAATAAGATCTCAAATGGGTCCAACATACTCTAAAAACCCAATCTAGATCCCTCAAATTTTGTCTAGATCTGAATTAAGAGATCTGAATGCATTCTATTTACTAAACTGGATCCGGACACATTCTGTACATTTGATCCAGAAATGGACCCATGTCTAAACAAAGACACTTGGTTCCGTGTCCGAGTTGGTGTTGCCAGCAATCGGCACGACATGGTGGGACCCGACCCAACACACTGTGTTAGGTCACCTATCAGTCACTATTTCGGCCCCCAAAATTGGCAATTTTCAATTGGCTCTTTCCTAGCTGCCAGCAACCAATGGTCTGCCACTGGCTAGTGGACTGGTTGCACTTAACAACAGCCACCCACTGCCAACCGTTTCACCAACAAAAGGAAAGAAAAGAGGTGGTTTTATTCCTTTTCATAACTCACGAGAAACCTAATGGTTTTCTAGTGATTCTTCATTCGTCGGAGCCCTAGAAGAGGCAAGAGGACTGTCCCTTCCTCTCTTGATTAATGTGCAATCATTCACTGATTTTTTGTCATTAAATGAAAAACAAACTTGGTTTTTGAACTCACCTCAAAACAATGATTTTCGACTCTCATGACACTCATGAAGCGACAACTCCTCCCTTCTGACAATGGCCTCTCTCTCTCTCTCTCTCTCTCTCTCTCTCTTACAGATCATTGGAAGGGTCTTCCATCGCTCCTTCCATCCCTCTTCTATAACAACCACAAAGAAGCCTTTGTGGTAGTCAGGCAACAGACGGGTCTCCAAGTGGGACCTGGGTCGGGTCTAGTTAAGCTCGATCTGACTTCGTTATTACATTGACACTTCATTTTTGCCTGAGAATACCTCAAGAAGAAGCTGAAGTGTTGTAAATTGCATAATTTTAATGCCACAACATCAACCAGTGCATGAAATTCTAACCATGATATAACATGCCATCAAGAAAATTGTCTCAAGCTAGTAGAGAGGTGACTTGGGACTGATGCAGACACATTCTCAATTGTATCCACCCTTACCGAAGATGACCTTGTTTTTCTATTTGCTACCATCTCGGTTAGGAGAATAAAAAAACAGGAGGCTCATAAATGAGATAGTCTCCTAGTTGATTCTAACATGTAGCTAATTCAAGAGTCCGGATAGCATGTGCAACGTGCACATGAGGAATGTCAACTTTACCATCTGAAGGCATCTCAGTGAAGGCCACCATCCCACTCCAGGAGAGACGGGCCCAACTTGGAACAAAATTGTATTCAAGCCAAGTCAAGGCAAGATCACTTGTGAAGCATCACCAACATCCTTTTTCATGGGTAATCGCGGTGTTCATTCGCGATGAAATGACCACCTTAGATATATAAGGAGCAGATCAAGCCAAGACTCGAGGACAAATGATCACCTAAGATTGACTTGAGATTTGATCGCGAATGATCCTATCTGCCGCATCTCACACAAATATAGAAAATGCATGCATAGAGATAAAGGGCACACTAGATAAATATAGTGGAACTCAGGAAATCCTTTAACGAGCCATCCTCTCATCCCACTTGCACCTAAGTTCTATCATATTTCAAACAAGGAGCTAGAGCATGGGATGACTCAATATATAGAAGAGGCAATTGTAAACATCTAAAATTTTTCAAAAAATATATATGTTTTTTTTCAAAAGTTCTCCTCTACTAGCAAAATTGTGGTCATTGGTCTTTTAAGGGTTTTTTTTAACACAGACACTTTAAGCAAGCTCATTTCAATCCCAAAATTTTGTGGGAACCTAAAAATGAGGGTTAATTCGAGCCCCACCAAAAGAATCAAATTCTGACAAAATCAAACAACAACAACAACAACTAAGCCTTTTCCCATACTAGACGGGGTCGGCTACATGAATTCTTTGTTTCCACATATCCCTATCATGTGCCATGTTAGCAGTTAACTCGCAATAAGCTAGATCATTCTTTATTGTTTCTTTCCAACACTTTTGTGGTCGTCCTCTACCTCTTTTAATACTTTCCAAATTTAGCTTTTCTAACCTTCTTACAGGTTCTTCTTTTGATCTTCTTTTTATATGTCCAAACCATCTTAAACGATATTCTCTCATTTTATCCTCTATTGGTGCCACTCCTAATTTGTTTCTAATAACCTCATTATGTATACCGTCTTTTCTTGTATGACCACTCATCCATCTCAACATCTTCATTTCTGTCATAAACATCTTTTGTACATGTTGATGATTAACTGCCCAACACTCAGAACCATAAAACATGACAGGCCTAATTGTTGCTCTATAATATTTACCTTTTAACTTTAATGGTATATTCTTATCACAAAGAATACCTGATGCTCCTTTCCATTTTAACCAACTAGCATTAATTCTATGCGTAACATCTCCATCAATTCTTCCATCACTCTGAAAAATTGACCCTAGGTATTTAAAACTTTCCTTTTAGGGGATGCAATGTGTGCCAATTTTAATTTCTATGTCCTCTGAGGTAACCAAATGATCAAACTTACATTCCATATATTTTGTCTTTGTCCTACTAAGTCGGAGGCCTTTGCTTTCTAATGTTTCTCTCCATAGTTCCAATTTTCTATTAACTTTTTCCTTAGACTCCTCCATTAATACAATGTCATTTGCAAATAACATACACCAAGGTACTTCATCTTGAATATGTTTTGTTAACTCATCCATCACCATTATAAACAAGTATGGACTTAAAGTTGATCCTTGATGTAACTCCGCCCATGTGAGGGATCACCCTTGCATTGCCGGTCCCAAGCCTGGATAATGGAGGAGGGTTGTGTTAGGCTTCCGACAGCTAGCGTAAAACTTCGTCGTATTTTTATAACATGGATTACAAATTCTAACAAAATCCAAAAAAATAATAATTTTACCCTCAAGGTTATACTAGCGAAATTTCGCTGTTTTAGGTGTATTTCAAATCAAAACAATTTCAACTCAAAACCTTTTTTTCAAAGGGTATCGATTTCACTTGGCCAATCCAGATTTAGTTCTGTGAAAACAGAATTGGTTTTATTTTACAATGTGGGAGTTTATATTTTTTTAGTTGCTTTATGGGGATTCAAACATCCTAAAAAATTTACTTAGTAAGAACTAGGTATAAAGTTCTATTTTTTTTTTTTTGTATTTTGGGTCTTTGGATGATCTAATAAAAACCTGAGAAAAACTTTTAACCGGATGCTATTATGAAAATTTGAACACTATCTATGACTAAGATACAAAGTCTTAGTAAAAACTTTTATCTCCATACATAGCCTTATGATTTTTATTAAAAATTATCAATTTAGAAATTTATAGATGTTATATTTTCAATGAAACTATTCTTGAGGTATTTGGATACCTATGAACCGAGTTATGATGGTTTTACTTAATATTTGTTTATACATAAAATTTTTATTCCAAAGCCTATGTAGAGGCTTCAAACAATCTTTTCAATCTACTTTGTTCTTGCGCGAGCGTGCCCACTAGTTTAACTAAAACTAGCAAAATTATACTTCTGACTTCATGGAGCGATTGTGGCTAAGCGGGATCTTTTCATCTTAGGCCTTTTCGAACTGATGCTCAAGAGTCACCCTAGACGATTTGAGGATTAATTTGAGCTGCGTGTGTTTTCAAAATTTACTTGAAAGAGAATTTTAATCAAACAATTCGTGCACTTGGTCTAGAGAATGAAAACTTTTCAAGTTATGAAAACAGAAAATGGTTATGTTTTCAGAGATTGTTTCCAGATTTTTTAAATAACTTAGAGATCTCCACAATTCATGAAAAATTTACAAAATACAGGACCGAATATGGATATTCTAAAACTATTTTTGTTTTGTTTTTATGTGTTGTGGTTTTATAAAATTAAATCCGAGAAACGCCTCAGCGTAGGCGTTTTAGAACATTCTATTATAGAAACAAAGTGGTCTAAAGAAACCTCTATATTTTGGTGCACAAAGCTCTGATTTTTATGAATTTAGTCTTGTTGGAAAGCTATGAGTGTCATCTTTCCAATAAAACTAGTTTCACTAGATTTGGCTTAATGCATACAAAGTTATGTGAAGATTATCCAACCTCTATTGTAGGAAATCCAGGCTGGACAGGCTTGACTCTGAATTTGCCCGATCTTCTATTTTATTTACAATACTACACTACCCTAAAATTCTTGAAAATTTTATTATTAGTGGGCTTGTGTGTGAAGATTCGGTGTTCCAAAGTTCAGATCATTCGGTCAACGGTTAGGAAATGAAAAATGCAACAATAGATGTATATAGGATGCTCAAAACAGAGTTTTGAGTTTTAAAACATACGTGAGTGCATTCATCCAAAATTAAAAGAAACCATAGCTAATTCAAAGTAAATGACTGAAGGGAAATGAATTTAAATATATATTTAGCTTAAGTATAGAGGGGATTAGGATATATAAGAGTATATAGAATATAGAGAGGTAGAGAAACATGAAATCAAACAAGTATAATGTATAAACATAAACAGAATGAAACGGACAACATTTCTACTCTATTACAACATGGGGGAGACGAAAGCTCCATTAATACAACCTCTTTTGAATTGAATAAGAGGAAGAAAGTATTAAGATCATCAAAGAGGAAGAAACACACTTACAAATCCTCCAATAGGCCACGACTCCAAAAAAGGGGACGACTCCCTTCTCTCACTCTCTCTTTCTTTCCTCTCTTTCTCTCTCTTTTTACAACACCTGCTCTCTCCCTCCTAGGCCCTAAGCTCCTCCTTCAATTTTGGAAACAACCCTCCAAGGCCTCTATTTATAGGCTAAGGGGGGGTGCTGCTAGAGGCTTCCACGATGTGGATCGGGTGGAGCCTCTTTGGCCCAAGTTTGGATTCGTCTTTGGGTTGGTGCACATGGCCCTTGGTGGTCCCTTTTTGGTGAGTCCGTCCAACCTTGATGTGGCCCATTTCGGTCCAACCAAGGTGAGCTTGCTTAGTCAAGGTGTAGCTCATTGCTTCAAGGTGGGTTCGGCTAGGCAAGATAAGGTCCTTACTTTGATTTGGCATGGTTCGACTAGGTGTGCTCTTTGAGCCAAGTGAGTCACAACTAGCCAAGGTGTCATCCCTAGATCCTTCACATGCATGGGCTAGGTGTCATCCCAGCTAGGTGTGGCTTGGTTCAATCCAAATCTTGCTGTAGCCTGACTAGACACTATGCAACTCGGTCCATCCTTTGGTGCAAGAGACCTGGCTTGATCTTGGGCCTTGTTCTTGACTTGGCCTAGCCGACTTGGACTAGATGGGTGCAACCCCTGGTGTTGGACTTAAATAAGTGCTTGCTTCCACTTCGAGGTTTGGTTTGATCTTGTTGTGGCCTTTATCCCGAATCTTTGGCATTGCTTCGCTTCCTCATCCTCTCTTTTCTAAAACTTGTTTTTCAAAATCTATTGAACATTTAAAATCCTTTTTGTTTTGAATTTCAAAACATTTAAGATTCTTTTTGCTTTTACAAAAATTTGCAAGCTGTATTAAAATCATGACTTTTGAAAATAAGCTTATTGTTTTGGAAATTCTAAAACAGGCTAGACTATATTTTGAAAATATTTTGGGTGTTTATAGATGCCCCTCTTTGGCATTAATCCAAATTTATTTGGATAATGCCAAAGAAGAAACACCCTTTTAAATTTCCTTCCCCAAACTTGACTTGAGAGTATGAATTTTTCTTCATTTCATAGCATCTTTTTTCTCATTTTTGTGAAGGAGAGGATCTTAGCCAAAGGGACTTAGACTTATGCAAAGCACTAGTCCTACGATGATCATGCATGACTTGCCTTTTGACGGATGCATGCATGGTATATGATATAAGTGTAGTGTGTGTGGAGAGACTCACTCATGGGATGTATAAGCTTGAAGAGAAGCCTATGAAGGCTGGCTGCCTCAAGTGAGACAATCCCATATTGCTTCTTTTGATGTCTCGGGTTTTCAAACTTTTTTTTCAAAGGGAAGTCCTTTTTAGTTTTTATCAAAAAGGATTTCCAATTTCTCACATTTCACCCCATTCGGGTTTCAACACCCACTACTTAGCAGAGGTTTTATAGGGAATTTTGGAAGATGTTTCAAAATTCAATTTCTCACATAACAAAGTCTAATTCTCAAACAAAATGAAATCCAAATAAGTAGGTCATATTCCTACTCTGGGATTTTAATGGAAAAACTTTTCTCCATTAGGATAAGTTGTAGGGGATTTGGGAAAGAGTTATCACGGTCCCTTCTGAAGCGTCTCATGGTTTAAGACAAAGAGATGGAAAATTGCTCTTTTTGAGTTTTAACTTTTCTTTTTCTTTCAAAGGAAGACCTTTTCTTTTTTGAAGGTTTTTGTTTTTCCTTTTCTTTTTGGAAGTCCTTTCTATTAGAGGTTTTTGTTTTGATTTTGGAAGACCTCTATATTGGAGGTTTTTGTTTTGATTTTGGAAGACCTCTATATTAGAGGTTTTTGTTTTCTTCTTTTTTTTTATTTTGCCAATTTTTCTTTTTAGAGAGAAGTAAAGTGTGGGAAAACTCACCCCTTTGGATATTCGATTCAGCCAAAAACATCCCATTTCCTAATAGCGTCTACCATTTGAAAATATTTTGCTATTTTGAACTAAGCCTCATTTTATAAGCCAAAGATTTTGAAATGTTACCAAATGATTTTAAAAACTCTACTTTTCATAAAACATCAATTCTCTCATTTAGGGTCATATAATCCATTTTGATCCTTCTTTCAAGAAGTTCAAAGGAGACCCATTTTAAAATCTTTTCGAAAGAATTCAATATAAACCCTATACATACTATTTTTTCAAGTATTGGGCATTTATAGGGTCTACTAAATTTCTTCCATCAACATCAATCAACCAATATGCATTATTTGTGGTCATCCCTCTCACAACATAGGGACCATCCCACTTGAGCCGCCACTTACCAAGTGGATGAGGGTCACGATGGTGGATGATTTTTAAGACAAGGTCTCCCACTTTGAAGTGGCAAGCCTTCATATGCTTTTCATAATGTCGGGCTATCCTTTGCAGGTAAGCATGTTCATGATCCATGGCAAGGAGGTAGCTTTAACCCATTTAAAAAAATATTCAGTGGCTCCTAAGATGAACCTATGTCCATTTGATGCAATTGGGGAAATTGGTCCTATGATGTCAAATGCCCACATGGTGAAGGGCCATGGACTCACGATGGAATGCAAGGTGGACGATTGGGATATGAATGACATTTCCATGCACTTGACATTGATGACATATCCTAACATGCTCATGACAATCTTGCTTTAGGGTGGACCAAAAAAACCAGCTCTAAGTATTTTTATGGCCATCATATTTGCATTGACATGTCATCCACATTCCCCATCGTGGAATTCATGCATTATGATCCTAGCCTCATCAAGATCTACATATCTTAACAAAATTTCGGTAAAACTTTTTTGTAAAGAACCCCTCCCAAAATCATATATCGGGTTGAAATTTTTGAATAAAAGCTTTATCTTTAAAGGAAGTAAATTCGAGAAATCTTCTATTTTTTAAAAAGTTTTTAATGTCTTGAAACCAAGGCTTTTAATCGAATTTTGGTCATTTTGGAAAATCTCTAAATCATGGGTGGATGGAGTGGGTAAGTATAGGATCTCTAAGGATCGAGTGCCCCTAGTGGGGTCGATTCTCAAAGAAGACCCTAAAGAGGAGAGGGCATCAACTATGGTGTTGTCCTCTCTACCTATATGAGTGAGTGTGCATGATTTGAAAGAATCGACCAACTGGGTGGCCAATTCATGGTATGGAATTAGTTTTTCATTTTTGACTGCCAAATTTTCGAAACTTGGTTTATGACAAGCATAAAATCTCCAAAGACTTCAATACATGATGTCCCTAGATTTTTCAAAATTTTTAGGCCTTGTATGAGTGCTTCATATTCAACCATGTTATTTGAGCATGAAAAACCTAGTCGAAATGCAATTGGGATTTCTCCATTCTCGGGGGATATGAGGATGATTCCCATGCCTGCCCCTTGTTGATTCTTTGCCCCATCAAAGTACATTTTCCATACTTAGTCTTTATTAGAACAATTTAACAAAACATGGTTTTGAAATTCATTTGCAAAGATGCCTTCATCGAGCATTTCATTAAGTATAGGATACGTATCTTCAAGAGGTAATTCAGCCACATGATCGGCTAGGGCTTGTCCCTTAATGGAGCTTTAATGATCGAATTTGAGATCATACTCCATTAAGAGGAGCTGCCAATTACCTAGCCTACCCGTTAGGATAGGTTTTTCAAATAAGTGCTTGATTGGGTCAAGTTTAGACACTATCCAAATTTCATGATCTAGGAAGTAATGTCTAACTTTTGGCAAGCCCATACCAAAGCCAAACACGTTTTTTCCATGGCTTGATAATTTCTTTCATATACCAATAGAGTTTTCGAAATGTAGTAAATAGCATACTCTTTTAAACTATCATTCTCATATTGAGCAAGTAAAGCACCCAATGCATTCGCATGAATAGAAACATAAAGCAATAAAGGTTTTCCTTGCTTTGGAGGTTTTAAAATCGGAGGATTTACCAAATAGGTTTTCAATCTTTCAAAAGCCTTTTGACAATTGGAATCCCACTCAAATTTAACCTCCTTTCTCAAAAGACTATTGAAAGGTTCGCATCTTGTTGCTAAGTTGGAGATGAATCTCCTAATTGCTTGGAGTCGACCTTGAAGGCTTCGAATTTGGGTCAAGTTGGAGGGTGGAGGCATGTCTATAATGGCTCGACACTTAGAGGGGTCAACCTCTATGCCCCTTTGGCTAACCATTAACCCTACGAGTTTTCCTGATTCTACTCGAAAAACACATTTTTGAGGGTTTAGTTTCACTTTATAAATCCTAAGTCTTTCAAAAACTTTTTGCAAAGATTGTGTGCATTGGGTTTTTGATTTCATCAAAAGGTCATCCACATATACTTCTAAGAGCTCATCGATTTGATCATGAAAAATAGTAGTCATGGCTCTTTGGTATGTGGCACCGGCATTTTTCAAACCAAAAGGCATAACTACCCATTCAAATGAACCAATAGCTTCCTGGACATCCGAAGGTAGTTTCTACACATCGTCCCCCGCTATAAAAATTTGGTTATAACCTCGTACGGCCATCCATAAAACTTAATAACTCATGCCCGTAAGCGACATTAACTAACACGTCCGCAATTGGCATTGGGATACTCATCTTTAGGTGCGTGGCAAAGGTTCAAATTTCTAAAATCTACACATATTCTTAGCTCACCTGTCATTTTTCTTTACTATAGGAACAATATTAGAAAGTCATTCAGAATAAGCAATGGGTTTTATAAATCCGGCTTTTAAAAGATCTTCTAAATCCTCTTTTACTTGAGAGTGAACATCGAGATGAATTTTTCTAAGCTTTTGTTTCACGAGTTTTGCATTTTGTTATAAGGGTAGATGATGTTTTACGATCTTAGGGTCTAAACCTGATATGTCTTCATAGGTCCATGTAAATACATCTACATAGGATTTCAAAAATGCAATGAATGATGCTCTTTCATGCTCATGCAAACAAGTACCTATTTTGACACACTTTGGGTTAGACTCACTTCTTAGATTGATTTCTAGAAAATCCCCTCCTACGGAATTTGAAGGTTTTTTCAAGTCAAGGATTCTATGAAATTCGAGAAGCTCGGAGGCTTCATCTTCCTCATGGATGAGGGGATCTTCCTCCTTGCTTTGATCACTCTCAAGTTCTATAATTTCTAGGAAAGTTTCATGCAAGAGAGTGGGGTTATGTATAATGGATTTAGATGATTTTGGCTTACGAATATACACAGGCTTTGTAAAACTCGAATTTGGGGTTTGTACATGGTTTTGCAAATCAAGATTTTTGGGGTTTTCATATTTTTCAATTTTTTTATCTTTTTCTAAACACAACCTAGAAGGGTGAATGTAAAAGACTTTCTTTTTGAGATTTTCAGATTTTTTAATTTTTTTTGCTTTTTCCAAATAAATGCTAGGGGAATGAACATAAAAGACTTTCTTTTTGGAATTTTTAGATTTTTCAAATGGTTTTGGGTTTTGAAAATTTTCTAGATTTTTTTGATTTTTCCAAATATATATATTTTTTAGATTTTTTTCTAAAGAAGGGTCTTTCATCAAACCTACAAAGAAAACACCATGAATTAGGCTGTACACAAGAGGTCTAAGCCATAGGTTTCGATGTTAGTGGGTTCTAGAGCACCCTTGAGCCAATTGGTCTTAGGTGGTGGATTAGGGGGTATGGATGGGGTGTATCTCAATCCATGTCAACCCAGGTTAGGAAGAGGTAGGATGGGCTCTAACCTACCTTGGCTCTTGGCTCCTAGACCTTTCTAGGGTGTATATCCCATGTTTGACATCATATTTCAAGGCTTGTTGAGTTTCAAAAATATTTTATAAAGAGGATGGCCTTCGAATAATGTGTCATCCACATCATGATTATGCACGCGAGTTGTCTTAGGTTTGCCTAAGAGTTGAGAAGTTTGGGTGAGGGAAGACCTGAGTTTTCCTAGGACACACACGACCCTATGAATGGGAGGCTTTAGGTGCTTGGGGGTTCCTAGAAGGTGGATGGTTCTATGGGGTCTGGGCTCTCCTAGGTGATACACGATTTGGGGTGAGTGAGGCATCTCCATGGCCCTCTCTCACTTGATGGATGACTTGATAGACAAGGAAAGTTTTGTATTCTCTTAAGTTGTGGATGGTATTCTCCAAGGACTACCACCACTTGGTTATCTCATGAAATCTTCAAGCATTTGTAAAAGGTTGAAGGGACGGCTCAGAGGCTATGTATCTAAGGCCTTCCTAACAAGTTGTAATGGGGGTTTATATCTAAGACATGAAGCAACCCCGTATATGGGATATTTTCTACTTTCATGGGTAACTCGATGACTCCTAATAGGTGGGATGAGTTGTCATTGTATCCACTGATAATGATGGGACTTGGTTCTAGCCTAAAAATGGGGACTCCTATTTGGAAGGCCACGTGAAGAGGAAGAATGTTTAGACCTCCTCCCTCATCGACCAAGCACTTGTTTAGAGTGTGGTGATTTAATATCATCTCTATATGCAAAGCTTGGTTGTGGGTTGTATTTGGTCTCTCTAATTCATCCTCGGTGAACATGATTGGGGCCTTCGCAAAGATTGGAGAGACCAAGAAGGATATGAATTTGGGAGTTATGGAAGTGTTAACCTTGGCTTTCTCTAGGATTCTCTCTAAGACTTATTTATATTTAGGTGAGGTTTGTATCAATTCTAAAATAAACATATTTGTGGGAAGTTTTGAAAGATGAAGTTCCAAATCGTATGGGGTTAACACAATACTTTTATCCTTATCCATGCCATGAGATGCATTAGGGATGCATGCTTTCGAGGGGCCGAGCAAAATGACCACTTCTTTGCTAGCTTGTTTAGCTAAGTGTGGAGTTGATAGATCATTCCGGACCTAGTCACCTTACCTACACCTTCCCTAAGTCTCGTTCCCAACTTGGCTCTACTTTGATGCTTTGGAGCATCGTGAATTTCTATAAAGGCTATAGTCGGGGCAGGACTTTAAGTGCTCCCCGAATCACTACTTGCTTGTATTTTTTTATTACGATAGAGAGTGGTGTGTGGCAAGTAGCATGAACCGTATGCAATGCATGCTCAATCCCATGAGTCTGAGGTGGAAGAAGGCATACCTCTTTTCCTTTCCCGCTTGTGCTTGCATGATTGAGAAAGGGCTCTTTGAATATCGCTTGTGAGGGCTCCGATTCCTTCGAGACGTGGAGCCTTCTTTGCTCTATCAAGTCTTCAATTTTATTTTGAAGAGCAAAATATTTGTTTATATCATGGCCTTTGAGCTTATGATACTTGCAAAAATCGTTGAGAAATTTTTCTTTAGAGGTGCCCCTTCGGGAATGGTCGGGAGATTGATGAGATCTTAGGTTAATAAGATGTCTAGGACTTCCGTGAGTGGTTGTCGCAGGTGAGTGAATTGCCTTTTTCAAACTTTTTTTTTATCTTTTCTAAATAATTTTTGTTTGGAAGGTTTGGAGGGTCCGGCCGAACTTGCCTCTACTCGAATGTTTGCCACTTTTTGGGTCTTCACCCCACCTTTCGGTGCATGTGACCCATATGCCCTGAGTTTTTTAAATCGGGCTTTTTGAAAACTCCTTCATTTCCATAGATCTTCATATGCTCCCTTTTTCAAATTTGCTTCAAAGAGTGAAGCCTTTTTTATCAACTTTTAAAAAGTTGAGATCTCATGGAGGGAGAGGAGGGCTTTTAAATCCGTTTTAAAATTTTCTAGGATGAGCATTACTGCACACCCTTTGAATATGTGCTCTCTAACTTGGCCCAAAAGTGACCTCCATCTAACGATAAATGCGTGTCCATCCTCGTTAGGTACTTGTTTTGTATCTCTCAAGGTGTTCAAAATTGGGGTGACTTCGACGTTGTGTGAAAACCTTTGCATGAAACAATTCGCCAAATCTTCAAAGTTGGCGAATTGACTCAAGTCATATGAAACCAACCACTTTGATGCATTTCCTTTAAGAGAGAGGGAGAACCAGTATATCTATTTTGAAGAGTCCTTTTTCTTCTTATAGGATCTTCGAGAGAAGAGTTGAAGGTGAGATCTAGGATCTCCACTTTCATCATACCGATGAAAATTCGGTTTGTCATTGTCACTATGGGTTTGGTAATCTGAAGGTAAGAAGTCCAATAGTGCATAGGCTCTTTTCTCCTTTGCTTGCTCTTTTAACAGTTATTGTAGGGCTTTCGTATCATTGATGGTAAAGGACTCTGGCTCTGGTTCCTCTTCCAACCTAAATGTCATTTTGGTTTTCTTCACATGAGGGTTTTTTTTATAAGCTCTCGCTTGTTTTCCATGAAAGGAACACGGCTCAACCGCCTCGGTCTCTTGGATTAGAGTGGTGATTTTTTTCTCTATGTATTTGAGTTCCCTTCTTAGGGAAACAAGCGATTCGTCCCGTTTTTTAAATATGTTTTTGAAATTCAACTTGAAGAGCACGAGGCTCGACTTTAAACCTCATATGAACCTTTCGAACTTGATATTATTTGAAGAAAAGAATATACATGTGCACAAAAAATGGATTAAACACCAAAATTTTTCAAAGGAGTGAATTTTGGAGAAATCGACACCAAGCTTCATGAATCCTCAAAGACCCGACTCCCATCGGGCATGCCAATTCTATAGACATGAAAAATTTATTTCAAAGCCTATGTAGAGGCTTGAAACAATCTTTTCAATCTACTTCATTTTTACGCGAGCGTGCCAACTAGTTTCACTAAAACTAGTAAAATTATACTTTTGACTTCATAGAGCGATTGTGGCTAAGCGGGATCTTTTCGTCTTAGGCCTTCTTGAACCGATGCTCAAGGATCACCCTAGATACTTTGAAGATTAATTTGAGCTAGGTGTGTTTCCAAAATTCACTTGAAAGAGAAATTTAATCAAACAATTCGTGCACTTAGTCTAGAGAATGAAAAATTTTCAAGTTTTGAAAAACAAAAACTTGTTCTATTTTCATAGTTTGTTTCTGGATTTTTTTGAATGGCTTAGGATTTCAAAAATTCATGAAACATTAACATCATATAGAACTAAATGTGAGAATTCTAAGACTATTTTTTGTTTTGGTTTTATGTGCCGTGATTTTACAAAATTAAATCCGATAAATGCCTCTACTTAAGCATTTTAGAACATTCTATTATAGAAACATAGAGGTCTAAAGAAACCTCTATATTTCAGCGCACAAAACTCCAATTTCTACAAATTTAGTCTTATTAGAAATATATGAATGTCATCTTTCCAATGAGACTAGTTTTACCTGATTTGGCTCACTACAAACAAAGTTATGGGAAGATTATCCAACCTCTGTTATAGGAAATCCATACTTGATAGGCTTGACTCTGAATTTGCCTGATCTTATTCTATTTTATTTATGATACTACACGGCTATAAAATTCTTGACAATTTTATTATGAGTTGGTTTATATGTAGAGATTCAGTTTTTCAAATTTCAGATCATTTAAAGCAACAATTCATAAATGAAAAATACAATAACAGACGTATGTAGGATGTTGAAAATAGAGTTTCGATTTTTAAACATACGTGAGTGCATTCATCCGAAATTAAAAGCAAACTACAACTAATTCAAAGTAAATGACTGAAGAAAAATTAATGTAAATATATATTTAGCTTAAGCATAGAGGGGATTAGGATATATAAGAGTATATGAAATATAGAGAAGTACAATGCATAAACGTAAATGAAATGAAATGGGCAGCATTTGTACTCTATTAAAACATGGGGGGAGATTAAAGCTCCATTAATACAACCCCTTTTGAATTGAATAAGAGAAAGAAATGATTAAGATCAATAAAGAGGAAAAAACACACTTACAAATCCTCCAATAGGCCACCGCTCCAAGAAAGGGGACGACTCCCTTCTCTCCTCCTTCTCTCACTCTCTCTTTCTTTCCTCTCTTTCTCTCTTTTTACAACACTTTCTCTCTCTATCCTAGGCCCTAAGCTCCTCCTTCAATGCTGGAAACAACCCCCTAAGGCCTCTATTTATAGGCCAAGGAGGGGGGGGGGAGGGCTGCTAGAGGCTTGGACCCTCTTTGGCCCAAGTTTGGATTTGTCTTTGGGTCGGTGCACATGGCCCTTGGTGGTCCTCTTTTGGTGAGTCTGTCCAACCTTGATGTGGCCCATTTTGGTCCAGCCAAGGTGAGCTTGCTTAGTCAAGGTGTAGCTCATTGCTTCAAGGTGGGTTCGGCTAGGCAAGATGTGATCCTTACTTCGATTTGGCATGGTTCGGCTAGGTGTGCTCTTTGAGCCAAGTGAGTCACAACTAGCCAAGGTGTCATCCCAAGCTTCTTCACGTGCATGAGCTAGGTGTCATCCCAACTAGGCATGGCTTGGTTCAATCCAACCCTTCGTGTGGTCCGACTAGACACTATGCAACTCGGTGCATCCTTTAGTGCAAGAGACTTGCCTTGATCTTGGGCCTTGTTCTTGACTTGGCCTAGCCGACTTGGCCTAGACGAGTGCAACCCCTGGTGTTGGATATGAAACATGTTCTTGCTTCCGCTCTGAGGTTTGATTTGATCCTGTTGTAGCTTTTATCCTGAATCTTTGGCATTGTTTTTGCGAACTCATCCTCATCTGATCCGTGCTTCGCTTCCTCAACCTCTCTTTTCTAAAACTTGTTTTCCAAAATCTATTGAACATTTAAAATCCTTTTTGTTTTGAATTTCAAAACATTTAAGATTCCTTTTGCTTTTACGAAAATTTGCAAGCTGTATTAGAATCATGACTTTTGAAAACAAGCTTATTGTTTTGAAAATTATGAAACAGGTTGGGCTATATTTTGAAAACATTTTGGGTGTTTACAGTTTATCGCATGATTTTTCTCATAGACAGGTTCGGTTTCAGGTTGGGTATGATATTTACTGATTTTTTTATTAATCTCACCCATGTCTAAAATTTATAATAATTTTATCGGATATTTTCCAATATGTGTACCAGTCAAGAACAAAATTTGGCAATATCTTGTTTAGTGATTGTCACTAGAAAATTTAGACATCACACAAGATCTGTGCAATATGTTGAAATCTACAGTAATTTTATTATATAAAATAATGATGCATCCGATTAGAATCTTAATGATTTAGTGATCATTCAAAAGTTATGTTGAGGACTAATGCTTGTTTGGGGAGGAAGTCATCTATATATTGATCTCATGGCATCTCTCTCGAGGAGGAGGATTGCTCTCTTTGAAAATATATGCGATCATAGTCCAATGCCTTCTCGTAACACATACTTATGAGTGATTAATCCACTATACGAGTGATTATATACTCATGTCATCGTATATAAACATGACATCTATATCCCTCTTACGGGTTCTTGAATTGAATTAGAAGCAATCAATACACCAAAAAAAAGAGAGAATAGATGATATAATATGTAAGCATATAACAGATGAGAATGTATAAGATATAAAATATATTGGGGTAAAAGAAATGAAATCTTGCAAAAGTGATGTATTCTTCTTACCTATGGATGACTTGAGGCTTTCTCTCTCTAACATGGATGAACTCCTCCTTGGGTTGAGAATGAGCTCCCTCACGTCGTCCACGGCTAGGTTTATCACTCTGGATTGAAATCTTCCTTCTTGGTGACCCACATCCTCCTTTTATAAACATTTTTTTGAATTGAATCTTTTCAGGTTGTTGGACCCGAACCAGACCAAAATCTAATCCATTCAGAGGTGTTCTCACGTGGGAAGGGCAACTAAACTCAGGTGGCATGTGTTGGGAACAAATGAACATGATTTTGGCAAGTTTGGAGCAAGTTTGAGCATGTGAGAGTTGTTTCGTACGAAAGGAACACAAGGGCACGCGTCGGGGTGGTCCCCATGCACTAGGGGGCGTCAATCACCAGGGGGTTCTTCCAGGCATCGGGGGGGTCCCACCAGATGCCAGGGGTCCCATCAGGTGTTAGGGGGTCCTGTCAGGCGCATGGTGGGCCCCACATTTGTTGCTTGGTGACACTTTGTGGCTCACATGCGGTCTGTGGTGGCTGGTGGTGGCGCATGATGCATGATTGTGATGCGGGAGGCATGTGGTTGCATGCGTGGTAGCCGACGATTACGCTTTTACCCTTGTCTTCTCCATGGGTTGATCTCTTTAACTTTTTTGGACTGCGTTAACTATCTTATGGTATAGGGTTACTTGGTATAAGATCTTCCTCGGTCATGGGTATTTTGGGCTTTTTGTTTTTCTTATTCTAGATTGATGATTTTATCCTTTTCTTCTCCATGAGTAATCTATTTAACCTTTCTTGACCACTTAACCTTCTAATGGGTGTAGGGTCGCTTGGTGTAGGATCACCCTTTGTTGGGGTATTTTGGACCTTTTACTTGACGCTTAAGCTCGAGTCATCGCCAAACATGAGTCTTCTGAGGTCTCGCTCATTCCCTACCATGTTTTAAGTCAGTTTATTCTTTTTTTATCTTTTTAATTCGAATATTTTGTAGGGATAAAATAGTCATTTTGTAAATGTTTATAGTTGGAACTTATTTTGATTCCAAATGCCCTTTTTTAACTTTTACAACCGTTTGTATGAAAGAAATACACTTGAAACAACAAACTTTTGCTAGTACAACCTTAAGGATAAAATAACTATTTTTTGGATTTTGTCAGAATTCAATTTTTTTGATGGGGCTCAATGTACCCTTATTTTGAGGTTCCTACAAAATTTTGGTGTGGAAATAGGTTTGCTTAAGGCGTTTTTATTGAAAAAGCCTTAAAAGATCCACAACTACAATTTTTCTTGTAAAAGAAAAAATTCTAAAAAATCTTTTTGACAAATTTTGGGTGTTTACTGATGCCTCTCTTTGTCATTAATAAAAGTTATTTGGTTAATGACAAAGAATAACACCCTTAAAATCGACAATACAGAACAAAGATGTGAAAGGAAAAAAATTTAAAAAATTTAAAATTTTTTAGGTGTTTACAACAGTCAAAAGATTGAGACAACCACAATCCTTTGGAGAGCGAGCCTATGAGCACACATAGCTCAACATATGGAACATATGAAAAAGAAGGATCCTTTGGTCTTTCATAATGAGGATCATGATGTTCGGGAGGACAAAGGTCTAATTTTGATAACAAAGCCTCACAAATCATAGTCCTAAGGAAATCCAAATCCCTTGGAAGCACTAGCTGATTTGTCAATAGCCAATAGAGTGGAGCAAAAGGAACCAACCTTGTTATAGTTCTTAGATCTTTGGAGGAGAAATTGGACTCAATTAAGTAGATTGGTGAATTTGATAGAGAAGTTTTGTCACACCTCCAAGCTGATATCCTATAATTATTATCATTGGGTATGCATGAAGGGGGTTATTTATCGGGTGATACTTATATATCTGATAAGGACTTCGATACTGACATCTTCTACCCTCTGCATAATCTGATTATTATTCTCCCAACAAGCTTCACTCCCCTAGAACATGAATGGGCCACTAAGGAGACAAACATGAATGGTCACTCCCCTTCACTTCACAAGGACGAGATCCACTACACTAAACTTGTAGCATGACATTTGATGTTGGCCCATTTCTTCATATGCTTTACTGCTTTCACAATGAGTACATGTGCCAGATCACGCCTCTCTTAAATATCCAAAATGAATGAGTACGCCGAATTTACTCTTCCCATATAGCTTGCTACTAGTGAGTGAGGAGATTAAGGATGTTGTTCTATTGTCAACTCGAAGGAGCTCCTGCCCATGAATTCACTAACGTATAAATTATAAGAAAATTGTGCAAGGTCCATCCATTCAGTCCAATCTTTTTGGTTAGCACAAACATAGAGCTGTAGATAGCATTCTACTAAGAGAATGACTCGATAGCAAGTCTGAGAGAATGGCTCGATCAAATAAGTGACTTACTCATTTTGTATTGCTTCACCCAAATCCATTTATTGCAAGGACTCAATTTTTCCATTATGAACCATAGAAAATTCCATTCTACTCGACCATTTGTCTTGCTTATATTAAGTTTAAGTGCTATCGTAGAGCTACCACCTATTCTCTTGGTTTTCAATAAATGCATATACCCCTATGCAAGTATGACTATTTGAAACTAAGAGAAGTTTTGATAATGATATATTTATTACAAATTATGAATTAAGTCTAGTTTTTATTCCTAATATTAGTTGGTGGATTGATTCGGGTGCCACTATGCACATTTCAACCATTTTGCAAGACTATCTGATAACAGTGCTCCAACAAAATGTGAAAGATTTGTTATATTGAATAACGAGATGCATTTATATATAAAGATAATTAAGACTACCGAATTATCTTAGACTCTAGATAATTGTAGATTTTGAAAGACTCCTTTTATGTTCCATTAATCCAAACAATTATAACATTTTGTTTAATGCATCAAGAATGTCTTTAATAAAGAGAAACATCCTTATTACTAAAGCAATTACTGATGGTTTATTCAAATTCAATGTTTCTTCTTGTTTTGAACTTGTAGTTTCTTTAGTATGTATTAATAAGAGCAATAAGTTGAATGATAATTCAAGTATCTTATGGTATAAAAGATTAGGACATATATCTTAAAAGAGGATGGAGAGATTGGTGAAAGATGGTCTTTTGGGTTTATTAGATTTTATTGGTTTTGAAACTTGTGTTGATGGTATAAAGTCCAAAACAATCAGTAAATTGAAAAAATAAGCCATAAGATGTCAATCAAACATTAGATTTGATTCATATAGATGTATGTAGATATTTTAGCCCATGTTTTATAGGTCATAGATATTTTGTTACTTTTCTCGATGGATATTCTAGGTTTATGTATCTTTATTTCCTTTAAGAAAAATCTAAAGCCCCTAATATTTTTTAAAGATTTTAGATTGGAAGTACAAAAACAATTAGAAAAACCTATAAAGTCATTCATAATTGATAGTGGTGGAGAATATTGTGGTACACTAAGATAACACATATGTCAAGACCATTTATGTAATCTTAAAGAAAATGCCATAGTACCTTAGTTCATAATGCTAGACAAACCCAATATGAATGATTTTGCTGAAAGACAAAACAAGATGCCTAAAAAAATGACTCGAGCTATGGTGACCTACTTGACTCTTTCGATCTCTATGTTGGGTGGAGCCTTGAAGACAGTTATGCATATTCTAAATAGGACTCCATCAATATCCATAGAGAAAACTCCCTAAGAATTATGGACCAACAATAAACCCTCATTAGGTTACATACACATTTGGAGATGTCTAGCTGAGGCTAATGATTTCAACTCAAAAGAGAAGTCACCAGATTCAAGGATAATTAGTGAACTTTTTATTAGATATTCACAAAGGTTAAGAATAGTTGAAATTGATCGAGCACTTTTCTAGGTAATGGTAGTGTTGGCGGGAGTATCTTTAGAAGTTTACAACCATGAGAATAGTTGAAATTGATCGAGTGATTTTCTTAGTGGATGATAGTGTTCTTTAGAAATTTTGTTTTTGAGGAGTTGTAGGTTGACATTATTCTTCATCAGGTATTTAAGAATACTAATGTCATCTCTACAACAGAGGCTCAGGTATACCTACCATACGATGCATAGGTAATTGCACCAACTCAAGAACAATCATATTAAAAGAGTTTGTTGTTGAACAACCAATTTATCGGGAACAAGAGGTTCATTTAAGAAGATAGAACAAACAAAAGAGATTAACTATCTCATCGGTTATGCGGTATACCTATCTAATGATGAGATAGTGCAAGGAGTTTATGCCCCCGGCTACATTTTCATAGGCCATCAACTGTGTGAATTCCACTAATTGATTTCTAACTATGCAAAAAGAGCTTGTTTTTATGGGTAACAATCAAGTTTAGGATCTCGTTGACTTTCCTTAGGAAAAAGAGAAGTTGGTTTCAAATGGGTCGACAAGGCTAAAAGAAGTACCAAATGGAGAGTTAAACAATATAAGGTCATATAAGTGGCTAAGGGCTTCACATAGAGAATGAGTATTGACAATTATGAGACATATTCTTCAATTTCTACAAAGGATTTACTAAGGATAGTCTTAGCCTTAGTGTCACTTTGACTGACAGTGATATTGGATGGATGTAAAATAACTTTTCTCAATGGTGAACTTAAGAAAGAAGTGTATATGCAATAACCTCAAGGTTTTGAGGTTAAAGGTAAAGAGCATATAGTTTGCAAGCAGAAAAATTTTATTTATGAACTCAAGCAAGCTTCTAGACAGTGGTACTTAAATTTAATGAAGTTGTCATATCCTTTGGTTTTTAAAAATATATTATTCATCAATGTATACACCTTAAAGTGAGTGGGAGTGGATGGATATTACTTGTTCTATATGTAGATGATATTCTACCTGCTAATATAAACCTTAGTTTGTTAAGGAAGACTAAAGTCTTTCTATCTAACAACTTTGATATAAAAGACATGAGTGAAGTCAATTATATCATTAGCATAGAGATTCACCATAACAGGTCTCTAGGCATACACAAATTGTCTTAAAAGTCTTACATATCAAGCACGTTAAAGTGGTTTCAATGAAAACCTATACTCCTTGAAGTCAACCTATTATTAGAGGTAACAAACCAAGGAAATTTCAAGGTCCTCAAACAGATTTGAAAAGGCTTACAATGAAGTATAAACCATATGTTGCAGTAGTTGGTCGTCTCGACTATTTACAAACATGTACTTGACCGAATCTAGCATTTGTTATTGAATATATTAGTAGATATCAAAGTGACCCTAGACTTTCTCATTGGCAAGCTGTAAAGAAGGCCTTGAGATATTTGTAAGGATTTAAGAATCTCATACAAATGTTCAAATAAACTAGAGATGGTGGGATTTTCTTATTTAGACTTTGCTGAGTATATATATTGATACTAGGAAATCTACTTTTAGATATATTTTCCTACTTGTTGGAGTGTTGTCTCATGGTCTACTACTAAACAGAAGATAATTACCATATTCACATGGAAGTTAAATATATAGCTTGCTATATGACATCTTTGCATGTTATTTAGTTATACAACTTCAACACATATTTGAGAGTCGAGCTCTATACAAGAAACATAAAGAAATATTGTGAAAATTGAAGTTATTGTCAAATTCCCTAATAACAACAAGAGCTCTAGTGCTTGCAAATATAGGGAGGTCATATTCTTGATTGTGAAAGAGAGAATTAGGAACCATTTGGTATCTAGTGAGTATATTGGGATTGATCTCATGCTAGTTGATCCCTTGCTAAAGCATTACCATCAGGTACCTATAATGAGCATGCACTTAAGATGGGTTTAATAAGTTCTTTGGAGGTTTTGCTTTGATGATTTAGATATTGGTTTATTATGTGATATCACACTTGCATTAATGATCTTTGTTCATGGTTCTTTTTTTAAACTATTATTTATCATTAGATAAATTTAGGTAAATAAACTTTATTATTTTGTCATGAAATATAGTTTATTTATTTATAAAGTTTTACCATCATTTGATTACAACTTCAATCTTGGACATCTTCATATATGAAAAGACATTAAACATGAATATTTGTATTATCCCTATGACTAGTATTCATGAGGGTGATTATTTTCAAAATAAGGTAAGTGAGTTTTATTGACAATTGAATAATGATCGCTCTATGTAAAGAGTTTCTAACATAAGATAAGTTAGATAAGTCATGTTGGACCCAAAGTCTTTATTTTCAACTTAAGATGACTTATTTAACTAATAAGTTTTTCCAATTCTTACTATAATTTTTTCTAGCACTTGGGAGACACTCCAGTAATTGAGAAACTCTTCTAATTCTTGAGAAACTTTTCCAGTTCTGAAGACAGTGGTACTTAGTGTAATACAAAAAAGGTGTCTCTACCTAGGGCTTCAATACACAATCATACAACTATTCATAACACAAAGAGTAGAGAATTGAAGAAAAATGAAACACTTCTGCATCATGGAGATCCTTCATATATAAGGTATCGCATATGATTCAACACAATGCTCATAACTCCTCGTGTGCCACTTCAAGGTTGGTTTATCCTTCACCATCTCCATATTAGTAACATCTAAAATGTGATAGCATCTTCTTAATCAATGATCCTGCTTCATCTTCTTCATGCTGTCTTTTTTGTTCCAATGCTTTACCAAGCAAACTTCTTTAGTGTTTGGTTGTCTCTTCTCTTTCTGCTTTACTGGGCACAGTGGTACTATCGTCATCTTTGGTCTCTTCCCCTGAATTATGTCTTCTTCTTCATTTCCACTCGTTTGTCTTACTTTTTGACTTCCCGGGCTTGTTTGTCATCCTTTGTTGTCCCTATCAGGAGCTTAACTGGTTTTTCTCTGATCTTCTCCATACCTTGTATCCTAGTTTTGGCAAGTGGTCTTATTTCTGAGCACAGTGACAGTATTGCCACACAGGACCTCTCTACCTCCTGAATTACGCATTCTTCTTCATTTTTGTTCCATACGGACTCCTTTTTGGTTTTCTAGATTTCTATTACACTCCTGTGTTATCTTTAGCAAAGATAACTCGCTAGTTTTGCTTCGCTATTCCTCTAATTACCTGCATATTTCTATTAGCAACAGGTTTTGAAATTGGACACACTTCCTCAATTTCTTTGCGATCCACTTGAGATCTTTCCTTCTCGCGATATTTTCATCACCGTTTCTTTTTCAATTCATCCTTCTCACTGTATTTCTTCCTCTCTTTTCCTTTCCTTGGTTACCTTTTAATTGAGACCGTTGAAAGTTTTCTTTAGCAAAATTACTGGAGTTGGTCTATGATTTCAACAGCTTGCCTTGCTTCTTGAGATGTTCATCAATTTGGGTCTAAATTGTCTTTGCCATGCTCCAATTTCTTTCCTATCTGATCAGCCTTTATATCAATTAATATCATTTCTTCTCTTTTTCTTCTTTCCAGAGTGTCTTCCACATATCTTGGACAATTTCATCTTTCATGAACCAAATGCCCGCAGTATTTACAGTAGACTCCACTCTTCTCGTATCGCAATTTGATTTGGACTGACAATCTTCAAAGATGATTGGATTAGTTGGGTAGCGTCGAAAAAGATCTTAGCCTTCATAATCTTTGCCTCTCTACCTCTTACTCCGAATCGACCAACTCCTTCCACCTATCTTAGCCCCCACTTTCTTCACCATTCTTGTCCTTTTAGAGTATTCCGGCAATCTCCAGAATTGAACCCAAATTGGGAACTAGGCAAAATCCATCCTCTCGATCGATTCTTTCGTACTCCATCTTCGGAGATGTATTACGTGATTCTTGAATGACCATGGTGATCCCGTCAAGATTCTCATCAATTCACCTTCTTTTTCAAAGAAAAATTGAAAAGCATTATGCCGAGACCATGTACATGAAATCCGATCGGTCGTCTCCACGGTACCAGCACTAAATCCCCTATCTGGTAGGAGTCTTCCCACCAGACTTCTGTTGCATTGTTTGACTTCCATTTGACGTCTTCCTCCTCGAAGAAGATTGGTTCTTCTTCATCTTTGATTTATTCCTGCAAATTATTCGGCATGATGATTGTCCCTGACAAAACCACAATCAAACGGAGTTTCTTTTGACTCTCCGTCACTTTTGCTACAGCGGCACTCAACACTCTCCCAGAAACCACAATCGAACGAAGTTTTGTTTGGCATATGATGATGATTGTCACCGACTTCAGCTTGCTTATAAATGTAAAACTCCGACAATGCATTTGGTTTATCAAAGAACCCCATGCGCTTGAGGTCTTCATGCGACTTTGATCTGAAGCTGAATCATTTGGCACACGGATCTGCTATGATTATGAGAAGAAGCTTTGGATGGATCTCCGGATCGCATCGTTAATTTGGTGTAGAACATTTCATTCTTAAAGAAAAAGATCAACAGTATCACTCAGAGAAAGAAAAGGACTATTTCTTGCTTTTCTTATAAGCAAATACTAGAAAAGGCGTTCTTGCCTTTAAAATCTACAGACGAAAGCCATACAAAAGCAAATAACTTCAATGGACAGATGCATGTGAAGGAAAAGGAGACGAAACTAATGCAACAAATCTAGTGCCGTGGCATCGTGACACATCAAAATGAGACGACACCACCATAAGTTATCATGGATGTGTTCTCCCGTGACGTAAGATGGCACGACACCGCCATATGGTGATGTCCAGGTGACGTAGACTCAGCAATTCTGATGGAGCCGATCCCAGACATGGCCCATTCATGCAATCGAATACGCAGCCGAGACGCCACGATAAGCATATACAGCCCCTGAACCGGGCTGAGGATCTCCAGCAACGGGCACAATGTAGCCATCCTCAGGTTGTCCGCGTCTCCGAGGATTTTATGCAGTGCCGTTGCATACAGCTTCAATGCAGACAGCACCTCTGCCGGCCCTGCTGCTCTCTGGCTCCCAGACAGCAACAAAATTATCATCGGCTTGTCAGCCATGGACTCATGCAAGCCAGCCATCTTCTTGTTCAAAGCATTCTCAAGGCCTCTAGTCCTGCATTGCAGCTCGCTGAGCCGCCCAAGCTGGTGAGCTGAGAGCCCCAAGGTTCACTTCGTTGTGCTCATCACAAAGTAGGTCTCGTAGTTGGGCCTACCATAAACGACATAGACGAGAAGGATGTGTTAGCAAAAACCATAGAAATACATACATAATAAACAATATCTAATAAATATAAGCACGCCCCAATCAACAACAACGGAGATCCAAAGTAAGCCATAAAAAAATCATACGAAAAACAATAGTATAAGGAGTAATTAGAATAAAAACTTATTTATATGAATCGCCCTTGCGAACTTGCTTTAGATAAATCAATGCCCTACTATGAGTATGTATATGTATGTGTACTTTCTTCCTAAAATAAAATGCAAACACAACTCAAAAGGCACATTCATTGCTTCAAGTTGACCTTGACCATGCCTCAATCGCCTATGGCTTGAGGGAAAAACAACTAGGAGCAGTCACACCGCAGGGAATACCATAAGCATAGGAGAGCAGAGAACAGAGGTGAGAGGAAAAAGAGTACTCACAAGTAAAAATATGATTAGGAAACCCTAATCACTTATTTATAGACTACGTGCTCACATCTTCATCCTGTAATCGTTTCCGTGCAAGGACTCTTTACCCTTAGATCAAAAGATTTTTGTGTAAAAAGATAGACCAAACACAATTTCCAAACCCAAGCCCAAGCCCGATCCAATGTGCACGTGTGATCAACATGTCCTCCCTAAGCTCTTTGAACTAAGGTTCATGAGCAACTAACTATATAAAAGGACATGCGAGTTTGTCTCATTCTTCAATATGGGACTAAATTTTGTCTCCTCTTCGTTATCACATATAAGTCCTATGTGACTTTTTACACTTTACAACTTTCGCATATATCATTATTTGATATATGAACATGAATTAAATTTTATTAATGCACATGGGTTTAATAAACCCAACTTAATTAACATTAAATCCAACCATCCCTCACAAAAGTTCTGAAGTGTAAAACTTCCCTCCCAAACCAACCATTATATTATGCTTTCATAATAGTATTTTTTAGTTTAAATTGTTACTTGGGTTATCCAATATTATCCTTAAAGGAACTAAGTGAACATACATCTTGAACGTGAACCTTGGTTGTAAAGATATATATCGGTAACAACATAATAAAAGGTTATAATTTGATCTTTATGGGTAATGCATTAATTGGCATGCATCCATATCTTGTATCATTATTGAATTCAAGAAACAACCTAATTCCCCTATTGCTGCCTCACAACATCAATCACTTACTTGGGCAACTCCAAAGATGTATTGCTAGCATCTAATTTGAGGACTCGATCCTATTAAGAGAATAATCTCATTCTAAACTTACAGTCATGATACTTTAGGTTTATATGGGAAAGAAACAAAGATACTAAAAGTATCACATAATACAAAGTATCATTTTCTTCACCCAATAACTTGTTACTATCATATTAAACCTACTTTGTTGGATCTCTATTCAATTAGTTTGGGTTGCTACTCTTTATGAATTGATCATGAGTTTCAGTCACATCTCCAACCTAAATTTCTCAACTAAATCTATTGATACACCCTTAGTCAAAGGATCAACTGTATTATCTTTTGATCTAACAAAATCTACATTCATGACTGCATTAGACACAAGAGCTCTTACAGACTTTAGTTTGACTTTGATGTGTCTTCGTTGCTTTTGGTTGTAAATGGAACTACTGATCTTAGCAATTGTAATCAAACTATCACAATGCAATGAAATTGTAGGAAGTGACTTCTTTATCATTTATAAAATGCACACAAGTTTCTTAAGCCATTCAACTTCCAATCCAGTATCATCCAAAGCATATAATTCTATCACAAACATAAAACGAGCCAAGATAATTTGTTTCTTAGATTTTAAGTCACAGTGCCACCACCCATAAGAAACACATATCCAATTACCCAATTACTCCTAGAATCTTTTGTTATCCAACTAGCATCACTAAATCCTTAAAGAATAGAAGAATGTTTACCGTAATACAATGTAAGAGAAATTATTGTATTTGCATAGCGAAATACTCTGTCTAGAGTTTCTCAATGGGTTCTATATAGACAACTGATGCATCTACTCATCTTACACACAATAAATATAATATTTGGTTGTGTACAATTGGTTAGATATATTAAGCTATTGATAATCTGATAATATCGTAATTGAGACACAGGTATACCACTTTCATTCTTATACAAAGCCTCAAATGAATCATATGGGTCTTGACAAGTCTACAGTTTGTATATTTAAATCTTTTTAAAACTTTCTCAATATAGTGAGACTAAGAGATTACCATTAGTAGATCTTGTGATTTTAAGTCCTAAAATCACATCAGTCATACTTATGTCTTTCATCTCAAACTTACTACATAAGAATGGCTTAATCCCATTTACTATTCTTATATCTCAACCAAACAACAATATATCATCTACGTATAGGCAAAGAATGATGAAAGTATTATTAATCAACTTGCAATAAACACACTTATCATAATGATTAGAAACAAAGTCAAAGATGATATCACATACTCAAACTTTTATGCAATTATTTAGTACATTTTTCAAATCATATAATGATTTAACAAGCTTATACACCTTAGACTCATTTCCATGAGCTACAAATTTCTCTCGTTGATCCATATAAATTTTCTCATTGAGGTCACCATGAAGGAAAATAATCTTTACATCTATATGATAGATTGTGAGGCCATATATGGGAGCTAGTGTTATAAACACTTGGATGATAGTCATTCGAAAAACTAGAAAATAGGTATCAAAGTAATTTATTCCTTCATCTTATGTGTATCTCTTAGCAACTAACTTGACCTTGTACTTGTTGATTATTTTGTTTGCATTCAGTTTCTTCTTAAAGATCTACTTGCAAACTACATTAGAATAACTAGGAGGCAAATACACTAATTTCCAAGTATCATTGGAGAGAATTGACTAGATTTCATTATTAACATTTCTTTTTCAAAACTTAACCTCGGGAGAAGTCATAACCTACTGAAAGGTGATAGGATCATCCTCGACATTGAAATTAACAAAGTCACTTTCAAAGTGCTTTGAGATCCTATGTTGTTTATTTCTTCTTGATTCAATTATTTTCTAAGAGTAATTTGATGTAGAAACAACACAATCAATGTCACTCACACATTTGTAATCCTTTTTGCATATCAAGAAAGAAGTCAGTAGTAGGGTCAGAATCTATAGAAAATACACTTTGGAGAATTATAGTCTTCATAGAAAATACATTCTCAAAGAATGTAGCATCACGAGATTCAACTATTGTGTTGACATCTATGTGAGAAACATCAAATCTAATCCTTTTTACATATAAAGAAAGAAGTCAGTAGTAGGGTCAGAATCTATAGAAGATACACTTTGGGGAATTGTAGTCTTCATAGAAAATGCATTCTCAAAGAATGTAGCATCACGAGATTCAACTATTGTGTTGACAACTATGTGAGAAACATCAAATCTAATGATAAAGAATATATATGCATAACTTATCTCCACGTAACATAAAAATATAGCATCCACTTTTTTAGGTCCCAATTTATTTGTCTTGTGTTTAGGGAGAGTACTTTCGTAAGACACCCCCACACTTTAAGATATTTGATACTTGTCTTTCAACCCTTACAAAGTTCAAAGGGACCAAGAATACCATTGTTTTGACAATATACATGGAAAATGTTTGACAATATACTCTCCTCCCCTCGTTTAAGTATCTTGTTTGTTTGAGTTTATGCTTCATTTCTAAATATTTGAAACTTTTTTAAAGTTTCATCTTTACTTTTAAGCAAGTAAATATAAGAGTATATATTATAATCATCAATATATATAATAAAATATCATTTGTTATCCCTTGTAGTTATTCAAATGAATTCACAAATATCAGTATGCACCAAATTCAAAATTTCAAACTTCCTTTCAATCGTATGGAAATATTTCTTAAGTTGTTTTGCTTGCATACATATACCACATTTGTGTTTTCTATCTATAACTGTCTTAGGGATAATATTTAAGTTCATCATTCTTTTCATAGAATCAAACTTTATATGACCCAACCTAGCATGTCATGATCCAATATTGTACACAAAAGAAGAAAAAGATGAATCAGAAGTAAAAGTTTTATTATCATTAAAATTCATACAATAATAACAATTGGTTCTACATGGATTTTAAACAAATCATCTACATCATATAAATTGAAAGAAATACTTTGTACTAAGTCGTATAATGATGACTTTATTATATTTGTAATCTAACCTTAATGTATGACCACTAAGGATATTTCGATGAATCGTTAGAGTGTGTCTAATTTCCTTAAGAGTTATAACATTTCTCAAAGAAAACTTTAAGTCCACATGCATTTTGCCCTTTACTTCGGTAGTTGAATAATACCTTAAGGTTACGGTTCTTTCCTAGATGGTCTGGTAAGATACAAATAAAGAATGGTCAGCACAAACATGTACATTAGTCCCAGTGTCTACAATCTAGTATTGTGGCTCATAAATAGAAATGAGATAGAATTTAATAGATAGATACCCGTCACTAATAGGTGTAGTGATTACCACCATGTTGATCATAGCTCCTTCAACGTTTGTAGGTTTTTTAGCTTTTTTTAGGGATAATTACTCGCTCATTGCATGACCACAAATTCAATACAATTTATTTTTGGATTTCTTTTTGATCTTAGCTCTTGGTTTATGCTTTGCTTGTTTTTCTTTAAGATCACTAGGTTGTTTCCTTTGAACCATCAGGTTAACCCTATAGGTGCTATCTACAGGCATAACCAATTTCTGACTTCTATGATCTTCCTATATTGTTATATCTACCATTAGATCATCAAAGGTCATATTACCCTTCTTATACTTGAGATATAGGCTAAAACCCTCTCAAGACTTAGGAAATTTATCAATAATAGATATAACAATAAACTTTTCAAGAAGATCCATCTCGACTTCCTTTAGATCATGGCATAAAAATTAAAACTTGTGAGTCTGTTTAGTCACATATTTCTTTTCTACCATTTGATACTTAAGAAACTTTGCTATGGAATACTTTTTAAGACTAAAGTCTTCAGTATTGTATTTTCGATCCAAGGCGACCCACAAATCTTTCATTTTTATGGAAGAAAAAGAACTATATGTATCGAATAAAATATTAGATAGTGTTGATAAAATATAACAGCAACACAAGGTATCCTTATTCTTCCACTCAATGATTTTATTTGAGCTTGTAGTGTCAGTATCATCGGATTGGTGATAATCCAACTCAATATATAAATGCAACCATAACATGATTAACTAAATTTTCATATACTATTGTCATCATTTAAAATGGTGACCAACAAACTTTTTTAGCATCAAAGTCAAGTCGAGCTTATATCGAAGGGTAGCAGTCGTAAACATGTTTACTATAGAAAATGGTAATTTCTCTAAAATTGGTGACAAAAACTATAGGAATACATGCATAATAAACTAATATGCAATAAATGTAAATATACACCTATCAATAGCAACAACCACATATCCAAAGTAAGCCATAAACAAATTGTGTAAGAAATAAAAGCATAAGTTGTAATAAGAAAAACTTATATGTGCGAGTCACCCTTGTAGACTTGTCTTAGAGAAATTAATGCACTGCTATGAGTACGTACTAGTACCTGTGCCTTCCTCCCAAGATGAAATGTACACACAACTGAAAGGCATATACCTAGATTTGAATTGACTTCAACCATGCCTCAGATGCTTATGGCTGGAGGAAAGGATGGCTGAGAGCAGTCACACCACAGGGAATACTAGGGGTAGAAGGGAGGAGAGAGAGTGCTTATGAGTAAAAATATGATTGGGGAACTCCACACCATAGGGAATACTAGGGGTAGAAGGGAGGGGAGAGAGTGCTTATGAGTAAAAATATGATTGGGGATCTCTAATCGCTTATTTATAGACTGCGTATTAGATCACGGATCATGGATCTGATCCAAACAACACACCTCTCTATGCCGCAACCATTCGTTCCTTCGTAAGCACTCTTAGATATTAGATAAAAAAAAATCGTACAAAAAGATAGACCAAAGACAATTTTCAAACCCACCAAACCCAAACATGACACACGTGTGCATGCACATGTATGCATGTCCTTCCCAAGTTCTTTGAAATAATATTCATGAGGTACTAACTATATAAAAGAACATATGAGTTTATGTCATTCTTCAATGTGGGACTAAACTTTGTCTCCTTTAAACATGAGATGTACAAGTCCCTCACATGTGTTTTCTTATACTTTAGGACCTTTACGTATATCTATGATGCATCAATTGTTAAATATTATTAATGCACACGGGTTTAATAAACCCAACTTAATTAACATTATATCCAACGGCATGTAGGTCATCATTGGGTAACCACCTAACCAAAGGTCTAAGTCACATAGACACCTCTAAGAGGTGGAGTGTCGACCCCGACACAGATGCAACACCGACACCGACACTGTGTTGGTGTAGCATGGTAAAAAAAAATTAGAGAGCATTGCTTTGGGGCGTTCCCACCTAGCGACGCGCTGCAAAGCTCGAATGTGTGTTATGTGTATTATGATGAAATTAGTAGTTATTTACCGTTTATGTGTTTTGCTTTAATATAAAGTTGTGTACTTGCTATTGTCATATACTTATGTTAATTAATGTCTTACTTATTTTTACTTGAATATGATATATAATATATAATATTATATACTCTAGTCGTATCGCCGCACACAAAATTTTTGAAATTTGCCGTATCCCACACCCGCACCCGTGTGACATAGCCAAAGGTATGAGTTCACAAACTCGCTTCCTGAAGACGGCGCAAACACAGCCGCTGCATTGTTTTGAGAGAGTCGCCAACGAGCCTTGTAGTAGTTGTCTTGAACCCTGATAAGTTCCTTGAGATCTGATTGGTTCTGTGCAATTCACTGGCGGTGGAAGTCGTGAAATTGTCCTACTATTGGCTGCGCAGCCGGCTCTGGTGGTGGCGGGCAGTTCTTCGTGAGTCATTCTTTTTCACTTACAGAGGATAAAACTGTACGTGTTGACGAAAACCTTTCCAAGACGGCCTCTTCTATATATATATATATATATATATATATATATATATATATATATATATATATATATATATATATATATATATATATATATATATATATATATATATATATATATAGAGAGAGAGAGAGAGAGAGAGGGGGGGGGGGGAACCAACTCCAGTATATATGACACAGATACTGTTCGGTTCTGCAGCTTAGCCTTCTGCTCCCTACATACTCTGTTTCACGTTGGTGAGGAGGTGTACTTCACGAAATTGGGTCTTTGCAAAATTCGGTTGGGTGAAATTCAGGTGAGGCGGTATATAATTTTTTAGAACAATCAAACTGATTGTACAAGTTTTGTGGATTTTCAACGAGGCGGTATATAAGAAAGTGTGTGTGATAGGTCTAAGTTAGAAAAATCATTTAAAGTGAAGGCAGTTTGGAACTGTCGATTCTACGTCCTGTTGGTTTTGGGATCGGTTTAGTTCTGATTCATACCATCAAACCGACCATGTCTAAGTTGCACGATGGACATATCTACAGGCCGATCGAAAAATCAGCATCAGGTGCAGCGATTTGAGCCCATAAAAGGTTGAGGGATGGGCATAGAAATCGGCATAGGATGGGGTGACGCTCATGAAACTATCTAAGGTGAGACGGTCTATGGATTATAACCAAGGATTCAACCGTGGGCCTTAGAAAACTACATTAATATTTCAGATTTCAGGTGGGGCATCTATGCACCCCGTATCGCCTCTACATAGATCCGCCAGTGTGATGAGCTGTGGATTATAACCATGAGTTCAACCGTGGGCCATAGGTTTCTATATTGATATTTCAGATTTGAGGTGGAGCATTAGATTCGTCATTTTGCAAGCCTCCAAGGTACGTGTATCTCTGAAAGACCGCATTAGCCAACGTCCTTCGCAAAGTAAAAGCTGCGAGAAACTAGTGACTAAGGACAAGCGTTGTGGCATTTTGAAGGATACAAAGTACAAACGTTATCACTTGGAAAAAAGTGAAAGAAGTGATGACTTTGAATGGAGGTTGTCAAAAGAGTGCATGCAAAGACAAAGGCAGGCACACTTCTTTTGAGTGATCAATGCAACAAAGCAAGGGAAGAAAAGCGGAAAACTGCATAAACATAAGACAAAAGCAAGCGCACTTCTTTTGAGTAATCAATGCCACAAAGCAAGGGAAGGAAAGGAGACGACAGGCATAACATAAGGAAAAACTTCACAATTGCATATTGAGGTTTTTGAGTTTTTAAATTTGGTTCTTATAGTTTCAAAACCGTTGTCACATATATTTAAATATTAGTTAATGTTAAATATCTTAATATTTAATAATGATGTGGTTGTTGAATCATCAACAACATCACCCTCTGCATGTGAATCTGTCATCCATAGGTGATGCCATTAGGGCTCAGGGACCAAATTAATAACCATCCAAAACCATATGCAACAGTTTTGAAACCATAGAGACCGAATTAAAAAACTTGGAAACCTCAGGATACTTTTGTGAAGTTTTCCCTAAACATAAACATCATCCTCATGGTTTCATCTTCCGCCTTCTAAAGATGTGTCAACGGATTCAGTCTTGAACTCGGTTCAAACCCGAATCTGATTAGCTTGGTTTGCAAAATAGATGTTCAAGACTTAAAAAAGACAGTAATAGAATTTCTTGAGCAGATCTGGATCAGACGGAACCATCTACATTGAGTGTAACTTGATACAGATCAGTTCGGCATTAGGTTGAATCATTTTATGGATCAAATTTTGATCAAGTTCGCTCCAATTGCATTTGAGTCCAGATTTAACCTGCTCTAAACCTACATTTCATGTGATTTAGAGTCATCGTGTCTAATATATCTAGTTCCCTCCATAAAAATAAAGGTGCCGGTCTAGAATCCTACATTTGGTCGCTTGTGCCACTATGCATGAGAGAGGTGACAATAGTTGGCGAGAGTGTCATCGTCTACCTCTCTATTGTACCCTTTGTTGTGAGTTCGGTGGAGCACCAGAACCAAGGGAGTTGAACGTTTAGTTATTCCTCCGATAGCTAGCTTGTAGGGGTGAGATCTCTTAGTGGCTCCTCAATTCGTCGTGAAATTGTCCTCTTTTAGTTTGGTTTTCTTCTTTCCTGTCTTTGTTACTTTTCTGCTTGAGCCAATAATATATGGGTGCCTGAGTTTATTGAACGCGAGGTGAAAGAACGGAAGAAATGTGAAGAGATTGTTTCTTCGAGGGTCCATAGTCGGTTCCACTCAGCAGTCGCGAAATTCGTTTGGGCGGAGGACTGTTGGTGATAAATTCATATCAAGGGTTTGAGTTATTGAAGGACATAAAAGCACGTGCCGGTGCCTTGGAAACCATGAGAAAACTCCGGAGAGGCGTTGTAGGACTTCGAATTGCTAGACTAAGTTTTCTTCGAGGTTTTAAGAATAGTAAATAACCCAAGAGTACATAAGATTCTTTCAATTGTATGGTTTTTATTTGAAGTATATTTACCAACACAATCAAGACCTTTTAGACATATTACAAACCCATGTATGGTATCCAACTACCTCCAAATAAAAAAATATAAAAAAATATAAAAGGAGGTTCACTTATTAAGTGTTGTTTTTGCAAGTCAACAAAGTCAATATTTGAATATCCAACTACTTTGATAGTATAATTTTAGGTCTTGTATCCCTCTTAGATATCTTTAAATCTTATTTATCGCAACCTAATATTGTCAATTAAGATTACTTTAATATTTACTTATAAGATCAATATCAAAACTAATATTAGGCCTTGTACAAAATATAACATATATCAAGCTATCTGATTGAGCATAAGAGACATTCAATTTCTCTTTTACATTATCAAGAGAATCAACTTTCCTCAACTTAACCCCTTTTTATAGTATGTGTGTGTGCTTTTAGGGTTGCAATTGTTAATTCTAAACTTTTTAAGGATATAGTCAATATATCTTTCTTCACTCAAACATAATAGTCTTGATGCTCTATCACAAGTAACTTCTATACCTAAGATATAAGTTGTTTTTCCTGATGTACTTTATTTTGAACTTAGAACTCAACTATGACTTTGTTTTGACAATCATATCATTATTATTTTTAGTCAAGAGAATGTCATCTAAATATAAAGATAAAATGACAAAGTGACTTCTATTGTTCCAAATGTAAACACAATGATCAAGTTAATTAGCGACAAATCTAAATTCCACAATGACACTTTGAAAAGTTAAATACCACTAACGAAATGACTATTTTAGGTTGTATAAAGATTCTTAACCTATAACCGTATCTAACTAACCTTTTGCAACATAACCTTATGGTTGTTTTATATAAATGATTTTATTAGGATCACCATTGAAGAAAGCAATCTTTATATTTATTGATGTAAGTCTAAATCATAGAATGTTGTAATAGTTAGAATTATCCTCATAGATGCAAATTTCACAATTGGAGAATATGTATAAACATAATATATTTCTCTCTTTTACAAAAAGATTTTTGCAACTAACCTCGCCTTAAAACTTCCTTATTGAGCCATCGAGTTTATATTTTTTCTGAAGTACCTATTCACATCCAATTGTTTTTCTTCTCTTAAGAAATCTATCAATTCTTAGAATTGGTTTTTATCAATGGATTCAATTTATTCATCCATTACTTTTACTTAGTTTATCAATTAAGGTGAACTAATAGCTTCCTGATAAGATAAGTTATCAATCATCTCATCTAGGTTTATTGAATAATGCATCTTCTTAATAAATGTGATAATCCTTTAAACAAGTTTAAGGAGCCCATGGTCTCTTGTGGCCACTTAGTGTTTTAGCTCATGAGAGAAGAACATTAGAATTGGTATCGTAATTCATCCAAATACATAAGATCATTGACATTTTAATCATCATTTATAAAGATATCATTCTTACAATCTTCTAATAATTCAACATCTTTATTCTCTATTAAATTGAATGTCCTTATGATAAAACCGATATCCTCTAAAATGTTTTGATATCCACTAAAGATATTGCTAAATGATCTAATGTCTAGCTTAGCTCTAGACTCATCTAAAATCTTTACATGTGTTATTAATCTTCACTAATACAAGTGGCTAAGGTCTAGTATTCTACCAAACCATAACTTATATGATGTAGTAAAATACAACCTTACAAGGTATTCTATTTAAGATATACATCGATGCATATATCGTTTCTTGCCAAAAGACTAGGTAGTGAAGCATCTATTGACCTAAGTATGTTTAAGAGGGTCTTTTGTAACGTGTAACTAAATCGTTTTGTTGAGATGTCATATATATATATAATATTTTACCTTAATATTCAAAAACCTTTATAATATTTAAAAAACTCAGAAGAGGTGAATTCACCACCTCAATTGGACTGCAAAACTTAAATATCATAACCTAATAGGTTTTCAACTTATTGTTTGTATTTTTAAAATATATCTAGTACCTCAAACTTATGTGGCAAAAGGTATATATATTCATACCTCGAATAATCATTTATAAAAGTTATAAAGTAAATAATCTATGAGACCTTACTATAAAAGGTCAACAAATATCTTTATCATGATCTCTAATAAACTTATAGCTCTATCAACTTCTTTAGGAAAAGGTTCTCGTCATTTTCTCCTTTATAGAATCCTTACACTTGTTGAATGAGGTTTCATCAAATCCAAGTAATAAGTAATGAGGTTTCATCAAAAAGCATTTAGTGTAGTGCATATGATATATTAAATACAAAATACAAAAGTACAATGGTATTTTTAATTCAAATCTCGATTGTGGATCCTATCAATCAAATAATAAAGATATTTGAGTACAATGGTGGAAATATTTGAGTAAATTTAAGCACGAATAGAATATAAGTATATATAAGAAGAGAGAGGATGTTACCATAATTATGCTCACTCTTTACTTTAGGAATATAAAGCTATTTATAAAAGTATTTAACTTACAAAAAATATAAAGAATATGCTTATAACATTCATGCCCCAAAAGAGGAGCACACATTAAAATCGTGTCATTTGCAACATCCAATCTCTCTCTCTCTCTCTCTCTCTCTCTCTCTCTCTATATATATATATATATATATATATATATATATATATATATATATATATATAAAGTACGGTTGGCTAACTAGATCCGCCTTTAGTCTGGTACCTTATCAAATATTGGTACTTTATATATATATATATCTATATATATATATATATATATATATAAGTAAATGCAATGCATAATTTTGTATAAATATTTTTATCATTGAATTTGCGTAATCAATAATAGAGATCTAAGTTAAAAAAGTAAAACAATATTGTTATATTTTTAGCATTAAATACTTTTGTTTTGTCACATTGTTCATCTTAAAGATTGAAAAAAGTAAAGATATTTACATAAAATTATACACCAAAAAGCATTATTGATTCACTACTACATCTTTCTCACTTTCTCTCTCTCTCTCTCTCTCTCTCTCTCTATATATATATATATATATATATATATATATATATATATATATATATATATATATATAAACCGGATCTTGTCCATCTCCATTCTGTGTTTTTTTTATTGCTTGAGCATAATTTAAAATTGTGAGATTTTGAAAAAGTAGGAAGAACTATTATTATTATACTCATATGTTCATACATTCTTGAAAACTAAGTGTCTGGCACGAGTGAGAAACGTTAGTGGTGAATAAGATCCAATGGCTCACTCTATATATAGAGAGAGAAAGAGGAGTGGTTTGGTGCTCAATCGGTTTCACCAATCCAACTATGAGTCGTCACTCTCCACCATCTTCTCCTACTCTTTTAAATTATCTTTTCAATATCAAACTCACTTTACCACTTTCAGAATCATTAAAAAATAATAAAATCTCTTATACTTAAATATTTAAGTTTTTTAACTGGTTTTAGTGTGAACTTTTAAATGAAAAACGGTTTTGAGCAGTGGAATAGCGGAAGGTAATCAACGAGGGGTGGGATTGATAAAACCATCCAACCGCACAATTCACTCCGTTTTCTTTATATATATAAACTGAAATTAAGTTCAGATCCAAATAATTCCCAAAATCAGAACCGCGTCCAACATACCAGCAAGCTTGCCATCTTGTTGGAGAGTCTGTCCTCCAACCTTACTGTCGCGCTCTGCAGCTCGCCTATCCTGGCCAACTGGTGCGCGGAAAGTCCCCCCATCCTTCCGGCCCTGCCGCGGCCAAGCATAGCCGAGAGGTGCGCCTCCGCCTCCTCACGGGCTATGATGTAGACGAGGCGGATGATGAGACTCGGCGGGCAGCCGGCGAGCCACAGATAGGAATTCGTGAATGAGCTGCTGCAAGTCGGGGAGCAGACGCCAGGGGCATCACGGAGGGCCACTGACGCCCGGTCATGGCAGTACTCGAAGTAGTGCTGCAACACTCTGCTTATGGCTTCCCGGATCGCTGTCTCGTTCCCTTGGTGATTGTTTCGGACGTCAAGAAGGCCACGAAGATCAGATTGCTGTTGGTCCATCCGCGTCCGGGAAAGTTCGCCGAAGCCGGACCGGCGTTGCTGCTGCTGCTCTTCTTGTTGATGCGGACGAGCCATTTGAGCGGACCTAAAAGCAATACATATTTCTTCCTTTGAATATATATATATATATATAGAGAGAGAGAGAGAGAGAGAGGGGGAACGGAATCTACTCGCAGAAAAACGAGCGATCTGGCTTATATGGAACAAGGATGGCATTTCATCATTTCCCCATGCACCGCCTCGCACTCGAGAAAAGAAAAAACGAAGCAAACTGCAGTCCTTGATACTCTAAAAAAAAAGCTAGCTCGTTACTTCCAAATGGCAACGTGCAGTGACAATAACGCAAGCATTCAGAAAAGCAGGCCTTCACTCCTGATCAGACCATATTAATCTTCCGATATAAGTGTTCTATCTATATATATATATGTGCATCATGCGGTCAAATCTCAAGCGAACAATTCTCTTTTTCTTTTTAAGAGAAACTACAATTGTCACATAAAATATAGATAATCGCATCAGTATGTTAACTCACAACAAAGAGAAATCAAAACATTAATGGCAGTATGAAACTTTACAGACAAAACAAATGAATCTTTCTGCCACCCATTGTAACCAAAGAAGAAAAAACAAATGAATGTTTGGCTAGACTCATTATTAGCACCCCGCTGTGCTGGTCTGTGACAACACCATACGAATTAAGCTACGTGATGGTAAGGTTCGTGTTGAACGTGTTAGGAATCTTAGCCTTATCAGGTCGAACAGGTAGGTCAATTCTTTTGTGTATCGGCTATTCGTACAGACAGTACACTTCTTTCGGAGGAGTGACTTGGCTACGATCGGTTCATGAGTGGTGATGAATCCCTTTCCTTCTCGAAAGGGGCTACCCTTTGGTTCTCCCAAAGGCTCTTGCATATTGGTACCAAAAAACTAAAAGTTGCCCGTTTTTTTGCAGGTCCCGATCGATGAGATACAAGGATCAGTCATTAAAATGGACGGTATCCGAAAATCCGAATTTTAAGTCTTATTTGCAGTATTTGAGTCCCCGTCAGTTAAAGAGGATAAAAGCACCTAGAGCTTTAGCTCACGGGTAGAGCTCTCTCACGCCCACTTGAAGGTAGTGAGTTCGATTGCCTGGGGATGCATGTTTGTGTTAGGCTCTAACCTTCCATTGTGAAAAAAATAAGATAAGGATGATAATGGGGCGGGTTAGCACACAACCTGCACCCGTCAAAACTAAAAGCTTAAACTAGTGATGACTGGTTTGAAATCGATCCGACGGTTCGAACCAAAACTGAACAAGCTATGGATCGCCAATAACCGAAATTGATCGAACCGGAACCCTCTGAATCGATTACAATTCATGAATTCTGAAAATCGGTCCGAAATCAGAACCAGAACCGACAATTCTAAAAAACTGTTCCTTACTAAACAAAATAGATTTGCTTTAACATCAAATATGGCAAGTTGAGCGGTGTCTCAACGATAGGATTTTTTTACCATTTAGCTAGATGGGAAGTTTTACTCTTCGAGAGGGCAATGTCTCATTTCATTAGAAAACATTGTCGGTTTCGAAATGGTTCCGAAACTAGAACCACACCGAAATCAGCAGTTTGACATTTGTAGCTTCAGTTGAAAATTAAACCGCCCTGCCCCAACCTGACACATTATTTAATTATAAAAAAACCAATAAAATATATTCAGTATATGTTTATTACATATGATATAATAAGTATATTAGAAACTTTATGAAAGATATTCATTCATATAAGCCTTGATAAAAGCTTCAATTTGCTTGATAAACAAATATCTTTCATAAATTTATTATGGTTAAGGGGAACCCTCACTTAGCAAAGTTCTTATCATATAATCCTTTGCTCTCACCCCCATTTTCTGTATGTTCATGATGTCTTCTTAGTTGCTGCATGCCATACTGACCTTCCTAGGAAGGCCTACACAGGGTGACTTGACACAAGATGGGACCAAAGGATTATTACTTTATATCAAAGTTTAACATTTAAAAATTATATAAGAATTTTTAAATTCAATCATCCAATTCTTTGAGATGCAAATTATTTAATTATACTTTATAGTCAACTTCTTCTAGAGAGAGAGAGAGAGAGAGAATCGGATTCAAAAGTTAAATTAAAAACAGATTAAGCATAATGGGGTAGGTAGGGCTTGTGAGTAAATAGAGAAAATTTAAGTATATAACTGTAAACTCTTAAATATACATCTTTTCATTTTTAATACCTGCTATTATTTTCAAATTGAATTGCCTTGGAAAGCCTCAGCTAGCCCAGGGGTAACTTCTTACTGAGGCACTCTTAGTGTCTTCCCTTTCATGCATTCCCACCTGCGTCAGGATGGACAATGAAAGGGATTTTAAGATGTCATATACAAGTTTCAGCAGCAGCATCTCTCTCTCTCTCTCTCTCTCTCTCTCTCTCTCTCTCTCTATATATATATATATATATATATATATATATATATATATATATATATATATATATATATATATATATATATATAGAGAGAGAGAGAGAGAGAGATAGAGAGAGAGAGAGATGACAGGGGTACACCAGGAGTATATTACTCTGTACCCTAGCCGTTTGATTGTTCTTGATGGACTATTGAAGACTGCACCAATAGGGAGTTTGACATTGTCACATGGGTAACCCCATCATTTTGGAAGGATAGTGCCTTGTTGGCACCATCTTTGGAGTATAAAATCTCAAAATATCTTATCATTCTTAATATATTTATATATAAGTGATTGGATTGTGCAACCTCTCACACATGCATATTTATTCTCATCTTTTGCTTTTTGACCGATATGAGTATTATAAGGGTGTATTTTATATTATTTAAATACTTTTATCACTTTTTTCAAAAGAATTTAGTAAAAAAAGGCTCTTAGACTTATAAGGGATGATAAATCAGTAAAACTAGATAATATTTATATAAAAATATAGAAAATCATAAGAGAAACCACTTGCGTGTAAAATTATTTAATAAAACATGCAAAAACTAAAAGATACAAGAGAAATAGAAGAAGACTATAGTTATACCCATATAGAAAAATAAAAGAGATATTTAGAAATATATGAATTACCAAGATATAAAGTTGATGCATCACACTATAAAATTATAGGAAAGAATCATTAAATGAATGTTGAAACATATCTCTGATATAATAGATAACTAATTTGTTTAAAAAATTAGTTATTGAACCTATTCACCTATTGAAACTTCATATGGAAAATTTTAAAACAAAAGAGAACAAACTTTACATAATATTTATTTATTTAGAAAAAACTTATGATATCATACGAAGAGATATTTTTTGGAGAACCTTGAAAAAGAGAGGTATCATATTAATATACATCAATCTTATAAGAGATATATAATGATGTATAAATGTATATAAGGCTCATAAAAGAATGATGTTTTTTTAAAGTTAATATTGGATTATATTAAGCAATAACTTTAAGTTCACATTTATTTATCTTAGTTATTGATGAGTTAATAAAGTATATCAAGACGAAGCACCTCAGTTTGCGTTATTCATGGATGATATTATTAATAGATAAATTTAAGAAAAAAGCTAATAGGAAATTGGAACTACAAAGAGAAAATACTAAAAAATATAAGCTTTCAATTTAGTAGAACAAACACAAAATATAATGATGCATAAATATATATATAAGGCTCAACAAATAGTGATGATATAAAAATTAAGAATAACACACACGGCGTCCCTCATAAGGAAAGTATTAAATACCTAGGGTTAGATTTTTTTATAATGATAAGAAAATTAACCATATGTTACATATAGAACTAATGTAACTTGTTTAAATGGAGAGGTTGTGTGACAAGAAGATTCGATTAAAGTTGAAAGATAATATTATAGAGCATCAACTAGCCCATTATATTATATGGTTCTAAGTGTTGGGCAATTAATTATCAACATGTAAGAAAGATGTCATTGACAAAAATAAAGATATTGAGATAGATGTATGGTCACACAAGAAAACGCGTATTCACAACAAGGTTATTATTGGTGATAAAACAAAAAAAGTCATTTAAGATGATTTGATGTGGAAAGGCATGAAAAGCTTTGGTAAGAAGGTATGAGAAACTAGATGTAAAAATATTAAAAAGAAGATAAAGAACACAAAAGTGTTGAAAGAAAATAATAAACAATGGTATAGCTTCTATTGAGTTAATTATTAGTATGGCACACGATAGAGCTTTAAAGCAACTCTGGATCCATGTAGCCGACCCTATTTAGTATGGGAAAAGGCTTAGCAATTATTCATTTGTTGTTTGTTTTATCTATACCCTTATCACTTTCTAAATGATACTCGTACCCTTTTGAGCATGAGTATGAGTATGCTTGTTGAGAGGTTATAGAATCCAACTTTTGGATATATATATATATATGTGTGTGTGTGTGTGTGTGTGTGTGTACATATACAAACAACAACAACTAAGCCTTTTTCCATACTAGTTTGGGTCGGCTACAAAGATTCTTTATTTTTACATAGCCTTATCATGTGTCATGCTAGTAGTTAACTCAACATGAGCTAGATCATTCTTTATTATTTCTTTACAACACTTTTGTGGCCTTCATTAAAATTTTCACAATCTAGTCTTTCATACCTTATTCCTAGATCTTCCTTTATCTTAAATGATTTTCTCTCATTTTATCCTCTATTGGTGTCACTCCCAATTTGTTTTTAAGAACCTCATTATGTATATAGAGTGTTTCCTTGTGTGACCACTCATCCATCTCAACATCTTCATTTTTGTCACTGACATCTTTTATATATGTTGATGATTAATTGTCCAACACTTAAAATTATAAAACATAACAGGTTTAAATGATGCTCTATAATATTTAACTTTCAACTTTAATGGTATCTTCTTGTTACATAGAATACTTGATACTCTTCTCTATTTTAACTAACCTATATTAATTTTATGTGTAACATCTCCATCAATTTTTTATTACTTTGAAAAACTGATTCTAGATATTTAAAACTTTTCTTGTGAGAGATGTAATGTGTGTCAATCTTAATTTTTATGTTTTCTAAAATAACCAAATGATCAAACTTACATTCCATATATTTTATTTTTGTTCTACTAAGTAGGAAGCCTTTACTTTTTAATGTTTCTCTTCATATATCTAATTTCCTATTAACTTTTTCTTAGACTTATCCACTATCACAATGTTATCTACAAATAACATACACTTACTTGAATATATTTTGTCAACTAATTAAGGACCAATATAAATAAATATGAACTTAAAGTTGGTCATTGATATAACCCAATATTAACTTTAAAGAAGTATATCATTCCTTCACGAGTCTTCACACATATTGTTGCATCATCATACACGTCTCTTATAAAAGTTATATATGTCAATGAAATATCTCTCTTTTCCAAAGTTTTCGAAAGAACATCTCCTGTCATCCTATTATAAGTTTTTTCTATATTAATAAATACCATATAAAAGTTTTTTTTTGCTCTAAATTATTTTATAAGATATCTCAAAAAGTAAATCATTTATCCAAATTAGTTCTATATGGTATTTGATACTTGTTTTAACTTATATTTAATAATTTTTTCCATAATTATGGTTGGTATTGAAAAGAAGTTGGTACAGGAGAGCCAAGAAAGATTGTTCCAGGTGGTAGAAGCCGATTCAATTGGCAAAAGGTAGTGAGATCAGTGCCGATAGTGTGCTTTGTGCATAAGGGACAACACACACACACACACACACACACACACACATATATATATATATATATATATATATATATATATATATATAGAGAGAGAGAGAGAGAGAGAGAGAGAGAGATAAGTTTAAAAATCAGGAATCAGCAAGCTCTAAAACTCGCCACCTTCTAGTGGGCGTCAGAGAGCCCCTCTGCAAATACAGTCAGTCACACAGGGTGAAAGCATGAATAAGTTTCATTGAACAAATTTTTGCCTATCGATACTATCTCCCTTAACCAGCCTCGTCTAAGTGAAAACCCAGCAAATTCATCCTAATTGATCGATTTGATCAAGTCTAGGCACATGGCCGGCCTGTACCTAGAATCGAGGACTTTTCGCTTTGGTTATGGTTCTGCTTTTAACCGGAACCGATCCACTATTCAGCTACCAGAATCAGGGACACTGTACAGACTGTACCTAGGCCCATGGCAGGCCTGTACCTAGAATCGAGGACTTTTCGTAGATTAACACACAGGGACCTTCTGGGCCCTGTGCGTAGACTTGTCAGGTTCCGGTTAAAAGCAGAACCATAACCAAAGCGAAGCGAAAAGTCCTCGATTCTAGGTACAGGCCGGCCATGTGCCTAGACTTGTCAGGTTACGTCCACCAACTTTTCTGTTAAAAAGCCGAAAAAAGCAAATGTAACTGTCAGGTTATTTTTATATTAAAAAACAAAGCTTTGGAGAGGTCCTTCAACCAGTCCGGAACCGACTGTTTTAGAACCATAATAAAACTGGTCCCTGGTCCGGTTTCAGTTCTAGGTCCTAGGGTAATTAGAACCAGCCGCCCGTTCCAGTTTACTCAAAACCGGCCTGTGTATCTCGGTGTATTGGGCTTCTTTCAGGCGAGAACCTGGTCGATGAATGTACAAGATTTTTAAAGCTATGCTGGGTAAAACAGACGCTCACTCATGAGCGTCAAGTATCGGATCTGGTATTTTTTTTCTTTTTAGTTGAAAACCATGAGGACAAGGTGTTATATTCACCCTTAAAGTTCTAAGAAAAGGGTTATCATACCCTCGTTTTCTTTTTCTTTTTATTTAAAAAGAAGTTGAAGCCTAACACTTACATACATGCGCACCATAGCGAGTTGAACTCCAAAAGAGGAGCATGGACATTAAAGCGGAGCTAACGCTCGGGGTGTATGTTGTCCTTTCTTTTTCTTTCATTACAAAGGAAGGTCGAAGCACAACACACATACATGCACCATCCTTGAGAGTCGAACACCCCACCAGCAACAAAAGCAACAAAGTGTCTTGCCAGTTGAGCTAAAAAGACTCAGACTTTGGCTTTATTCTATGATGTGATCCTTACAGGAATTAGAACCGTGTACGACCCTGTGAGTCGTTATGACTTTCATCGTCATTCGACAAGTGTTTCTTGCGTGAGTTTTGAAAAAAAGAAAAGAAGAAGCTCATCTTGAAAGATATCAATTGACAGTAAGGATTGTGCCTTTTAGAGAGGGGGCCCTTGGTTGATACAGCTTGTGGCCCATCCTATGCTTTCAGAATCTGATCATAAGAATAGCAGACAAGGCACTTTTACAAAAGCTAAGATTAGGGTTGGGTGCCTCTGATAGATATGATGCACGATAGAATGGAAGCCCTTTATGCCATATAGTTGATGGTGTCCTGGATAGTGGACTGGATTAGGTTTGCCGTCCAGCGGAGCCCGATCCGTCAAGGGAAAGGTCCAAAGGAGTCGACCTAGCCTCGCCTCGGTTTAACACCCAACCAAGCTTAGCCTGTTTTACCAATTGGGGCAACCCAGTTGGACCTGGTGAGTATAATTCGCCATGCTCGAATGAGGTGCAGGAAGAGGGTAGGCAGAACCATGTTGAATGCACTCCAGGACGTGGGGCACAATTGATAGGTCTCACACCACAACAGTGAAACGCACATGATTGAATTTAGGTTTAATATGGTCATTCTCGGTGGTGTAAAGATAGTAGTAAAGCACTCTTCTATGTAACCCCCCTCCACACACACACACACACACACATACACACCTACTACTGCGTGCACTCTTACCTTCTCTTAACATGGGAAGAAGGGTGTGCAGCTTAGAAAATTAAAAGGTGGTTTGAAAAAATAGAAAAGGACAACGTTATAGTCTTGCCCCCTAATGGTAAATGCGAGCACGAGTACACACCATCAGACGTGCACAAACCACTTAAAAAGAACAACAGCGTTACAGTCTTGCTCCCTAATTGTAAAGGGGAGCCATATATATATTCATTTTGTGTTGTCAAATCATATAAAACTAAATCGTATAAGATTTAATGGTTGATATGAATCAAATACATATTAAATACCTTCACTCCTATAATAAAGTCTGAATCTCATGAGAGACTGTTATTTGTTAACATATTTCTAGTTAACATTTAAGTATCTTAGTGTATATATATATATATATATATATATATATATATATCAATTTCTCGCTATATATATATACACACGTGTTCAAAGAGAGTATAACTAGAAGAGAGCCTCACTTAGAAGTGGAGATGCAGGGGTCTACCACATTGTCATGTCATTGTTGCCCTGGTTGATAACCATGTATCTCTGAAAATACTAGATACGCGTCAAAATTCTAATGGATCTAATTCATTTGCAGGGTACATCGCGAATAGAAAGAGATACATGGAAATATGATTGCGCATTTTGGCCATAAAATAGGTATGGCATCTGTACACCTTTTAATTTTGAAGAAAAAAGGCATCATTCTTTTTCTCTTTTGTTCGTTTTGACCATTGTGGAGGAGGCAGACCGCAAGTTTGGGTTCCTTTAAGATATTAATACACAAAGCGGATTCCTTTTCCATCGCTCTCTCATTTTACGCACTTTCCAAATGTAAAGGAGAATCATGTGAGGAAACTTTTCCCATAAAGGTGATAACATCTCTTTTCTTAACATAAAACGAGTGTCCCCCTATGCTCGAAGCACTCGCATTCATTCTAGTTGCCGCCTCCACCTTAAGTGAGAAGCTAGCATATGCCACCGACCTCTCCTCAGGCTCTCAAGAAATAGAATCTTCTTTAGATACAAAGGGAGGTTGAAGCACAATTTTCTTGTTTTATATTTTTTATTGGTATGCACAATTTTCTACTTCACTTTGAGAGATTCTTATATTTTTTTATTATATGTTTCTCTACAGAGCCCGCATTCTTCTTGTTGAATGAAATTTCTATCTTTGTTGAGAAAAAAAGTTGAGTTGCAATAGACCTTCCTAAAAGGTTTACATCCCAATTATCAAGCTTATGCCCACTTGAACCCCTTCATTTGAGATGCAACCCTAACCAGGAGGCTATTGCTCCTTGTGCATCTAGCCATTCGTAAGGTAGGATTAGACTTGACCTGTTTGTGACACTAACACAACACGACAGTTCAACAACACAATGCAGAACCATGAAGTTGTCACCCTTATTTGGGAGCAAAGATACAACAGTAAAACCAACTTATATCAGGGTGGCCGACTGATCCGGAAGACCCGAATACCAATCAGGCTCTCAGTCCGAGTTCATTTGAAGCAAATTCCATTCAACTATCAGACACAATTAGTATGCTTATGGCATTAGCAGTATGGGTGTGCATCGATCGGTTCTGTTTAATAACCGAAACCTATATCCAAACTTTCTTTAAATTTGAAAACCGAACCTAACTGAACTGAATCATTTCAGTTGATTTGCTTCGGTTATTCCGTTTGCCCTCTATGGATAAATTCTAAGGTGTGTGTATATATATATATATATATATATATATATATATATATATATATATATATATATATATATATATATATATATATATGTATATATATATATATATATGTATATATATATATGTATATATATATATATGTATATATATATATATGTATATATATATATGTATATATATATATATGTATATATATATATATGTATATATATATATATATGTATGTATGTAAACATATACATAGATATACATACACATATGTATATTAGTTCCCACCCCTAATTAGTGGAGGACAGTCGGGTATGAGGTTCATGTGGGATTAAGATGGCTTTTGTGTTAAATCCGACTTTTTAGTACTAGTTGAAAATTGTCCTATTTCTACTAGAAATATGGCATTTCTTGATTTTCAAAACGATGTCCAATATCCAACATATTCAACGGATTATCCGTATAGCTGTTTTGCAATCTCAGGTAATTAAATTTGATTAGATAAACCGGTGTCCAAATTGAATCCAATTTTTTTTTTATCTCAATCTCATGATTTTTTAGCTAACATCATTTGTTATACAAAAAGCATAAATATTTGACAAGTAATAAAAGCAATCCATCAATGTCATCAAGTTGAGCAAGACACTCCTTAATTTCTACAGGCCAGCAGTCATTTTATTGGTGTTAGGCTATGCTAAGCACTCTAGCCATATGGTGCAAGTTAGATCTTACGCACACGCATATACATATCTGTTGTGGTCAAAAGTGGGTTAGAGCTTTTCACCTCCATTTTTGAGGGTCGATAATATCTATCTATATATGTTGGGAAAAACCATTGGACTACATGCATAAATAAGTAATATGCAACAAAGAGATACATATTGACATCAACAAAAACCATATATTCGTGGAAATCCATACACAAATAGGGCATGAAGCAATCAAAGCAAAAAAAAAATCAGTAAACTTATTTGATTAAGTCGTCCTTGGAGACTTACCTAAGTGAAATCAGCATCATGCTATCAAGTACGCATAGATACCAATGTCTTCCTTCTAGGATAAAACAGTCACAACAGCGAAAACATATACATGGACTCTGGTTGCTTTCAACCTTATCTCAATCATCTAGTTGGTCGAAGAGCACAAGCAATCACTGTAGAAAAAAACCCACAAAAAGAAAGAGAGAGAGTGCAAGCAATTTTCAATGTTAGCCATCCTGATTTAGGCTTTATATCATAGCTAGGCCTTCTCGATTCCCGCCTCACAACCATTCCTTTTCGTGTAAGAATCCATTTGACTGTTAAATTAAAACTTTTTGTGCATAAAAAGAATACCGAAGACCAAATACAATTCTCGAACTTCAGCCATGAAATACTTTGTCTAGAGCTTCTCAATGGATTCTATTAAGATAATTAGTGTATTTATGCAACTTATACATAACAAAAATAATATTTGGTCGGTACAATTCATTCACGTACATCAAACTTTCAATTGCACTTGCATATTCCACAAAGGAGCAATTGCTCTACCAATATTTTCACTATCTTAAAACTATACTCAAATGGAGTACTTGCCTCCTTAATTCTAGAGTGTTAAAACTTGTGAATTATTTTCTCAATAATAGAGATTATTTCAAAAGCATAACCTACTATGCTTCCAAACTTTAATTCCTATAGTATCTACTTCATTCATATCCTTCGTTTTAAAGTTCGAAGATAGATACTCCTTAGTTTCAAAAATACATTTCTCGGTTAGCAGCAAAAATAAGTAAGTCATCAACATAAAGACAAATGATAACACCATAATCACTTGTAAAATTTAGAATAAATGCATTTATCAGCATTATTATGTTTAAATCCATGAGCCATGGTCACATAATCAAACTTTTCATGCCATTGTTTAGGTGCTTGCTATTTCCATGAGACCATATAAAAATTTGAAACTTACTTTATTTTCTTGTCAAGTTAACTACACACCTTCACCGGTTGTACCGTACTAAATTTCTTCTTCTAAATCATCCATTTAAAAGGTTCTTTTAACATGCCATTTGGTGAATAACCAAATTTTATGTATGTAGGCTAAAGCAATCAAAACTCGAATAAAAGAAATTCTAGTTAGCTGTGAGCAAAGGTATAAAAAAAGTCAACATTTTGTTTTTCGAGTAAAACCTTTGTTGGCTACTAATCTTACTTTATATTTTTTCAATTGATCCAATGTCAGGGTTATATTTCCTTTCCAAAAATCCATTTGTAACATATATTAGAACAAGTAGAAGGTAAATCAACAAATTCTCAAATATCATTCGAGAAAATTGGTTGAATCTCATCATTAACTGTTTCCCATTGATATTTCAAACACTTGGCCATAGAGTACTTTCCAAGATCAAGGTCTTTATTATTGTATTTTTGATCTAAGACAACCCATAAATCTTTCGCTGTCATGAAAGAATAATAACCTTATACGTCAAATAAAAATTCAACAGTGTTGACAATATACAACAATATAGGGTGTTCTTCTCCTTTCACTCGACGATTTTATCCGAATTTCTAAGGACAATATTATTAGGTCAAAGACAATTCGACTAAATAAATCCAAGCAACCCTAACATAGTCAACCAATTTTTCATACGTTATTGCCAACTTTCAAAATAAGGACCGACAAACTTATCTGACATCAAAGTCATGTTGACCTTAGGTCGGTGGGTAGCAAATGAAAACATGTTTATAATTAATGATTTCTCTAAGAATATTAGAAAAAGCAGTAGGGCTACACACATAAATAAGTAATATGTAACAAACAAATACATGCCGACATCAACAAAAGTCATAGATTCATAAAAATTCATACACAAAGAGAGCATGGAACAAGCAAAGCAAAAACGAAAATGAGTAGAGTTATATGATAGTGTCTTACATACTTGCCTTAGATAAATCAATGGCATGCTATCAAGCATGCATGACCTTTATCTCAGGATAAAATGGTCACCACAACAAAAGCACATACTTAAACTCTAGTTGCTTTTGACCATACCTCAATCATCTAACCACTCAGAGAGCGTGAGTTATCTAGAAGAGAGAGTGTGTGTGAGCAGTTTTCAGTGTTAGCCATCCTAATTATGGGCTCTAATCATGCTTTATGTTGTAGCCAACGGATCCAGATATCAAATCTCTTCTAACAATCGTACCTCCTCAATTTTCACCTTATAACCGTTCCTTTTCGTATAGGAATCCATTTGATCATCGGAACAAAACTGACTGTATAAAAAAAAAATACAGAAGATAATTCCCTAGCTTGAGCCCAATCCGGTAAGTATGTGTAGTCTTTCATGTCCTCCCCAAGCTCTTTGAACCAAGTTTTATAAACTAGCAACTATAGAAAAGGACATGTGAAATTCTTTAAACCAAAAGAATGCCCAATGGTATTCACATGCACAAGACTATCACAACATATGACTTTCACACTTTCAAACTTTCACCTTAATCAAAGGTATATCAAATAAGTATTTAGGAAAACTTAACATGAAGTAAAAACAATTAATGTCACATGAGTTTAATTAACTCAACTATGATTAATTGCTCATTAAGTCTAACAATGTATAGGTGGTATCCTATACTAACGAATAATAACAATATGTCACGCGAGAGTCCGATCAAATACTGATACAAATTCTTTCTGATGTTTCGAGACAAATTTACAATTGCTGTACATTTACCAAACAGAGCAATGAGTAAAGAACGGAAACAAATAAGGTAGGAAAAGAGTATTCAATAAGAGGATGAACTGAAACAAAAGAAAACAATCAACCGAGTGATGAAACTTGTAGATCATGAATATTATTTAGAGTTTGTATTGTCAATCCTTGCCCGCGGGTTCTAAATATTGTTTATCTTTTGCTCTAATATATTACAAAAGATCAAGAAATGCATGTTTCAAATCACGCAACTCCTAACATAATGTAATATAGATGTTAGAAAATACAATATGATGCCTTACGGCATTGTAACTTATCAACATTTATTGTCAGTTTGAAGTACCGTCGTTTTCTCGTGCATCATGTGCTGGCATTTAATGTCTTCAAGAAACGGGCATGAAGTTTTCATCTACGAACTTTTATTTTCTTTTTGGTAAACAGTTAAAGCTGACTTCTCAAAATTTATTGGCATCATGGTCGAGACAAATAGTCAAAATAGGTGAGCCATTGGTATAGCACATGATGATGTTAGAGGGTAACTGTCCCCTTGTCATATTCCAGTGCATTTTGTCAAGAGAGAGAGAGAGAGAGAGAGAAAAGGGGACTTGGCGACGGTTCACAAGAAAGAGGTTGGTGGTTCAGATTTTCTTCGACATACCTTACTAGTTTCAAATTAAGGTACTGCTTGGGTTTCTTAATAGAGGGATTCAGGGATGGCATTTACCGCACATTGTTGTGTTTCAAGTCATTCAAGAATAACCGTGTGGATGTTTCTCTTTCTTTCTCTCTCTCTCTTTATATATATATATATATAACAAGTCTTATATGTTTGTCACTTTATATGTTGACTTATGCTTAAAAATGTCATTCAAATAGATGAATAGTTGAATTCAAAAGCAAAAAAGTGAATAAAATATATTTGTAAAAAATAGTTATTCACTTTTTAGTTTAAACTTTTGAACTCAGTCATCTCTAAGATAGATGATGAGGATTTTCAAATATATGGTAAGTATATAACATGATAAACATATTAGACTCTCTCCACATATATATATATATATATATATATATATATATATATATATATATATATATATAGAGAGAGAGAGAGAGAGAGAGAGAAAGAAATAGAGATTCAAATCTTAAGCTATTTCTTTGCACAACTTTGGTGCTTCTTTAAAACCTTCTACTAGTGCTTTAAAGATGATCTAATGTTATTTTCTTGAATAAAACACTAATATGACAAAATATTGAGCAGAATAACAACTAAAAATCGGTGTAGTCCACTGCACTTACCATTGAAGAAGGCTTATTTAATTTTAGTTGCTATTAGGACATCTCCTAAAAGCCAAATCTGCCTCACAAAAATTAAACATGAAGTGATGTGCATTTCAACCATAAAATTTACAAGTGATTGGAAAAACTGAAAGTTGATGCACATCACTTTATGCATATTTATCTTTTAGGAGATGACCTAAAAGATATTTTATGGTTGGATTTCAAAGCAGTCCTAATTGTGATAGCATGCACAATAGAATGCTAGTTTAAGGTGGCCAGAATATATGTTGCCTGATAATGGGTAAGAAGAGCAATTTGATTGATAGGGCACTTAGAAAGAGCTTGGGTTTATATATATATATAAACCCAAGCTCTTCCATAACAAGATGGAAAAGAATTCCTTTCTCTCTCTCTATATATATATATATAATATGTATGCATGTATATGTATGTATGTGGATGCGTAGGGCCACCTTGGATGACATCTACTCAAATTACCATTGGGTCGGGAGAGATGAATTCACAGCGCTTAACTTTTTGCTTTTTATCCAGCTTAAAAAGTAGAAAATAAACTCAAAGGTTACTTTTCTGCCTTTTAGAGTTTTAGTAGGAAGAACGACTAAGAACAACAATCAAAAGAAGTTCTTTTTAAGCACACTAAACCATATGCTTATTGAATTAATATTTATATTTGTATGAGTTGGGTGCTTCAATAATTTGGCTGTGGGTGCTTTCGCTTTTAAAGTTTAAAAAATTAAGCACTTAGGAGGGAGGGCGCCTCATCACAAGGCTCTCGACTCGCGTGACGCAAGTTCGACTCTCGGGGTAGGCGTACCGGGTTTGGTTTCTGGCGTATCGCGTGAACTACATGTCACAAGCTTTCGAACAAAATGACACGACGCGACGTGTCATGCGAAGTCCCTATCTATGTGAAAGTTCGTCCTTGACCTCAGACAGAGACCATGCCCTTTGTGTGGTTGATCAAAAAGGTTTCCAGGTGGTATTCTGTGTGTACTACCTCTGTCCTTGACTGGAGAGGGCCATCAGTCAACATCCCGGATCTGGATTTCGGTTCCTCTGTACAACCGGCTTTAACCCGAACAATCTGGAGAGAAGCCTCTGGAAATCCTTAACTGCCCATTTTGCCCTCTTTCAGCCGTCCTTCCCATCCCGTCCACCCGGTCTTTGTCCGCTTCTATTCCACCAATCCCTCTACACCGGCCCCAAAAGTAGGTTCTCCCCTCTCTCTCTCTCTCGCGGGCGGTGACGAGGGGGAATGAGGTGAGTTGGATGACGTATAGGTGTTGATTTCGGCGAGATATGTGCCCTAATTTTTCATGCGTTATGACGTGTTGTTTGGGGAATTAGGATTGCTTTGTGTTGTTATCTTTTGGTTTCTTGTGGTTGTGGGAATTGTTATGGGTGGACTGCTTGTTTACAATGTTGTGTAGGGTGGAATTTTGTGGGCGGTGTTGCCTGGTGGGCGAGTTTTGGAGTGTTTTCTTAATTTTCTTGTTGATTTCTGTCTGTGTCATTCTATGTATTATTGGTTGTAGGTTGTTGCCATCCTTTCCTTGTTGAGTTTGGACTTTGAATTTTGCTGGGTGTTTATGTTTGTTCGGTTGTTCTGTTCGGTTAACAGCGAGGAAGAGTCGCAGGTTCAATGTGTTTGATTTCTGGTGGAATTGTTGTCATCTGTATCTTTTCTCAATTTTGCGATTTATGTTTATGATTCTTTGTTGTAAATGGATCTCTGATCTATGGTTGCTTGGTTCATTAAATGTTTTGACCTTTCCTCTGCTTGTCCATTTCCTCAGCAAAGTTGAAGCATTCAGTAGTAAGTAGAGTTTCAGTGATTGGTGGCTGATTCAACTCTCATAAGGGTTAAGATATTTAGTTGAGGAAAATATGATGTATCCCAACCTGCAAAGAGACATGAATCGGGAATTGATGTATATTTTTGCATCCTGAGAATCGTCAGAAAGATGTGAAGGGAGCACGGTGTTATTTAAGTCCTTTTAGCCCCTGAAACGGCAACCAAGGAAATTAGGCGTTAGTGCTTATGGAGTCCTGAAGTATAGTGATGAGTAATAAGTACCCTATGATGCATGCGTACTTCATTTAGGGCAGACTTACCTGGTACTGATACTCGTATCCTTACTTGGGTACATTCTTTGAAAAAAATTGGACTTTTTTTGTATTTTGAATCCGTCTAACTGTGTACAGATATGCGTACGTGTAATACGAGTTAAAACTTTTTTGATGAATAAGTCAAATATCTGTATGAGTTAACTTCATTTCCAAACCCAAAAGTGTTATATTTTGATGTTGAAACTATATGCTATGAAATTGAGACCATTATGTAATGTAATCTTTTTTATTTGAGATGTTAGGTTTGTTGTTGAAGTTATGTATTATGTCAAAATTTGTATGTGTCAACTTTTAATAAGTTTTACTTTATATTGTTATAGTGGCTTGCCCAGAATACCCAGACCTTATATTTGTCAACTTTTAATAACTTTACAATGTTGAAACTATAGGATTGTATTCCAGGTACCATGCAATTATAACACTTACTGCTTGCCTCAGAATACCTAATACTGCTGTGAGCTGGGGAGTGTGCTGAGTAAAGAAAATAAGTGAATATCACTCCACGATGACAAGCTTTCTCTCTTTTCTGCACAATCATTTCCATATTATCACGTTATGTTCTGCTTCTTCATCACAAGCAGTGTCACTATTCTCGAAAAAAGCTTATTAGGTTGCTGATCCTAGTCATAGGAATTAAATCATATAATATAACCATAACCTAGCATGTTTTGGGAACGTGGATGACCTCCTCACTCACCATGTGATTATGCATCTTGTTCCTGTACCTGAGAACCAATTCTGTTCGTAGGATAAGTTTTGGTGGATAATTTAGTGGAAGGTTAGTTTTGATTGTATAATCTCTAAGCTGATTTTATTTTATAAGAGCTTGTTAATTGATGATAAAATGTATAACAACTTACTTTGTTTTGAAGATCCCCACATACTCGTTTTTGAGAAAAGGACTCTGTTTTGATTTTAGAGAGCCATTTGCGAAATGAAATTTAGTATTTTTCATGTAGGTACTCAAAATTCTCATGACTTGAAGTACTCTCTGGCATTCGACATTGGATGCCTTTTTGATGGCTGCACTGATGGAGTTGTGTCTTTTCTAGGTGGGTTGGGACAAACTCTAAGGAAGATTAGCTAATATTAGTTGTCCTTGATCTTCATAGTTGATCCTGGAATGCCGTAAATGCTGTGTAGAATTTAGGGTTGGAAGGGGTTCATCACGGTGAAGCATGATATAATTTTTCCTTCCCTCCATGCAGGCCAGTGAGGAGCTAGTCCTTGGTAAATGTAACTCAAGGACTTGCTCAAGCCAAATAACAATGCCTCCTGTACGAAGACTTTATAATGCTTGTAAAGTATCGTTTACTTCAGATGGACCAATATCTCCAGAAGCCCTTGACAAAGTTCGTGCTATTTTAGGTATGTGATGCATTTGCTGACCCTTTAGATATGAGTCGTGTTCACGAATTGTTCCTGTTTTCGATAGAAGAAATTTATCGTCATTTGTTGTTTCATTACTAATCTGTACTTTGACTGGACATTTTGGGGGTGAGTGAACACTACTGTTGCTTTTCTGTCCTTTTTTTTCCTGAAGAAAGTTTCTAGCATGTGGTTTAACCTTGTCTCTTAGATTGCATGATATTTGGTTCGTCTCATTGAAAGGGTTTTGCTATAATCTGAGTAGTATCTTTTGTGTCAACCTGAAGCTATGAGCCCGGTATTATTGCTTAAGTTGATGGGGCGATGTTTATAATAATGGAGCTAAATTGATTCCTCCTAAACATTACTTCTACTATTTCCGTTTGTAAGTCATGGATTTGTACTATTTCCATTTGTAAGTCATAGACCGCTGGTGCTGGTGTTCTCTGAAACGAGAAATCTATATTTGTAGCTTTTGTTGCCGAGTTTGGTTGCAACTATGCCTGCTGCTAGTTTCAGTATGTCCTAAGGCTTGAATATAAATTGCCAGCATTACCTGTTTTTATTTGTTTTCAATTGAAACAAGTTGTGACTTGTGGCTGTTAAAATAATTATTGGTGCATTTTGTTGGCAAATTGCACTGGTGACTGGACTGTATCACTGCATTCCATTGCATTGCATTATTCTCTGAATGCTGGTTGATCATTAAGGGCTTCTTACACCAACAATGAATGTAACAAGAAAAAAATGGAGGCATCTTATGTCTTCATTATCGCAGTCTTCAGATGGTTGACATATGCTGTTTTACTTTTAAGCATATTTAATGAACTTGCATATCTAGTAGTCAAGTGAGACACTTTGATGGGTGTGAGCATTTTTTTTTAATCTTAAACTTGTTTATTTCAGATAACATCCGACCTTCTGATGTGGGTCTTGAAGCTGAGGCACAGTTGGTAAGGGGATGGAAACCTTCTCACAACAGTATGAATGGAAAGAAAGGTCGAAATGGAAGCCACCAATATCCCCCAGCAATCACCTATCTGCACTTGCATGAATGTGAAAGTTTTTCAGTAAGTCTTAATATTCCAAATATTTCTTGGTCTTTCTGGTAGTTGCTTCAAATTCTTACCATAAGGAGTCTCCATAAGATAACCAACCACCAAATAGTTGTCTAGTTGGCTGACGGAACAATTGCTTGCATATATTGGGAGGACGTCTAACTGCTGCCATGGTTATTTGATTTTGCGTGGCCTTTACATAGGAGATACTGAAATTATTAATGCCTGATGTTGTCACATGTGCAGATAGGAATATTTTGCATGCCACCTTTATCAATTATTCCTCTCCATGATCATCCTGGAATGACTGTGCTGAGCAAGCTTCTATACGGTTCATTTCATGTGAAATCATATGACTGGATCGATTTACCCGAGGGCTTTGATGTATCAAGAGGTGCTGTTTCTTTCTGATGAAATTTCTATGTTTCTTTACCTTGTTTTCTTGCAACCCCTTGGATACCATGTTGGAGAAGTCTATTTCTAGAGGAGTCTTTCATATTACCTGTCTATTATTCTATTCCATTTATTGTTTTCTCAATAAGGATAATAGTCTTGTTTATTTCTAGAGCAGTGTTCAACATTACCTGTCTGTTGTGATATTTCATGTAGCGTTTTCTCGTTAAGGATAATAAAGAGTCTTGTTTATTTCTAAAGGAGTATTCCACATGACCTGTCCGTTGTGATATTTCATTCATTGTTTTCTCGTTAAAACAGGATAATGTTGCAGCTGCAATATCTTTGTACATTAAGAAGCGTCATGTCAGTGGGCATTTTCAATAGAATACTGTTGCGTATCGTAAATAGTCTCCATACTGTAAGATATGGGACATATTGTACTGGATCTTATATACAACGTATCATATGATATGGAGTGCACATTTTACCTGTATAATATATTTTTATATTTAAAAAGTTTTATATATCAATACGTACAACACTAGGCTGAACTAAGAAGGCCTTATCCGATGGCTTTGTTAATAATAACAATATCGCCACACAAGCTACAGATGTAACATGGAAAATGAGCAATAGAAATGGGGAGAGCTGGGAAGAGCGAAAACACGTGTACAAAGTAATAATTAGGAATCATTTATTCTGAGTGCTGTCTGCAAAGGCACCGCTGGTTTTCCTCTTTGAGCGAAAAAACGGGCAATGTCAATTTTGCCAAGGGAAAGTAGTGGAAATGTTTCCAATATTAATTCTTAAGAAAATAGGAGAAGACATTTGAGAAATTTGTGATTCGTTTCACTACACCAAATTTATGACAGCTTCTATGGTTGGGGCTGTCACATGTCCCAAATCTTAGAGAAATTTTGTGGGGAAAGCAGTCTTATGCAATGTGAAAGATTTTCTTGGTTTTGACGGAGTGAAAACAAGAAGGATATTTGTGATGTTACGTATGGGAAGTTTATGTTGTAACTACTTCCCACCTGTCCAGCGGGGTGATGATGATTGCAAGAGATTATATCTTGCTTCACTGGATCATCCTCTCGGGCAGATTAATGTTTACCCATCCTTGACAGCCTTGACGATGTCATTGTTAATACTCCACGCAGGAGGGCATCCTAGTATAGTCAATGTCATTCCGTGGAAAATTTTCATACTTGTTTGATTGGTACATGAAAGGAAAACAGTTCTCCATGAAGTTGGCGTTGGCCTTTCGAGATTTATACAAACTCAAAAAGCGAATGTTGTGATGCTCAAAATCTAGTTTCTCAATGTTTTCTTTCGTTATACTTTCATTATCATAGATATCACGCTTTATGCACGAAGACATTTTTAAATTCTCTCCCTAAGGGCAAGTAGCTAATATGCATCAATACATATGGTGATGGTACTTCTTTGCCATTTGTAGGACGACCAGCAAAGCTTGTTAGGGATAGCGAGAAGAGTGCACCATGTGGGACCACAACTCTATATCCAACAACAGGCGGAAATATCCACACTTTTAAAGCATTGACCCCCTGTGCACTTCTTGATGTCTTATCCCCGCCTTATTCATCAGCAGATGGCCGGCATTGTACATATTTCCGGAAATCTCCAAGAAAGGACTTGCCTGGTAAATCACTGTACTTGATTCTTCTCTGTTCGATACGGGGGTTTTCCACAGGTTGTGAGTCACTCCTCAAGCTATACTAAGCCCAATTGCAAAAAACTAATGGTCGTGCGGTTAGCTATTCAGCTTGAATAGGCATAATAATTTTAACTTTCTACCCTTAAGCAGTCGTGCACTAGCATGTTTACTTTTGTGTTAGGCAGACACATGTACCTGAGTTAACAGTGTTTTGGTCCGTTTCTTTGAAGGGATGGACACATTGTCTTTCTTTTTCCCTGTTATAAATGGAGGCTGAAGCCGGGTTTGTCTATAAACTCGGGTGCAAGACGGACGCACAGGAGCTTGTGGAGTCAAGAACCTCCCAGGCTGTCACATGGGTGTGACTTAGGTTCTGGAATACGGAAATTTTCAAAAACTGTCTGCGGTGACACAGCTATATATAATTATACTTTAAACATATTATTATATATTACAATAACACCAACTAAGCTTCTTTTTTTATAATTCTTTCTTTTCACATAGCTTTATCCCATAATCTTAAATAAATCTGATAAGTTGTTTAAATTCAAACATATTACTATGTATTATTATATATAATTGATAATAATATCTCATAAAATTATTGGCAATTAGAAAATACCAATATGTGAGTCGGTCCAAAATGAAAGTAATAATCAGTCACTGTTTATGAAATTCCATAGTGATATAGCACCAAAAATATTTAAGCTAGGCAGTGGTGAGTTGGACGAGCGTCCGAGCATCAGACACGGATGCAGTACCTTGATAGAAGTATCAATGTGACACTGCCAGGTGGCTGACGCCCTAATTGCGATGCATTAATTTGGGGATTCCTCTCGGTGGATGCATGTCCGTCCTTGGAGTTATTACAAGACATCTAATAGAAAGCGCTTTATACGTTTTGTGGTTTGACTAATACTCAATCCGCCTTGTGTCCAGGTGTTCGTGTGTGTGAGTGAGAGAGACAGAGAGAGAGAGAGAAGAGACGTAACTTCATAATACATGATCATGGCCACATAAGTGCACTTTTCAAAATTTTATATGCTCATAAGATGTTGGGTTCAAGTTAAGGAGTCAAAGTTCGCAAAATGCCAAGTTTTTACCCTTTCTCTGGTCTGTGCTCGCAGATTTTGTCCAAGAATCTGGTTTGGAGGCCTCTGAATTTGCTTGGCTAGAGGAGCAGCAACCCCCTGATAGCTTTGTGGTTCAGAGGGGTGTTTACAGAGGCCCCGCAATCCCTCCTTGACTCTCTTTGCTTGCTTCTGCTGTAACATAATATCCAGTGAGTGCCTTTCTGATTTTGCCGTCTCGTGTTACCCCCTTATGCGGCATTGTATTACTTGTCCATAAACTAGAAATAATGATATATATCATATTCTAGTAGTTTCAGCCTTGGTCTGTACATGATGTGGCACAATTTCTTCTAGTTTGTTTGATTCACAGTTTGTGAGTGTGCAGCTGCTATGGGGGCTCACATCTATATGTAATTCAAGGTATAATTTCAATCAAATCAGATAGAAGTTATGTAGCCCCAGCAATTCCGCCTTCATGCTTTTGCTTGTCTATGATTCCATATGATTGTGATTATGTTCGAGGGATATCCGACCTTGTCATCCACGCAGACGAGACCTTCCATTGATTCGTTACCTGTGTTGGTTGGTGGCGTTGTGGGCTGGGCGCTGTTGTGGATACTGTCATGTTGTGTCCATCTGTATCTTAGTATCCCTTTCTCTTTTTTGTTGCAGTTTGGAGGCCAAAACCAGGTATGCACACCTTGGATATCAAACTCACGACGTTCAACTTGTGAATGGAGTCCCTTGCGAGGTGAACTATGGTTCTGAGTGGGTATTAACTTTCCCTTTACGTATCATATAGAAATCTGTTAAGAGGCGGCATGTATCTTGTTCCTTGTCGAAGTATCTCATAGGTTGAGTGCTTGGCGTGGTATGTACGTGAGCATGGCCTGGCTTCCATCACTCTTGATTCTTTCATTTGCTCTGATCCTTGATTCCCTGTATAAATCACGATGGGGTTGGTGGGGTGCTGGATCGTCAATTTCAAATCCTGCCCATTCAACCTGTTCCGATGAGGAAGGAGTCAAACCAAATGCTACTTCAGCGGCTCAGACTTCGGTGCCGATACCTTCTTTCATTGACCTAGTGACTGTGGTTGTCTAATCCGGTTTATCTGATTCTAAATCTACTGTTCAGGAAACCGGATCGGTCAATGAACTGAGAGAAAGGCATAGGTTCACTAAAAAGATGTGTTGACTCAAAAGCAGATCGAACTGTGGGGCAGCCGGTAACAATCAAATGTATTTGTAATTTTATTGCATGTTGATATCATCTTTTAAAAATTGAAAATGGAAGGAGTTTCAAACAATGCCATTTCAATTGTTTTGATTCAATTAATCACCTCCAAATAAAGTGGAGACTTTTAAATCAATAAACGAAAATTACTGGATTTGCTCCTTTTAAAAAAGGATTAAAAAAGTAGAGAAAAACTGACACACTAGTGCATGGTCGGAAGTCAGTTGCAGCCTGGTCCAAAATATGGACGGAAGGGGATAAAAGTCTTATTCCCGGTTCAATTGGCCGCTTTGGTCCGGCTTCACAAACAAGGCTAGAACCTCTGAGATTGATCCAACTGATTCCTTTTGACATTGAAGAAGAAAAATCGGCTCTCTGCACTGGCCAGTCAGTGAACTTCTGATCTTCGCTCGGCATACTTTAAAGCTTGGTAAATCATTTTTCATTTGGAAATCTCTTTCTTCCTCGGTCAGGTCTTATTGTACCAGGAGAAATGCGTCATACAAAACCACTCTCTAAGCGGGATGGCGCTCGAGAAGTCTTGGCTGACATGAGTCCTATCAGCTTGATTTTGGGAAAACGAAATAAAGATGTTATAGTTTAATTCCTCTCTCTGCCTTTCTTACGTATTATCCTATCTCGAAGGGGCACGGACGGATGGATGGCATGTGCATGTGCATGTGCATCTCATGGAGGCCTGCCTCTTAAACCCACACATACATGGACCCTACGCTTCTTAGGTCACAAGTTCGCGACTCGCCCAGGACTTACATTGCCTTCGTTGGCGGACTTGCTTTTGCAGCGTTCTGGCTTGACTCTTCCTTATAGACTTGATCATCTGTATATTATTACGTCTTGCCTCTTGAGTTTCTTTCTGTATGAATTTCCTTGTTCTTACGCTTGGGCTTCTCCAGATGCCAAAGTTGTGAAGGTGATATCTCAACGGTGGAATCGATCAAAATGGTGGCAAGATTAAAGGTTAAGAAAAAACCGTAGATGGAGCTACTGTGAAAATCATGTGAACAACGAGGCAATTTTTTGAATGTATACATCTTTATTGTTATTACAATGTGCAAGTTGGGGTTGGCAGACATCACCAACCTAACAGAGACATTCGACCGACAGCCCTTTCTGAGGCGACACAAAATCGGGGGAGTCATAGCTCCTTTGTGCAAACGAGTTATTGTACAAGTATGGGAGGCTATGATGCATCTTTCTTGCAAATTCTCGTGTGTTGACGTTAAGGGTGAGATACCGCTACATGAATGAAATATGGAACGTTTATGACCTCTTTGCCAACTTCAAGGTTGTTAATTTGTTAAGCTGACTGAGCCGAGCATAAGGTGAGAGAGGCAAGTCGAAGGTGAGTTGCTTGTTAAAGACATGACTTTCATGCATGATTTCCCTCAAAATTTAAAATTCCCCCTGCTTCGGGTAAAGGCCCCTCTCTCTAAACATATTTGGGATGAGCTTTAGAGACGACCGTTTATACCGCCCCATCAGCTGGGTCAACAAGGTTGCCAATGCCTCGCTCATGCATTTCTCTTCCTTTTCTTCCCTTTTAGGTAAGAGTGAAGGGCAACTCCCCTGATTACACAGCACCGGTTACAAAGCCTGGAATCCTCATTTTGGAAGGAGATTCCCGTCTGGTCTGCCTGCAAAATGAGTTGGGATGAAGTTTTCTCGCAGTTGCCAAGTATGAACCCCAAGGTTACAGTGTGAGGCAATGAGGTGCCAGAAAGTCAGGCACATAGGTTGCCTTTGCGTTAAGCAAACAGCCAACTGCTTCAGCCCATATTGTCGGCACTCACTGTAAGGGCACTCTATATCCGGCCAGCCCCAGCTTACCTAAGAGTTTTTATTCTTGTTTAGACATGACTGGTTTGAAACCGGTGCAACGGTTCTAACAGGAACATAATCAGGCTGGGAACCAGAATCAACGAAACCAAATCTGGAACTGGGGACTACCCAGTTCAGTTCGGCCTAAACAGTCAGTTCAGGTACTTTTTCATTTTTTCTTTAAAATCTTCAAAATTTTACGGGGTGGTCTAGAACTCAAACCCGAATGTGCAGTTTCGGAACTGTAAACTAGAACCAGTCGCTGCGGGTTTGCTTACTGTTTGCGATTTCAAGCCACCAGGAACTGGCCATGTCTAGATACAAATATAAAGTCAAAAGCGATCTCAAGGATAAATTCTTTCAACGGTGCGAGTAAGCAACTGCGCTTGTTTTATTTTTACCATTGTCAACAGAAACTCCTTTTTGCTGCCTCACTTGTTAATAGATCACCTCCTGGTTAATGCTAAATTTATGTTTATATGCATACACTTTCAATACGTTCATGGTTATGCTGCTTGCGAATTGTTTTTTATTCTCTAAAATGACACATTTATCTGTTAAATGAACGGCGATCATTTTGTAGATTGCCAAACACAGCTTGTCCGTCCCGTTACGAATTGTTGAGCTCTACAGGCTTCCTCAGGGCCTAAGAATGCTCGTTGACTGGAGATGAACAGCTGTATGCCCAAAAATTTAAAAGGGGCTCCCATTTGTTTTATTTACCCACCCATTTCATTCTAATGCTCTCTCTCTCTCTCTAATGGGATGATTAGTGGGTAGAACGGAGCCAGTAATGAACAATTATCATGTAAAAGTTACACCCAACACCCTTTAAAACTCATTTAGGAGAACAGCGAAAGTGTTAGCTCAATGACAGGATGTTTTAGAACCACTGCTGCTGGTGGGGAGTTCAACTCCCAGAGGGTGCATGTATGGGTGTGCATGTTAGGCTTCGGCATCCTTTTGTAAAAAAAAAGACAACCTCATCTATGACGAAAAGAATTTGAGGAAGGGAGTTTATAGGCGTTACAATGGGAACACATGCAAGTCAATGGGAGTAACTATTGGTTCAACAACTATAAAAAAGAATTGAAGCAAAGGAGAGGGATCCATCGACCAGAAATTCATTCTTTTGATTTCAGTTGTTTCTTGTTTTCCTATTTTTTTAGATCATTGCAATCCTTTTCCTTTGCTTAGCTGATAAAATATTCCCTTTTTCTAAACTAGAATGTTCTTGCTCCTTTGTGACCTTTTTACTCATGCTAGTTAGTAGTTCCAAAGGATACCTGGGCCCCCCACATTTGCCTGATCTTGATGATCTTTCCGATTCTTATTCACATCGGTATTTCGATTCATAATAAATCAACAAAGGCTGTATCTGCGACATCCATGTTTTGATTCACAATCTATCTGATTTACAAATGGAGCTTGTATCTCTGATGTCGGTATTTCAATCAACAATCTGATCTGCGGACAAAGCATGTATACATCTTGGTATTTTGATTCACAATCTGATTTATCAATAGAACCTGTATCTATGATGGTATTTTAATTCGCAATCTGATTGACTGATAGAGACCATATCCAACGATGCTGGTGTTGCGGTTCACAATCTGATTTGCCAATAGAGTCTTTATCTGCGAGACTCGTGTGGTATGCATCTTTCCTATGGAAAAGACAGGAGGCATCTTCCCTGGTAAAGACACCTCCTGTATCACAAGAGAAAGTGGGACAACAGAGGATGGGTTCCGATAGTACAACAGAGAGGAGAAAGTGGGGCAACGAAGGACGGGCTCGCGCAGTACAACATAGAGGTGAGAGAGTGAGAAGAGACGGGAGAATTGAGTAGCAGGAGCAGAGGAGAGTGTGGTGGAAGACGAAAGATGTGAGGAGAGAGGAAGTCATGTGTTAAAAGAGTAAATTCGGAAATAAGGTTTGTGCTTAGTAATTAGAGGTGTGTGTTTGGTAACTATGCATTCACAATCCATGACCAATAACTGTAGGAAGCCTTGGTGTGCAAAAATTTTCCGGCACGCCCGAAAAAAACGCTCCTCACGTCCATCTTATCCGACTAAAATCAAATATTTTGGCAATAACAACATGGTCAATGAACTCTTCGACACAGGGAAGTCGTCTTCCTCCAGTGGTTGATCTAAAAGCATTTTAGGGTGGCGACTAGGCCCATGGTTTCACCGTTGGCTATGTACGTACTATAACCTCATAGTCATCTTTAACTCATTATAGCTCGTTGGTCAAATTTCTCTAGTTAAACGTATGGCAGTGAGTTCAATACCTGTGGGCGGGGAAATCTGGGTAGAAAAAATACGGATTTTTCGGGTCATATGCATCTGCAGTGTTGAATTGTCCACAATTTCTTATTCCGGTTTGTGTTCATGCTGTTGTCATTCCTTGTTTGTGTCTAAAGCATATCAACCCAAACACGAGCTGATCTTTTGTGTGACTTCGGGTGGTGTTAGGTTTTCATGTTGTGTATTACTTTGCCAGTTTAAACTAACCCCAAGCTAAAATAGTACAGCATGAGTGAAAGCTTGGATGAACTCTGAGTTAAAAGGTCTGGAGAAAGTAGCCAAAATGAGTAACTACCCAATGTTCGGTCCTCCTAATACAGGAATACAAGGTTGCCTATGCCAGTAGAGAACAGGAAGGCTGCTAACACGAAATGAACGGACCAAATGTGGCTCATCGATGGCTGGTTGGCCAGCTTGAATTCTGCTTGTTTCAAATGATGTGTTGAGTTAGATCAGCTGAACCCAAGTTGCTCGTTACCTTCGATTATCCTATACCATGTTCAATATTAGAAAAATGAAATTAGCAAGAAAGGCCAAAATATTTTTGAACATTTTGTATTATCACCTTTTGGTTACATGTATATGCCCACTCCATAGATTGACTTAACATGGTTTTCAAGCATACATGCATACGTACACAAATACATGCAAACAGTGTTGTATATATGTATGTACGCAGGTACCAATATATGTATGTTCAAACTCATATTTTCAAGTCAAGCCAAATTGAGTTTTGTGTAGACTACTAACCGGGCCACTACCAGGTCAACATGAGCAAATTAACAAGCTCTTTGGGTTTTTTTAAACCGCGAGGGAACTCTACTTTTTTCTTCATTATTACTGTTTCTTTTAACCAAAGAACAAGAGTCTAAATACGTAGAAGGATAATCAAGTCGTCGATTGGCTCACACTAGTTGAATGAGGAAAATCTAGTAGTGTTCAGATCTTAAGTTAGTCAGTCATGTTAGAAGTGCATAAGAGAAACTCTCCATTGACACGCAAACATCATTTTAATTATGCAAGTAGTTGGGCTATCGTAATTACGTCTCGCCATCAAGGGAAGAAAATGTGCCCATGAAGGTCCATTACTATGCATTATGGCATGAAAACTTGGCCTTTGTATCAAGAAATGAGATTATGAAATTTCACGAAGCTAACTTCAATTCAGAATTAAGGAAAATCTACCCACATGGAACTCGAATACATGAAACCATAACAATTAATATTCGTAATGATATGTACCAACATTTATAACGCTCTTCAAAGTTTGCTCCCGTACGTAAACCGATTAAATACATATGGGATGTGTTTAATTCATGTTTGCATATTTGTTGCCTTTGTATGTGTATGCTGTGGTAAACCTTCTTGTTATGAATATTCATTTAGATATGACAAATATGAAGAGGCATTAAAACAACACATCTACCCCTAGCCTGAGGTTTTGGTGGAGGAAAGAGATTACGTAGTTTCACATTGCGTGTTCCTTTTGGTTCTGAGAGTAGTTCATGCCAATATAGAGAGGAGCTGGCAAGGTTGATAGGAGTTAACTAAAGAAGTACATAAATGTATACAGTCAAAAGTGTTGGCAACTTGCACCCAGAGCGTTAGCTCATTGGCAGGACACTCTAAAGCCGTTCCTAACTGCTGGTAGGAGTTGACTCCCAGAGGGTGCACGGTTGTGGGTGTTAGGCTTCGGCCTCCTCTTGTAACCAACAAAAAAGAAAAGAAGTATTGGCAACTTTGAAGATCACCAATGGTTACCGCCTCCAAGAGGATACTTAATTCAGATGCAGGTGGTGGCAGACCTAAAACCTAGCATCGGGTGGGGCAAATTGCCTAAGAAACTTTATATTGTAGAATGAGCAAATATTAAAACCACGGATTCAACAGTGAGTTGTATTTTTCATTGGTATTTAGAATTTTAGGTGGGCCGACATCTCCACCTTTCCTCTATGTAGATCCGCGATGCAGGGCCTCTTTCCAATGGTTGACTGAGATTTGATGTATTTTTATAGATGATAAGAGATTTAAGTCTCTTGTAGGAGACTGGGACTCCACCACAGAAGCAATGGGACTGGCGTATCTCTAGGCTTTTCATGAGATACTTTTTCATAAAGATAAACATTTAAAAATAAAACTGTTTTGCTTTATTAAAAATATCTCACAGAAGATAATGACTTTTTAAAAAGTCTAGAGATGAAAAGTCAGGGAAGGAGAGCCAAGTATAAAACAAGCATGAGTTTGTTTATCAAAGATGTGATATATTCCCAGTTGAAAAACCCTTTGTGGGTAATTGTGATCATCTTCTTCCTCTCTTCTTCTTTTTCTTTCTCCTTAGTTCACCCTTGGCTTCTGTTACATATCCGATGACCCTATCGAATATGATTACATTCATGTTAATAGATGTTTCTCTTCTTAGGGTATTTTGGAGATAAAAACTAACTACAATCAAGTATATATTAAACAGAATACCTTATAAGGTTATATTCTCTACACAATATGAGATATGGTTTGGAAGAAAACCAAATCCCAATCATATTCGAATGTGGGATCTATTACCTATGTAAATATCATTGATCAGTCTTGAGATAACCTAAACAATAAGCTTTTGATATGTATTTTAATTAGATACTCAAAAGATTCTAAATGATATAGGTTTTATAACAAGAATCATGGTATAACAAAAAGTAAGAATGTTGAATTCTTAGAAGATATTAAAAATGACATCCTAAAAAATGATGATGATAGTATTGATGATTTAGTAGATCTAGATACAACATCATTTGAACCCATGGATGCTATTCTAGATGACCTTGAAAAAATTGAAACTTTAAGTGGACATAAAAGATGTAGTGTCCCACCATCCTACTTAAAAGATTACTATGTACACCTTGCAAAGGAAGTATATAATTGAGTTGATTTAGATTAGTTGACTGATAACTTGACTTGTCAGCAAGTTATTAGTTCATCTAAATCAACAAACTGAGAAAAGACAATGAGAAAATTGAAATCATTGAGAAAAAAGAAGTTTGGGAATTAGCGGATTTGCTCAAAAAGTGGAAAATCATAGGCTGAAAATGAGTTGTTAAAAAGAAATATAAAGTCAATGGATCAATTGATAAATTTAAAGTGAGGTTGGATGTAAAGAAATTTTCTCAAAAAAAGGAGACAATTATGTAGAAATATATTCTTCCTATTGCAAAATTTTCATCCATTAAGATTATTTAGCTATTTCTGTATTTTATTATTTAGATTTACATCAACTAGACGTAAAATTTAATTTTCTAAATGGTGATTTAGGTGAAATCATTTATACAACAGCTACAAAGGTATGTTGTTGAAGAAATCCCTATATATCCAAAGAAAATAAAGTATATAGATTGAAAAAATCCCTATATAGCCTAGAATAATCACCTCATTAAGGGTATTTAACTTTTTAAAATATCATTTTAGAACAGGTTTTTGACTAATGAACTTGATCACTATGTATATATCTAGAATAATGGGAGCCACTTTGTCACTCTAATATATGTAGATAACATATTTTTTACTCAAAATAAAAATAGAATGATTGTCAAAACCAAGTTATGGTTAAACTCAAACTTTGAAATGAAGGATATGGAAGAGGCATCATATATTCTAGGTATAAAGATTTATTGTTATAAAGAATCTAAACTTCTATATTTGAGTAAAAAAAGAGATTGATTATTTCCTCAAGAAGTTTAAAATGTGAAATGAGATATCTATATCTTATATGCCAACCAATGTTATGTTGGTTGATCCCTTTAATAAAAGCATATATGAAGATCTTTTTACAACACATGTTACACACAAGGTTGAGATATGCCTAGGGTTTTACTGTAGAAACATATCGTGATGGTTGTTATACAGGAAAAACTTATTAGTTACGAAAAACTTCACAATTGGTATGAGTTGTAATTCACTTGCAACTAGAAATGGTACAACTTGGAAAAACTCAAAATAGTGGGAGGTAAAACTAGTATATCATAATTTTGGCTTAAGTAGCCAAGTTGGAAATCTAAGTTATTGGGTGGCTACTTTTAACCCCAATAACCACCGTGCATGAAATGCAAGAAGAAGGCCCTCTTTTCGGATTTCACGAGATGCCTTTTCATAAAGATAAACATTTGGAAACAAAGTTATTTTGTTTTTATTAAAGATAGTAAAAATCTCTCATAAAGGATAATGGCTTTAACGCAAAGCCTAGAGAGAAAACATAGGGAAATAAAGTAAGTATAAAAACAAACATGAGTTTGTTTATCACATACGCGATACAACAAAACCAAAAATGCTCTCATGCTGAAAAACCCTCTACATGTAATCATGATCATCTTCTTCTTCTTCCTTGGTTCAAGCTTCGCTTCCGCTATGCATTCGGTGATCCGAGGCTTGTTGGAATCCTTCAGGCTCTAGACTTGTAGGTTGCGGAATCAGACTGCAAGATGATAATGGACTCCTTAAAGGTTGGCGTATCTCACGAGAACGATGTAAGAATCGTCTCAAGGGATTGTCAACTTTTCATGAGTAAATTCCAATCATGAAAATGGTCCTCTCTCTAAGAACATGAAAAAAAACCCTACACAAATGGCGAGATGGCATCAGGTGACCCTTGAGATGATTGTGTGGACCAAAGAGTTTCCTATTTCTAGAGTATGTCTGATGGATTCATATGTGAATTTTGTCTCTATGTAACATGGCATTGCCTTCTATCCAAAAAGTAAAAAAAGAACTTCGAATTTTAATGGTTTACTTTTGAAGCAAATTAAACTTTGAAGGGACCCACGGCCAGTTGAAGGTCATGACTTCGATACCAAGGGAATGCATCTTGCTTGGCCTCCTCACTATACAAAATAAATAATAAAACAGTCCTTGATTTTGCAAAGACGAGGACAACAACAACTAAGCATTTCCCATTAGTAGATGGGGGAGGGGTTAGCTACATGAATTCTTTATTTTTGATAAAACTTGATCTTGTTCATATTAACACTTAAGACCATTTTTAAGGCTTACTTCTGAAAAGTATGACGTCAGAATCCAACAAACATCATAAATAATATTTTCTTAAATACTAGGTGTTTATTGAGCCCAACATGTCTTAACATCAATAAGTCAATAGGGTAATATAACCAATCAAACAAGTCATCTACTTAGAATTTTCATGCATACAAACACAAACACAAGTAGACATATTAAGGCTAATCTAAACATTGATAATGCTACAAAAGCAAAGATTGGTGCATCAATAGGTGCCCTAGCAATATCAAGTGTGTAAGCAAGAGAAGACAACAAGCTAGTAGTACATGCAAAAGCATATGGCATCGGGAGCTCATGAAATCAAAAGTACTTATGTTAAGGTAGACAAGTCTTCTAAAATAGTCAATGTTGGGAATGCCCAACCACATGGATTAAACACTAACACGATGTAGAGACAACTAAAAATCCGTAAAACAATGGAACCATGTATCATGAAGGGATGCATGAGACATATTGATAATGTATGATCCGAGGCGCATGTATGAATTCGTGGATAAATAAGATGCATAATGCATGAAGAAGTAAAGTAGGTAGAGATGCATGAGTAGATAATAATGAATGAACACGAGTTGATAATCATGGACAAGTGTAGCTAGAGATAAGCCTAAGAATGTAAAGATGCAGATGTAGTGCAAGATGCATTATTTCTAAAGACTAATAGTGTAAAACAATATACAACTAGGTTCTTGCACTAACTTGGAAGCACTAAAAAATGTTAGGACCCATGTGGGTCAACAGGAGTGGGGCATTAAAAGTGCATCCCTGAGGAACATGCTCTCCAAATATATGCCCTAGAAAATGATGGTCAGCGTAATGGGGGACCGACGACGTGATTGCAAGATCAACTAAGGGTAGTGTGTGCCTTAATACACAAGTAGAAGGATCACTAAGACACAAATTTGTACCAATGGTGCTAGGTCTAATGGTTGATTCTGGGAGTAGGAGACTTGACTAAACAATGCAATAGAGAGTGTGGTCAATTGATTGTCCCTAGCAAGAGGGATAGAGGAAGGGTTAAAACGTAAACTAGAATCTTATAAAATTTTTAGTTTCAAGGAACCTCAATTCACAACCCGCTTCAAAGAGAGGATGAATCTGAAAACATATTATTAGGGCTTAGCTTTGATCGCTCCTTATGCTTGTGGGGCTCGTATCGGTTCTTTTTGTTGAAAATATTCTTACTCTATCAAGTAAGGGTCAACTCTCACTACCAAATGGTTGGCTCAAATAGACTTGAATTTCTTCAAACTTGAAGGAAGGGAGATTTTGCTTGTTGTCCGACTAGGTGTGGTTTTTCTATAGACTGATTTAGATCTCTCTAAGGGTCAAATAAAGGATTTCCTAAAGATAGACTAGGTATGTTTATTGTGATCTTAAGAAAGTTGATTATAAGGACAACAAAGCAAAATTTATGTTAAGGTGGTAGGAGTCAATCTTATGCATGAGATTTCGAAATAATTTCTCACGTAAAGGTAGGGCAACCCTCATTTTTATCTTTGTTACATTATTGATCTTTTCATTTTTTTCTAACTGTATGATTTTGTTGGCGAGTTAAACTCCTCTCAATCGGTTCCTCATGACTTCTAATTTAATCTCATAGTCTTTAGGAGAAGCCTTGGGTCTAGTTCCTTAGGTTGCTTGGAATCATGAGAATTATGAGACAAGAACATTGCTTAAACTTTGGACCGGGTATTGTTGTGATGATTGCAAGCCGTTTTAGATTAAAAAGGAATTTAAACAAATCCTAGTCTAAGTGAATGTTCTTGCAAGTGTTATATGCAAACAAACAAACAAAAAAAAATTAGATGTTTGTGTATGCACGAGTTTATTTTTATGTGAGTGTGTGAAGCAAGTAATGTGCTCTATACCATATGCACAGTGTAAGGAAATGTCAATTAAGTTGCGCACCACATTTTAAAAAAATATTCATGTTTAAACTAAAGAATACTTTTGGTATACTTAGGGGTCTCATCAGACATGTCAAAAGAGAATTGTATGTGAATCTTCAATCCCGAGGAACCTCTACCCCTAACACAATCTTCTTAAAAAGAAAGGAGAATTAGGAAATAAAGCTCGAAAAGAGAATACATCCTAATGCTCCTTATGCAATGTGGGCTCATAGAGGTTCTTTTTCCTGAATGTCTTCTTGCTCCACCAAGAAAGGGTCAATATCCTGTGCTACCAAATTGTTTGTTTGAATAAATATGAATTTCTTAAATTGGGTGTTTAATGAGTTGTGGATAAAATCAATTGCCGCTTAGGTTCACATGTATGACACAAATAGGATTTGATTATGGATGGAGTCCATGTGAAATGAATTAGGTTTGGGTTGGATAATGGGTCTAGTCTAACTTAAGCAATGATCAGGTTTCATTCATTTAGATGGATGAAGTCTAGGCTTGGCTGGGTTCAACTAGATCTGATTCAAATTGAAGTTTGGAATGTGGGATAAAAGCCATATCATACATGAAATGGGCTTAGGCTATGGACTTGGTTTGACTAGATGGATGGAGTTTGGGTTAGGTGGGATTCAATTGGATCTTGTAATGGGTTCAAATTTGGGTTTGGTTGAACTCAATTGGATCCAACTTAACATTAGATTTTAAGTTGAATAGGATCGAGACTGGAATGGATTTGGTTTGGATAAAAGGAGAGGTTGGATTTGGACTCAACTAGGTATATGGAATTGGGATAAACTAACAGGATCAAACCTAGATGGGATGACATCAGATTTGGAGCCTCACAAAGACAATACAGATCCTGATCTGGTTCGGTCTATTGGTAAGGAGTGGAATTGAGGCTCGATGTAGAATGAGAGAGGGGGAAGTTAAGAGAGAAGATACTGGAAAGGGGCAGTAATTGGGGGGTTGCTGGCGATGGCAGCTGGCTATGGATGGCTTGCGAGCTGGTAGTTGGAAGGTAAAAAATGGATGGGCCAAGGTGGTTGGGGGATGATGGCTTGGTTCAAGCTATGTTGGGAAAAGAGGACCAGTCTTACCTAGAGTGCATAAGCATAAGCTATATTCAGAGCCTTTAATGTTAGGACTAATTTGACCATCATAATTCAGTCATTGTGTCATTATATGTTTACCACTTGATCTTTTAAATCTTTATTTATAATAATACCAACTTCATTTCGAGTTTTTTTCCTTATAACATGTGTTTTCAATATCCTTAGCTTTTACTTCGGTCTATTTTATATTTATAAGTGTAGAATCTGAATCTTTCTTTTAATCAAAGTATTCACCACCTCTATTAGCTTGCCAATTAATATTCCAATATTCTAAGTTTCATTATGAATCCTATTGTTTAGGACTATCTTTCTTAACCCTATATCTATCTATGTTGAAAATGTGAAGATCCTCTCTACAATTTGTTCACTACATATAGCGAGACAAGTTTCTTTTCCCTTACCAGCTTGGAGGATGCTAGAACTGTCTAAGGAGTCTCTAGGTGCTAAATGATTGAGAGTTTCAATTCAAGTCTCGTTGATCCTACCCTTGTGTGCAAAGCTAATGCCTAGTTTTTGCCTTTGAAGTGAGAGCTCCATCCTGAATGCTTTATGTCGGTTTCATCCCAATGCGTCGAAAGATGGTTTGTGTATGAAAAATTATAAAATAAAACTATACTATGAAAAGAATTCACTTTTAAAGGTATTTAAGCCAATCTAATAGCTGGTTTAATGTCAAGAACGCTGAGCATACTTTGTTTACAAGGTGCTTTAACACCTAATCACTAAACCTTTGGACAAGATTTCATCCACGGATCTAGATGAAATACATAATTTATTGTCATAAATAAATTAATTGCACGCGCACAAAAAGCAATAGCTCACTTAGCAAGGGGTGAACTCATAAATTAAAGGTCATGAGTTTGATGATCGGGGTGTGTATCTGGTTTTGGCATCCCCATTTTACTAAAAAATATTTTATTACTTGAAAAGAGAAAGATGTTGCAGTTAAAAAAGTTATGCAAATGTATTTATACAACTACTACATATCATAAATTTCAATTACTGTATCTTCGAAGTTTAGATTTGAAAGTGTATAGGAGCACTATATCACACACTAACACAGACAGACGTGCGCAGATGCACACATGCACACACTATATATATATATAATGAAATTTGCTCACCAACGTAAGAATTGCAAGTTGCTCTCCAACATCGTACGACCTAAATTGCATGTGGGTGTACGAGTATTAAAAGAAGGGACAGCTCTAGCTGACCCAGCACCAAGCAGTAGTCCAACTAGACAGTCTTATATTCATATTCTTTTCTGAGTGTTTCTTAAGGTTATTCCGCAAGAAACTCTTGATCATTATTCCTTGACATAACCTTTCACCTAGTCCTCATTTTCTATAAATTCCTACATCATATTTTATAAAACGAAAGCAAAGTTCAATTTGGAAAAGTTTAAACAATTGATTTCTGTCACATATATCACACTCACTGCTTTAGATTGCCCATTTTTTTGCAATATGTTTAAGTGATCTTACGTGTTATTTCTTATTGTGCCCAGCTTTATCTTGCCACTTTTGACCCTTTTTTAATCGTTCGGTACACATGATGACTTACTGCTGAATCTCAGTATGTGCCTCTCAGATTCCTTTCCTTTTAATACTCATTGCTCATTGAAGCGGGTAGCTCCAGAACCAACTCTCTCTCTCTCTCTCTCTCTCTCTCTCTCTAACTAACTAACTATATATATATAATGAAAATAATGCGTGTGTGTACACTTTTATTCGTCTATTCGTAACCTTGTCATTGTTACCGTTGATCTGCTTCTTTCTTTACTTAGGTCATACAATAGGCATTGATTCTGTAACCTTGGTTGCAGTAAGAAGATAATGTCATTATTATTGTTGTTGTTTTTTGTTCTACGCTGCCTGGTTTCTCTTTGTATTGTCACGTAAACAAAGGTCAAATCTATCTTGAGATTATTAGAGCAAAAATATGGTGCAACACCAATAATAAGATAAATAAAGGAGATACTAAGGTGGCTTAAATATTCACACGAGCGATCACAGACAACTCATATGAGAAGGTGCGAGAACGACTGGTAAGAACCTTAAAAGAGCCAAAGGGTGACCTAGAAGTTAGTCGGAAAAAAGGAGAAGCGCATGAAGTTGCTTCTTTGAAGTTAAATGTTACTATAACACAAAATAGAGAACATTGGCAACCTTTAGCTGACCTAGTTAGGGTAAGAACCTATTCGGCTTATCACTATTAATCTTACTGTTGTTTTTAGATTTTTCATTTGACAGACGATTCATGTACGAAAGTAGGCATCTGTGTGAACGAACTCCACATTTTCTGCTTATTTGAGCTTATCATTTTGCTTGCTAAGTAAATGGAGAGAGAGAAATATAGACAGATGGAGAGAGAGAGACAGGTGTATCAGGTTGAGGACACATGTTCTTTCCTACATTTTTATAAAGTTCGATTATTATACAATGGAAATCTAAATTCCAATAAAGTTCTTCACTAGAATGTGTTGTAAGAAAGAGGCGTAGTTGGAGAACGATTTGAACTCAAGTTAAGCACATGCATCGTAATAAATAATCTCTTTTGAGGTAATCACAGAGAATAACAGTACCATATATAGTACGCGACCCAAATTGATTACTGAGCCATTTCTCTCTGCTACTAGTGGTCGAAAGATGCAGATCTTGCGGTGCGAAAGAGACCACCTCTCTTTGACGAATTACTGTCGTCAGTCAGCCATAAAAGATAAAAGAGGTTGAAATTATGGACATTGGGCCGCTTCTGCGATGTGAGAAGCATGCTTCTTGTGAAATTGGCTTCTAAAATGAAAAGCACTTCACTTGAACAAGAGAAGCATCTTTCCTTTATACGGACAGCATGTTCCGTAGATATTGCTAGTTTCAAACATCTCACCTATATAACCATTTCCTTGGAAGTAACTAAGAATGAACATCAAAGCTAGGCAAGATTGTTCGTGTTACATTGAAGATTCTCTCTAGTCCCATTAACGAAAAGACAAATAAGAGAGAGAGAGAGAAGCAGCCAAAGCGAATTGAGGGCATGTGATAGCTCTGTGATTGCATTAAATGCCTATGTTTTCGCCGTCTCTTTTGCCAAAGCTGAGAATGACAAACATTCACATCTAGAGGAAGAAAGGACTTTGGTTACTACAAACAAGTAATTCCGTTTTCCACTCTCATCACGAGAGACAAGGATTTGTGCTTGTTACATTCTCGTTTTCCAAAAGAATCTATCAAAATCCAGTTTTCTTTAGAATTTATCACCATTTTCTTTGAAGAATTCTTGTAGTCTACACATGTTTATTATAAGATATGATTCCAAGTATTTCATTATTTTGCTTTAACACCATCAACTGCTAAGGTTCTAGCCTGCATGAAATGCCACGCGAGGGCTAGAAAGAGTGAAACTTTTGATCATGTGGTTGTGAGAATCCAAGTTCCTCCTGATAGAATTACTGCGCTTTCTTGGCAAAACTAGCATGTCCTAACTAAGAATAAATCTTAATAAATTGAATATCCGACTTGAATTATTTGTTCTCCTAATTTCTAACTCAGGGATACTAAACTTGGATGATGAGACTTATTCGTCACAACACCAGCAGTAAAAACTCCTCGCCCTCAAGGCCACTGGTATTCATGGGAAAGGTGAGGAGCGACCTTACCTGAAACCCGAAAGACAAGAAAAATCTATCAGTCACTATAAACTTTGGAAAACCATATGGATCGCCTCACCTGAAATTCATCGAAAAGAAGATGGCCTCATCCCAGAAAATTTTCTAGGTCCCCGCTGCTCAAGACTATTCTCGGTTTGCACCACAGAGATATTCCCTGGGAAAAAGAGTTCTAAACTTGAAATTAAAAGGAGTACTAAAAAGAACTTATCTTACAATTTACTTTTGATTGTACATATCATTCTTGGTCTCACGGAAAGGTCATCTACTCACAGGTACTTCTTGAAGATAAGTAGATATTGTCACATGCGTTACCCGAAAAGTTGGTTTCTGCGCTTGAGATAGTTCCTCTTGAAGTGAGACTTTGTTTCCAAAAGAAGTCGATCATTGAGCATGGGTTCCCCGTATTCCATTTCCCACGGGTGTATTCGCTTTCAGTCACCACAAATAATCAACCCAACATGAACCAATTATCATTACAATTTATTTGATTTATATCACCAAAACCTAACTCAAGCCTTCTCCCCACAATAAGTGTGGCCGTCTACATGGATGTTTAGTCTCCATAGTGCTCTATATTCTATCGTATTAAACCTTTTGCTAAAGGAGATTACGATCATATTCTATATGGTTCAAAGTCGATCTATGTAGAACCAAAACCCTAATGATTCTATTCTAATAAACCAACTCAGACCAACTCGATTCGATTCTGAGTCTCTAATAACACTGGATTGGCCATGCCAGAGAGAAACGCATCAATGGGTGGAGGGTTATAAGTATAATTTTCTACTGAGAATGTCATGAAACATCCCATACCTAAAGCTGGCAAAAAATTTAAAGTTCCACTGGAAGTCCGGACTATATGCCACTCCTTGAAAAACGGGTGCAGCAACCTAGGCATGATGTATTAGCAATTAAATGTAAAAGGAGAAAAGAGTAAAAAGGGTCTCTCTCTAGAAAAAAAATGCATATGAATACATATTATAAAGGTTTATAATGGGAGACGTCATCATCCATCACGAATAAAATCAAATTCCTTGCAGGATTCTTCTGCACGGCAATCACTAAACTAATCAACGTCAACTCTCCCATGCATACGTCAAGACAAAACCCTTCCACTAATTTATTTTTAAACAAATGTTAGCGTTAAACTCAATATCAATGCCCACACCAACCTGTCTCTCACGAGAGTGCAGCTCGAATTCCGCTTGCTCAAGCACAATTAACCCCCCATGCCCCCTCTCTCTCTATGTGTGTGTGCGCGCGCGTGCTAGTACGTGCATGCTAGAAAATGTGTATGTGAGCTCTACATGCCTTATTTGATCGTTTTTTAATAAAAATTACCATATCGATGTGCGCAGAATGCTCAAAAAAACCTTGAAAGTACCATTTACACATTTTATTTATCTTCATAACATTTTATAAGGCAAAATTAATTATTTTAAATTTTATTTCTTATAGAATTCAATTTAAATTATCAAAGAGCATATTCAAATAGTCAATTTCCAGAGTTTCTAGCATAAGATTTACACAGTTAATTTCTCTTTCATGTTTTTTAGCTACTCTCTCTCTCTACATGCATACACACATGTGTACATACACATATATGTGAGTGTGTGTGGGTGTGGTCCTTCGAATATTTGTCTTATTAAGAATTGGGAATCTACGGGAAGCAGATGTATGTTTATTGTCGCAGTTTGCTTGAAAAGCCCTAGGTCAAATATTGGTGTCTTTTAGCGTGCAGCCAAATATTAAAGAATTCATGGTTTGACATATTCTCTTAGTGACAAATATAATGAATGGGACATGCTGACAGATGAAAGCCAAAATAAATTCTCCTTTGGTGTCTTCTATGTAAATAGAAAGTAAGTAATTGGCTGGTATTGGAAGAGTTTGTGGGAGGAAGGGACGGGATCGAATAATTAAAGAGACAATTTGTGTGGGTGTGTTTTGTTTTTATAGATCTGTAGGTCGATAATTTTCCGTTGTTCTTTCACTAAAAGATGAAACATCGTCCTCAGAATATTGAGGTAGATGTTTATCGTGAAGAAAACGTTCACAAGGTGGACTATTTGAACTGCTGCCGATCACCTTGTAGTATGCATATTGCAGCGGCTACGAAGATCTCTCTCTCTCTCTCTCTCTCTCTCTCTCTCTCTCTCTCTCTCTCTCTCACACACACACACACACACACGCGCGCGCGCGCGCGCACACACTTCAAACATGCACACTGTAACTCTATACTTGCAGTATATATATACACACACGTCTTTTTATTTATTTATATATTTACATGCAAAAAGCTACCCATTGAACTCCGTTTACCATATATATATTCATGTCCCAGAATTTGTTAAGACATGAAAAGTTTCGTCAGCCATTGATTATTCATGATTTGGTTCATTAAAACTAACTTCCTAATTTACTAAATGAATAATAGAAAACGCATTTGTACCGATTGGATCCAGCATTTAGTAATTACAGCCAACAACAACAATAACTAAGCCTTTTCCCATACTACATAGGGTCATTTAGTAATTACAACCATACAAATAAAAATCACCACAATAAGGCATGTTTCACACACATCTATCTATTTATCTATCTCTCTCTCTCTCTTTCTCTCTCTCTCTCTCTCTCTCTCTCTCTCTCTCTCTCTATATATATATATATATATATATATATATATATATATATATATATATATATATATATATATATATATTAGGTGAACAACTAAGAAGGAAAGAATAGTAACAGATCAAGAATAAAGGAATGGTGGGCTTGATTCCAGCGCTTATCCTGATACTTTTCACGGGTCTACAACCATAACGAAGAGGCCTGCCATTGATAGAATATCCTTTTCAATTCCATAAGCTGTTGGGCATTAATTATAAAGGTAAGTATAACAAATCTTTGCCGACTTGAGGGGTTTAATGCTGCCTTAGGGGACAGTTGAAGTCTTGCAACAGTCCTAATTTACCGTCTTTATGCCTTAGAATGCAGCAACTACATATATTTTATCCTCTAGAAAAAAAAGAAACTACAACTAACCCACATGTGGCACTTACTTTTATCATCAATTTGCACTAAATCACATGAAAATGGTACATAAAGTGTCCCAATCAAGATCTCAGTCTCCTCAGCCAGCCTTGAAGAAGATTTAATTTATTAAGGCCTCCACTTTTAATTTTGAAATTCATGTGCCCACTCATCTAGAGATTGCTGCCCGTTTAAACAGGGGATAAACATGAGCTAATTGATAGAATGACAGAGTGAGATTTGTAAGCAGTGGTTTGATATTACTACCTACCGATAATGTGATTAAGAGTGACAAAGACATTAAAGAAAAAAATTTATTTCAAAATCAAGCAAGCGCGATCAGTTAATTATATGGAGTTACTCCAAAACTTCATTCTATTTTTTCTTTATAAATAAACCGACTGAAATCCATCATACCAGTCAACCCTGAAATAGACACGGCCCCTTCTAGATAACTAGAGCGGCAGTTTGAAACCACCAGTTCTCGTTTGCCCGGAACATGAAATCGTAACTAGACCGGGTTCGCCCCTGCTTTTGGAACAGTTTGTAATTGTCAGTTCTGGTTATGGTTCAGGTTTGAACCAAAAACCAAAAACGCACCATAAAACCTGTAAATTAAAAAAAAATTATAATATAGAACTAGAACTAGCGGTTTGAAGCAGTAATCCGGTTCGTTTCGGTTCCACGTGAGGAGGGGGATCCCTGGTTTGGTTCCGTCATGTTTCCAACTCTGGTTGGCAAATTTCGGCTCTATTCGGTTTCATACTTTTGACAAGAATATTAACATTAAACAATTGTGTAATTTAAGACTTAATTGCCGACCATAGGAATAAAATAATAACTTATCCAGAAACAAGGTGAAATTCACATGGAATTACGTTTCGAAATTTTAAAAGTTTGAGTTACATCACCACTAACATCAACTTGCCCTTGTATCCTATCCCCTTAGATCTTAACTTACATAAGAAATTTCCTAAAAGTGATGTATCAGCTTGTGTCATTCTAGCATGTCAATTTCCTTTATAGGAACTTGACTGAGGACAGTGGAGGGCAATTCAAGAGGCGGAAGGCAGAAAAAGGATGTGTGGTGCACACGGGTGCTCATAAAATTCAGTGCACATATTCCAGTTGCTCATAGTAGTAGTATCTACTAAATTGTTACTACCGATATCATCATCAGTTTTGTTATTACAGGTATTCTTACGATTCAGTTTAGACAAGGGATCGTAAATGAATCGCATGGTTCGACTTGGTTTGCCTTGTGAAATAGCCTGTCGTCAATTCATGTATGGTTTGCGAAATAAATGAACAACCATGAGCTGTCGAGCGACTGAACCTGAACAATGTGTTCAGTTCGGGTCAGCTAATATAAGCCCGTTTAGCTAAGTACACAGAGTAAATTATATGAAAAAAATTCAAAGTGTTACTTGCAGTTATATGGGATAAATTAAAACCTTAATAAGGAATTCATCGCTTATCTTGGCCGATGTTCGCATAACTTGAACAAACTAGCAAGTCGAATATGAACAATATATAGCTGATGAACGAGTCGTGAACAGCTCGGTTCTTTGGGCTCATTTAGCTGCAGCAGCTCATAGGAACTAAAAGTCCTTTTTCTCTTTTATATTTGTGTATGTATGTATGGGTGCATGCACATGTGTGTGTAATGGTTTCCAAAACCAAAGAAATTATGGTGACAAAAGATCTATTGTCATAAATCAAGAGTGCAGCAATGAGAAGGGAAAAGAGTAGTGGCACCGAGGGGGCTGACCGTTGTGAGTTGCCCTCGAGAAGGGCACAAAAAGCAAAAGGTAAAAACAAGGAAGGTTTGTCATAAGAATCATGGACACCAAAAGGCAGAATAGCATGCAATAATTAGGTTGACCTCTCTCCCATTGGAGCATTTTCGGTAACAGGTTGCAGGCGGCACTCAATTAAAATAATACGACCATCTTCAATTCATGAGCGACCTGTCCACAAAACGACCCAAAAAACAACTCAGTGAAACTGAACCACACGCAGTCACATGATCTCTCTCTCTCTCTCTCTCTCTCTCTCTCTCTCTCTCTCTCTCTCTCTCTCTCTCTCTCTCTCTCGTCATGGAAGACAGAATCCTTTTCTCCAAATTACAGCCAGAAACCACTCGGCCCATGACGAACGAATTACTCTGTTTCCTTTAAAAGATCTTCTACGAGCTTCCGGTTGTTGGAAGAAGATCCATTGTCAGCATCCTTCTTATGCGTTATGCATGTAGAGTACGTTCAGTCCCCCGGGTGGCCGGAGTTCGACTCTGCTAAGCGTCAGGTGCATGCTTATGCATCATGGCTGACAAGATAGACACATCTTTTAGTGCATTTAGCGTGATGCGATCTTTGTTCTAAAGTATGCCGATCAGCCAATGGAGAAATGTACCAATTTCAAAAAATAATTCTAGTATTTTAACATTATAGTGTGTGTGGGGAGAGAGAGTATTACACACCTAAATGCATCTCAACCATAATGATTAAATTTTGATTAAAAATAAAAAGTATACATGTGATTTTTGTTTTTAACTTTCATAGATTGTAGGCATATATAAAGTTCTCTCTTTATATATATATAGATGACCGATTCAAAACTGACTTAACAATTCGAATCGATCCCACCCCACCCCGGACTTTGTTAAGATTTAGAATCATGGGATTCCGGCTGGCACGGCAAAAGCACAAAGCGATCAAGCAAAGATGCATTTAACTCAGCAATCCTGACATGGGATATATCCTGCCTGCAATTGAGTCGACATCGCTAGCTCTAGCTGAAGGCCCGTGTTTGGATTCGCATGAGACATGGATTCTATTGAACGCGTGTGGTGCATGCCCAGCTGAAAGATTATCAGGTATTTTCTGAATAATCAACATTACCTAAAAGTAAAGCCAAAATTGTATTTCTTTCCTAACGACGAACGAATTTCGAGTTAGCTTACCAGGGGACCTCAGCTCACAAGATGCAAGTTGAGAGTTCGATTCCGGATTATGTGCATATCATACTTCAGCTCTCCGTTGTAACTAAAAAAAGGGAAGATAAATCAATTTGTTCTAAGCCTAAAATCGTCGTATTCAAAATTTCTAATGAGTCCAAAAGCCACAAATTTGAGGCAACGGAACTTGTACCTAAAAAGACAAGAGAGGACGTTCTATGGCCACTAGGGTGCTGCTTCCTTGCTTGCCTCTAGGCTGCTAATAAAACACGATATCCAAACCAGACACGAACAGTTTTTTGAGAAGCCCGCGTCAGTAAACATCAAAAGTAACAAGAAAAAATCACCCAGTTGGTTTATGTGGACACAGCTACCAGATATAACGCGACAGAGGCATGACTAGAAACTAGAAACTTCGGCGATACCGGTACCAGCAGTTCCAAACCGCCGGATCCAGTTAGCCTTTAGCCTGAAACTAGGATCTGGAATGGAACTGGGAGTATGTAGGTTTGGTACAATGAGATGCCAAAGCCAGATGCATGTCCCGCTATGGAACTCAAACTCAGAACCTTCATTGTGTGAATCAACCCCTTAACCAGATGTTGCTCATTGTGCTAAATCAAATTTATTTTTCTAGAATCTCCAGAAATGAACTCGAGGGGTTCATTTCTGAACGTTGCCAACCTAAATTTTCAAGGCTGGGGCCCTCAACCTACAACCCAAGGCCTTATACCGTGTCCTGGCCTCATGCTTGGATAGGCCGAATATCCGCGCAATGGTCATCTCACCTGAAATCTTAAAAATTTCTAGGTTTGTTACTATATATAGAAAAATAAAATGCTTTGCGGAAGTGAAATACAAGTGCACTTCACCCACAAAAAAAGCGTGAGTCCACCACTGAAACAAGGCCACCTTCAACTACGCCAAGGATCAAGATATGTTGTGCCAACATAGTTGGTTATCACTGCATTTATCTTCTCATCATACGGTGAAACAAGCAAAAGGCTCCTGAATTTTCAGCTAAGCAAGTTGAATCTGAATGAGCCTGTTTAAGTAATTAAAGCACCAAACCAAAACTAATCCCACACTAAGAGGGTCCGCCGTATGGATTCATACTCCATTGGCCACTGAATTATTTGATATAAGTTCCAATAAGGGGGAAAAGAAGAAAAACTCTCAAAATTAGCTCATTTGTTAATCGTGAAAATGAAAATCATTAACTTTATTGCATGACTCCAGCTCACTGGCTCTCTGACAGATAAGTCAAGTGTTCAATACCTACGTGTGCATATATATATATATATATATATATATATATATATATATATATATATATATATATATAGAGAGAGAGAGAGAGAGAGAGAGAGAGAGAGAGAGAGAGTTGTGAACTTAATTGAACGAGGTATACAATCTGCACTGAGATGGAAACCATTTGTTTGCACCGGCTTTAACTACGACAAACGATGAGACGAACCACACGAAGTGGCCGATTTAGAAAAGCTTGCGGAATGGCCGATGGCTATAGTCAAGGTAGATCCGCCGGTGACCGCAAGCAGCTCATCTCATTTTACAACCATATATGGCTTTTCTTAATTTGTTAAGAATAGCTCACAAAGGCAGTTGTAACCAGAAAAGGGTTAATATTAATGTAAAGCATATCTGTCCATTCCTTGTAAGGGCTTCCTCTAGTTTCCACCATTCCTCCTCTTCGCTCATTAATGCAATGCATGTTTGTCACACGGATGCACGTAGCTGTGGGAGAGTATCACAACTAGTTCACCAAATAGCATTTGAAATGTGTTTTAAAATATCGGTCATCCATTTCCGTGACGAACGGCTGCTATTGATCAAGTGGGCAGTGAAAAAACTATTGGTATGACCTGGAAAAAAAACGGCCAGTCATCTGTAGAACTGATGGCTGAGATTTCAAAATACACTTATCATTCGAGCTGTTGTCATGGAGTTGTGGAAGCCATGCTGAAAGGAAGGGATGTTTTTCAATCACATGAAACATGGCCAAGTTCACCGGTGTCAACCCTACTTTCTGGTTCGGGTAGTAAAAGAAAACAACGTACCTCAAACTTGCCCTCACGTGTTACGACAAACGAGTACGTGAAGTTTGAACTTTCTGCAACTAAACCCTTCATTGCAAGCTGCACTAAGAGGGTTATTAGCTTAGGAGAATGTGCTTTGGCTACTTTTAGTGATCGGTCACGGTTCGATTCTCACCCAGCTAAACCAAAGCCAAGCCTTATCCCACACTAAATGGGGTCTAGTCGACTAGACACAGTCTGTGTCCACTTTGATATATTCGAGTACGCCAAAGGGGCTCAATGGTTTTTTCCTTATCACAATTAATGAAGCGTCATACTTGGAACTCCAAAACCATCATGGTAAGGAGAGGTCTCAAGTTGGGAGAAGAGAGAGCATATATTCTAAATACCATTATTCCCAAGGATATATTAATGTAAGGAGGGAGAGAGAAGGTGAGAGAAAATTTCTCTGTCCGCTTGTATGATATATTTATATTATTGGTTTCACACAATGAGCGAATTTCCAAGCAAACACCAGTCAATGAAGGGAATACTTGTTCATCATGGGCTTTTAATTATTGTCCCGTGTCTCCTCTCTCTCCTCCATTAGAGAGCGATGTAAGATCGCAGCAACCTCGCCGATTTTCCGGCAATATCCTGGTGAAAATCCAGCAAAACCATCTTAGCCCAGAGAGACAGAGAGAGAAAGAATGGAGAGTGGTGAAGAGCAAAGTGGGAGCACAAGTGATTGTAAGACTAATAATCCTCCATTGACACCAAGAAAGAGATCTGCAGATTCAGATGAAGAGAACAGCGAGTCGAAGAAGAGTTCAGACCCGCCGGAGGAGCCGGCTGAAGGACGGACAAGCTCCGGCACGGAAACCGGCTCGGTCAGGCAGTATATCCGGTCAAAAATGCCTAGGTTGAGGTGGACTCCGGATCTACATCTTTGCTTTGTTCATGCAGTAGAGAGGCTCGGTGGTCAAGAAAGTAGGTGCAATTCTAGTGGTACTGAAACCAAGTTTCTTATTTCTTTGCTTCAATTCTCTGATTTTGTTTCTTTCTTTTAGGAGCCACGCCAAAATTGGTTCTCCAATTCATGAACGTGAAAGGGCTTAGCATTGCGCATGTTAAGAGTCATCTTCAGGTAGTAAAACGATGATGATCTCAACCTAAACATTTATATTGTAACAACAGCAATATAAATGTTTTATCTTATGAAGACTATAGTCATTTCATAATTCATCTGAAACTTTGAATGATAATACTAATTTTGGGTTATTTTGGTTTGTGCATCTCAGATGTATAGAAGCAAGAAGCTTGATGATTCTGGGCATGGTGAGTACACCTTAATCCTTTTAACCTAATTTTATGTAATCATCACAACCCATATAGCAGATATATTTGAAGGTGAATGACAAACCTTTCTCTCCTGGCAATAAATGGAGCTTTAGAAAAGTGGGAGATTGGATTAACGAATCTCGATCCGTGTACAAACTGAACAAAACCCTCTGTTTTCAAAAAAAATAACCATACAAATAGATCTGGCACCCTCCATTACATGGAATCATCTCTTGGTAAAACTGATATTCTGTGTATTATGGAAATTTCGTGAGGTTCTAAATTCTAAAACAATAAAGAAAATACATTTACATATAATATTTTGGTGATTCAAAAGCCAATTCTCGCTAAATACACCCTTCCAAACACAATCACGTTTTCGGCCGCTGGCCAGGAGTGGGTTTTCTTCATGTTCACTCGTTTAGTTTGTTCGCCTACTTCAATTTTCCTACATAAAGTAATTCATAAGATGTACATAGATAACAAAATTAATTTGGGTTCGATCCATTTCGGTGCTTAAGTTTATTTTCTATGATTTTGTGGTACGATTTTCTAAATAATGTCTGATCAGGATGTTATGTGTGTGTTTTACAATGGAATCAAAGGTTTGGTTTGTTACTATCTTTCTTTAAGCTAGAATGTTGGTAATTTTTACAATTTTGCCTGCAATATACACATCAAGATTGAATAATTTGAAATTCTGGGATTTATTTTATTTATTTTACTTTGTTTTTGTGAATATTTGCAGTGATCTCCCAGGGGAATAGGGATAGAGAGCATAGCAGGATGATGATGATGGGAGGATCTGAGCATCTCTCAGATATGTATTTCGGAAGGAGGGGAAGTTGGCAGGATTTCAGAATGGACAAGAACAGCCCTTTTGCAGGCAAGCCATCGGCTGACCATCCCTACAGTCTTTTGCATCGCCCTTTCCTGCAGCAGCAGCAGCAGCCCTTTGACCTCAAATCCAACGGCTACGGGTAATTTATTCCATTAACATAAATTCTTTTCTCTCTCTCTGAAACTAAGAAGCACAAAGATGACCGAAAAAAGCTACAATCCCTTCTGTCTCTCTCTCTGATTTTGTAATCTCATCCTATGTTTGTGCGAAACTAAGAAACACAAAGATGACCGAGAAAAGCTATAGAGAAACACTTCTGTCTCTGTCTCTCTTTCATTTTGTAATCTCATCTTATGTTTGTGCGTGCAGTCATTGTCCTTGTCTGCCTTAACTGTATTCGCCTCTCTCTCTCTCTCTGACTATGAAACACACAGGTGACCACGAAGAAAGCTCTAGACAAACCCTTATCTGTCTATTTCTCTCTGATTTTGTACTCCCAACCTATGTTTGTGCGTGCAGCCATTGTCTTTCTCTGGCTTAACTGTGTTCGTCTTTCTCTTTGCTTGCGTGCATGAGAACCACAGCCATCTCTCTCTCTCTCTCTCTCTCTCTCTCTCTCTCTCTCTCTCTCTCTCTCTCTCTCTCTCTCTCTCTCTCTCAACCCTAATGTTTTGCATCTGTTGTTGGTGTTCGAATGAAGGAACCAGGAGTGGATCTTCAAACCTCACGTTGGGCATCAACCGCTACATTCAAGGTGTTCCCCAGCACTTCTCACAACTACGACAGCAAGGGTCGACCCTCACCAAGGACCGTCTGTTCCTTCCCACGCCTTTCTTCATCCTCGTGACACTTTCCGCCATCCTAACAGGACCATCCCGCACCTTCTCTCATCTGATAAAGAATCTCTATCTACTTTAGAGGGACCTCTCAAAATCACTCGGTTGCTTGAAGACAGAAAGTTCCCACACAAAAACAAGGATTTGAACGAGTATTACAAGCAACAAGAACCAAGTGATCAAACCATAGAGAGAAGAATTCCTCTCGGTTTTGATTGGAACAATCCAGTCTCTCAATCCCTATCAAGTCAACCATATAATGCGGCTCCCTCCATCTCCAACTTTATCACTCCGAATCTGCATGTTGAGGTACTTACCTAATCGATTCTGTAACGTTAATCGGGATTTTTCCTGCTTTCAATGGTCAACAAAATCTTCCATAACTTAGTGTTCAATCAGACCTAGCTATGTAGAAAGAGCTCAGCCTTGTTCAAATTATGTGAAACTAATAAAGAAATTTTCTTGGAGCTCATCTCTAGGCTTTCAGACTAAGTTCGAGCTTGGTTTGTCAATATGAAGCACATCAAAGTTAACAGATCCGACCTCGAGTTTCAAGCTGTTTTCCAACTAAGCTTTTTTAAGCTACGAGCTTTTTTCTTTTGATTAGCTCGGTTAACCAGATACATACTAGTATAGGATAGCATCTTTCGTATAACGCAAGAATCAAAACAGATTCGTCCGAGCTTAATCAAGTCGTCTCGTTAACTCGATTTATTTGTAGTTGAGCTGATCTTAAAATCGAGCTTGACTTGTTCAAGCTTGATTAGCATGAGATTGTGCTAAAGCTTGGTTTGTTTATTGAGAAAACGAGTTCCAATCAAGCATCATTAGTTTATTTAACTGTTTCTGTTGACTACCTTTAATTTTATCGATGATTTGCAGCAAAATAATTCAATATCGGTGGCGACCAATGCAGACGAAGATATCAAAAATGGTCTGATACAGAAGACAAAGGTGGATAGAGAACCCAATCTGCAGCTAACACTAAGTTCACACGTGGGAGATGAAGAGAACTATGAAAATAACCACAAAGATGGTTCGCTTGAGAATGATGAGGAAGAGATGGGCAACACTTTGTCACTCTCCTTATTCTCATCTTCATCTCCCTCGACGTCCTCCTCAAAGAAACAAGCAGTAAAAGGAAATAATGACGCCATGAAATTTCATGGTTTCAAGCTCGTGTTACAGAAAGAGAACACCAAGGAGGCCTCTGGGAGACTGAGTACTTTAGATCTGACCATGTCGATTGGAGCATTGGAGTGAGATCTTACAGTACTTGTCTCAATGGCCTCAAATGAGATAGTTTTTGTTTCCCTCTTGTACTTCCACAATAAGGTAAAGCTGTTCACTAGTGTAGCCGTTTGGTATGTCTTTATTAATGGGTACATTGATCTTCCCCTTATTGGCATTCATACTCACATTAGAGGAAAACATGTGGTGTTTATGTAAATGAACTTTATGTGCATGTATCTGGATGCTATGGATTAGGTTAGAATTGTAATCCTCTCAAACTAGACATAACTTTGGTTCATAGCGTAGTATACACAGGAAGAATGTGCGTGCGTGTGTGTGCATGCCTCTGCGTGTGTGTGAGAGAGAGGCCTTTCGAGGGGCTTTATTCAATTTTATTTTTGAGGAAGCAATATAGACTTACTCTATATGCTCATTAGCTCCTGTATAATTATGACTAGTTTGCGAAACCATTCGTGTGAACATAGAGAGAATTCAAAGCATGTCTCGCACACACACATACACACGCACACACACACTCATGACTATGGTTGATGTCCTAAGTCTCGCAAAGAGTAACTCTCATCTAATTACCAAGGTATGGCTTCATGTGACTTTCTATTTACAATTTAAAAATTATAGCTTTAATTCTTTGTGGTTGAATATGTTGCTTCACGTGTTCTTCTCTCCAGCATGCTTAGGTCCAGTTGACGAAAGATTTTTCTTTTTTACAAGGATGGCCGAAGCCCAAGACACATATACGCGCGCAGCCCTGGCAGTCGAACTCTCTACCGGCACAAACGCCGTCAGGGTCCTTCCGGTTGAGCTAAGGCTATGGGTAACCAAGAAAGTTTGTTCAAAGGAAATTTACACTTAGACGATAAGTCGCAGCACTCTCAACAAGGGATCAACTCAAAAGAACCTTAGAGTTGAAGGTCCAGAGTTTGATACCAGGGCATGCACAACTGGTAGGATTTACGTTACCTGATCAATAAAAAGAAAAAAACTATTTACTTTTTTCATAAAAGTTTAAATTTAACCACTGCAGTGTCAACTTTATTTTGGTTGTTTAATCTTTAATAAATAAAATTCTCTTGTCCTTTCTTTAGTTAAGTCGGTGAAAGTTAATTCCACATTTTCTAGTTTCTAAGTAATATAAGGCTGAAAAACTTTATTTTGCACGAAACTTTAAGGGTCCAAAAAGGAAATGACGATGATATTTCAGTGGTTTCAGGAAAATTACGGTGACTTAATCAGAAGTTTTATTGATACCAAGCCGGTTAAACATAGTTTGTAATTTCACTTTTAATATAATATAGAAGCGGTAGGGATCTCTCTTGTGTAACTGAAAAGCGCCTCCGACTTACAGAGTTCAGTTCCTGGGGGTGTGCATATCTTGTATTAGTTTGCCCAAACACAGCTCGCATATGTATTAAAAAGAGGAGGTTGCTAATGCATGCAACATGCAAGGTATGATCTTCTGCTAGGGCTGGTCAAAGAACCTAGCTCTCCATAGATCAGCCCTTATGAGTTCATTCATGTTCTTTATGACCTAAGCTAACTCATTAAAGATGAGGTGTCTGTAAAGCTATACAAGTTGAAGATGAACCATTAATGCAAGTTTTGTTTTGGTTTGATCAGTTCGTATAAGCTGATATAAGTTCAGTTCAGTTCAGGTTACTAGTTTAGCTTTTATATGTGTGTGTGGATTAGTGCAGTAGACATGTAACTTCTTGGTGATTGAGTTATAAACATGAAATTAGTGCTTAGGCATAAAGACTTTGAATATAGTTTGTGATTATGTATCTCAAGTAGGACTAAAAGATAGCATAAAGAATAAACAAAACATTGTAAGAAGAGTCGGATAAGGTAATTCAAAGAATCTCATAAAGAAACATTATTTATTTGGGAGAAGTTTTAAATAGATTTGAGGTTAATGAGGCATCACGATATCAAGGTATTCATGAAAACTATGACTTTAAGGATTTAAACAAGGAATGCAAGAAAATTTTAAATTGATAACAATATAATCTACTTATAGCTAATACGATTTTTAAAAAATGAGATGAATATTTAATTACTTAAAGAGTAGCTTGTCATAAACACAAATTGATTATTTTACTTGTAGGAAAAAAGATAGATCATGTTGTGAGGTTTATAAAGTAATTCTAAGAAAAGGCTTAATTACCCATTATCAACTTTTAGTTATGAATTTGCACGTAACAAAATAGACAAAAAGGTAAATAGTACGTAGCTCTACTTGGACCAGACAAAAAACCTGAAAAAGAAGAAAGAAGATATATTTTAAAAGAAAGTTCTCGAAGGAGATGTTCAGAATTATGTATATACAATTCTTACATGTAGAATATAATATGGACAAACAAATTACAAAAGTAGCAAAACATGTATTAGGTGAATCTAAAGGAAGCGCATTGGTAGAAAAGGAAGTGAAGGAGACAATCAATGAAATAAAAGGATTTATATAAAAAGATCAACTCAAAAAAAAGTTAAAGAGATATCTTTTTAAGATAGTTAAGGCTAAAAGATAAGAAAACTAAGAATCTTATTTTTGTTAGATGCATCAAAGATAAAGATAAGATGATTCTAGTAACAAGAGATGATAATAAAAATAGATAAAAATTTTATTTTCATAAGCTTTTTAACTAAAATATAGGTATTAGTATTATCTTGGGAAGCTAACCTATAAATTGTAATTTCTACCTATTTATACAAAGGAAGTCATAGAGGTTCTTAAACTTATGAAGGTTGGTGAATCAATAGAACCTAACAATATTCTTATAGAAGTCTAAGGCTAAAGATAAGAAAACTAAGAATCTTATTTTTGATAGATGCATCAAAGATAAGGATGAGAAGATTTTAGTAACAAGAGATGATAATAAAAATAGATAGAACATTTATTTTTATAAGCTTTTTAACTAAAATATAGGTATTAGTATTAGCTTGGGAAGCTAACCTATAAATTGTAATTTCTCCGTATGTATTCAAAGGAAGTTAGAGAGTTCTTAAACTTATGAAGGTTGGTGAATGAGTAGAACCTAACAATATTCTTATAGAAGTATGTAAAATTCAAGGAGAGACGAGTATCAATTGTCTTATAAGATTATTTAATAAAATATGAATAAATCAAAAGATGTCATATAAGAACAAGGAAGACATTTAGAATTGTGTGAATTATAGATGTATCAGGTTGATAAACCATACTATGAAATTATAAGAAAGAATTATTGAATATAAATTGAGATAAGTATTGATTACAAAGAACCAATTTGTATTCATGCAAGAGTGATCTATTGTTAGGAATTTGAGAACATAAAATGTCTTATGAAATATTTTAGAGCAAAAAAGAATAACCTTCATATTGTACTTATTGAAAAACAAAGTTTGTCCTTAAAGGTGTCAAGAGATATTCTTTTAAGAACCTTGGAAATGAGAGGTATAACATTCGTTGTGTAGATCAATCTTATAAGGCACATGTATAATTGTACACAAATATATGTTAGGAATCTTGAAGGAATGACAGATTTCTTTTAAGTTAATATTGGGTGTCATCAAGAATCAATTTTAAGCACATATATATTTACCTTAGTTATTGACTAGTTAAACAAATCATATATGAGATGAAGTACATTAATGTATGTTATTTGTGAATGACATTACATTAGTGAATGAGTTCGGAGAAAGATAACAGCAAATTACAATTATGGAGAGAAACATTAAAAAATAACTTTCAACTTAGTAAAACAAAGACAAAATATATGGAGTGTATGCTTTATCATATGGTTACATAAGATACCACAGAAATTAAGATTGACACATATTGGATCATTTTAGGAAGAAAGTTTTAGATACCTAGGGTTAGTCTTTTAGATGAATGAAAAAATTGATGAAAATGTTGGTTAAAATATAGAGGTGCATAAGGTATTCTATGCAATAAGAAGACACCACTTAAAGTTAAAAGGTAAATATTATACAATAGAAATTAGACCTCCTACGTCATATGGTTATAAGTGTTGGGCCGTTAATAACTAACATATACTATATTGTAACAAAAATGAAGATGTTGAAATGGATATATGGTTATACAAGGAAAGACCATATTCCCTAATGAGGTTATCAAAAATAAATTAAGGGTTGTACCAATAAATAATAAAATGAAAATAATCATTTAATATGGTTTTAACATATGGAAAAGTGACCAAATAGAAGCTCCAATTAGAAGGTGTAAGAAACTAGATGATGAAAATGTTAAACAAGGAAGAAGAATACCACGAAAGTGTTAAAAGAAAACAATAAAAAATTAATTGATCTAGCTTTAGTTGAGTTAATTGTTAGCATGGTACAAAATCGAAACAAAGAATTCAAGTTGTCAAACCCACCTAATAAGGCTTAGTTGTTTTATATTTATATTTATATTTATATATATATATATATATATATCTATATATATATATATATTTATATTTATATATATATATATATATATATCTTTACCAAGCACACGTGTTCAGCTAGTCTTGAAGCTTTGTGTCTTGTTCATGTAAGGGCTCAGCTTAAATGAGGGAACGCGTAGCTAGAGACATAAACAAGGTTGCGATGTGACGATCAAATCATGAAAACAGGTCCTATTTAGTTTGGTTGCGGTGTTTACTACCCATATCTTCCACTAATTTTTATTTAAGATTTTGGTCAAATTGGTCTTTGATCATTTAATCTTTTCGAACACTCAGAGAGTAGCGGAACATTACTTCTCTCTTTTCTTTTTAATTTGTTAAGAGAGAAGGAAGTTTTCTCAAGACATCGAAGTTTGGTATTCTTTTGGGGGTACAATGGGAGACGCCGATGCCAGATGCACGCCCCAGGCATCAAACTCATGACCTTGAAATTGTCTTAGCTTACTGGAAAGAGCCTCTGGCTGTGGTCAAGGATTCATAGCTTGGTATCTCCTTGTGCAAACAGAATGCCCACGTATCAGAGCTTTTATGCCAACCCCGCGAGGGGAGATCTCTCCAAGTTATAAATTTAAGGGGGGGAAAAGTTCTTCAAGATCAAAATTGGGATATGGTGCTAAAAAACCTAAAGAATACAAACAATAACCCAGTATTAGGGACTCATAGATATCGCCTAAAATAAAAGGTTTAATGTCAAATGGATGGTAGAAACTAGTGAAAAGGAGTTTCTAACCAAGGGCTTCAGTTGTGTCTACTTTCCACCCCGTGTCATAATTTCTCTATTAGATGCATAAGCTCCACTACCCACCACAACTTTATAGGGATGGCACGATGTTGGCACATTCATGTCCCCAAATTCTGCCCCATACCCACCCCATTAAGATTCGGGTCAGGGCCGATTACACGTATACTGGTCCCCGACACCCCCCACCCTTGCCATCTCTACAACTTTGTGTACCATTTCCTAGTGGATTCTCTAAGATGATCCTCCTGAAGACTTGAAACAAAGTAAGCTCCAACCACCCTGTATAAAAGCTCCCCACACAAAAATACATGGCACGGAAACAATGTAAATGAAAGAGGTTCTTGCACTGGATCATCTGATCCAGTATCTCATGAAGATGGCTATCATGTGAACTGCTCCTTATGGAACCGGAATGCATTTTTAACTAGATTGACGTATAGCAAATGTTGCTTCACGTATCCTTAGATTATGGCAGCCAATTATATCTGGTTGAATGATGTTACAACGCTACGTTGTTTCGGGTGGAGTTTAAATGAATCTCCACACAAGGAGCAATTGCTCCACCAGGGTAGGGGGTTGACTCACAAGTCAAAGATGCACAACTTCCATACTCGGGGGGGGGTGCATCTGGCTTCAGCTTCCCACTGTTTACATAAAAAGAACGGAAAATGGACTTCCATCTAGCAGTTCAAAGACTTGCCAAATCAAACGGGCCTAGCTACCCAGTATTTATTTAAGAACTTGATGGCACTCTACCTACAAGGTTTTTTTTTGTTGGCACAAGTGGGGAGCAGAGATCAATGTAGTGCCAAAACTGCTTGTATTGGGACACATGATTGATCATCTAGAAGTAGGAGCGCAATTGAAGCGGGTGTCTTAGACCAAAGAGCTAAATTCTAAATGAAATGCAAGAAATGCTTGGATGCCCAGCAATGGGAAAGCACCATAAACTCCCAATTTTAATGCCACCAACTTTTCACAAAATTTAAATACGCAAAAGCAAGGGCAATATGTGTGAGTGTTATTAGAGTTCCACAAACACTTACAGACACAATTACATTTTCATATGAATGTCCACCTTACTCCATACTGAAGCTGACATATATGTACCCATTTTATTGGTATTACATTTTATTTACAGAAGAAACAGCTACCAGGCTTTATTCCAATAAATGGTACAAGATGCGCAGAAGCAGAGAATCAAAGAATAAAACAATACTGGATCATAAGATCCACAACAAGCTGCAGATGGGTAGAGCTTTCGGTTGCCAAGCAGTAAAATATGAAATAGATAAGCACATTTCATATTCTTGCTTAAGATCACCTCTTGGCATCTGGAACCCATGGCCAGGTATCCTGTCTATAACAAGAGAAGTTAACAACTTCATATAAGCGTTCTGGTGGCAAAAGTGTGCGAGTAATAACAGAAAAAAATGTCTGTACCTTTTGAGGTGCCAGCAAGATTGTTAGGCTAAGAACAGGGAATTGAAATGATCCATTAGAACCTTACTATTACTTTTCTGTTTGATGGGGTACAGACTGACTGAGTTCCTGCAATCAGTGATGTATATAAGTCATAATCAGATAGATGAAAGTCCAATTAGTCGACAAATAAGTTACTCCAAGGAACAAGCTGAACTTCACTGAAGACTAATGAAAAGTTTTCGTGCCTACATGTCGGCTTAGGGCAGTGGTATGTCCAAAGGTAGGCTGTTTTGCCAATTATCCATCAGATTGAGCTTGCTAAGAATGACCCAACACATTTTGGAAATAACTTGGAGATTCTTTAAGTTGCTGCTTGTTTAAGTGAATATAGTACCTGCGAATAACGGCGATGCTTGGGATGGACATTAGTGCCTTTGATGATGGCTTCCCATTTTGGATCAACAGATGGCTTTATGGCGTTCTTCTTTGATCGGTGTTGAAGGAATGACAAAGAGGAAGAACCTTGTATTGGAACAGCAGGCAGGGCCCGGAAAAGCCATGATTCAGAAGGAGATTTAGGCAATGGTGGCTGAAGTAAAGAAGGGACCAGAGAGGAATTTCCTTCGCTGTCTGCTGCTAAACTGTTCCCGTTCCCACTAACTTGCTGTTTTGATAAGTTTCTATCTGAACCTTTGGTACCACCAGTTATCGGCTTCAAGAGCGGCACTGACGGCATGGATTCATTCACAATGGCATGAATATCGTCTATAGAAGTATTATGACCCCTATGATTGAGATTTAATGCATCAGCAGAAGATGGCAGCCCATGGCGAGTAAGCAACCCGGAATGCGCATCGACAGATTTAGCAAGATTCAAATCATCTAATTGCTTCTCATCACCCAAATTTAGCTCGATGTCATTGCCTACAAGATGAGACTCTCGAACTGGCTCTCCCTGTTTCTGCAGCATTTCAGCCCAAGTAATTAGTTTGACATCAGATGCAGAAATTAGACCTCTATTTCCCGTCTGGATAGACTTGGGATATGATGTCTCCACTGAACTCATAGAATCAACATATGCAGTCTTCCCGGTTGTTGGATTTGCAGACCCTGATGTTCCCTTACTTCGGCACTGAGGGGTGCCCTTCTGGGTATCAGATCCCTTCATGTTGATGTCCGAACCATCAGAACTGAAACTCTTTACTGATTTAGGAACACCCAAAAAACCTGAGCCTTCACGGAAAGGAGAACTTGATGCTTCATTTCTGTAGGGAGATATTCCACCTGTTGAACGTCTATAGGACAACGATCCATCTTGTGTTTGAGAATCGCTCAAGTAATTTAAATGATTGTTTGCTGTGTCTTCATATACTGAGGGCGAACTAGCCGATTCACTCAACTTGCTCCCACTAGCATGAACACTAGGAGACACAATACTACGAACCAATTTATGTTTGTATACGGCTTCCCATGTCAACTGCAGCAAAAGATAAGGGCAGGAGGTAAGGTTTAGTGGGACAATTTGTTACACTTCTCGCTTGCTAGGGCGATTAATCTTGAAAACAACCAGGTCATGAGTTTGATGCGCTGGTGTACAAATGTTAAGGCTCTGCCTAGCCTTCCTTTCTACGCACATGCCTCTACAACAGAAGATTCAAACTGAAACTTGCGAACAGCCAAAAAGATTTGGGTGAAAGAAAATCAATCTGTAACCAAACATAAAACCAACCACCACTCAACAGAAGAAACCGACTCCTTCAGCAGACTACAGAAAAGTTACCAAAAAATAAAAGACGTGAGGTAAACTTTCTGGATTTGTGTCTAACCTCAAAACGTTCACAGTGAACCAGAATTCTAGCATGGCCACCTATAGAAAAGTTTCTCAAAATCCATCCATGTTACTGGTGCAGGTGAAATTTGAACATCTGAACCATCCGTGTTAAAATAAAACATTTATAATGATCCTCCCTAGCTCGACGAAAATACTCACTCACTCTCCAGTTGTCGGTATTTTGTCGACAATATTTTTCTTGGAAGATCTCAAGCATTCTAATAAGCAAAAGGCTGAAAAGGCTATACTTAAGATGTAGTTACCATAGGTAAGGGTACCAATATGGGAACAAGAAACAGGTACTGGTAAAGCAAGCTGAAAAGTTTCCAGTACATACTTTATCTGGAAGTTCTTATGAAATTTATAGTTCTTATATGTATTGGCATGAGTTTCTAAATGTATGATATGAAGAACGTTTAGATATGCGTTGATAAATTAAATTTGTTTAGAATAAATTTAATCTTTCACTATTGTGTAATGAAATCTCTTGTGAGTCATAATATTTAGAACCATAAAAATATTTAATTTTATAATCATAAATTTATTGTTTGCATAGACAAGATTTCATTGAAAATGATCTAATTTTAATTTATAAGTAAATGACATGAGTCTTATTAAAGAATGACAAAAGAAAAAGTTCTTTGCAATTAAAATACATCTCTTGAACAATTAGCTCCTTCCACTGTGGTTTTGGAGACGTATTTGGTACCAGTTTCTGTCACTGGTTGCTGGCATACAACTATAGGGTTTCATTGCAACTATGCTTAAAACATTACAGTATTTAAAATAATTAGAAAGTTGTTAGTTCTTGCCATAATATCTCAATAAACCCAAGAAAAGAATGAAACATTAACAATTTCAAGATCTCATGAGAAATACCAAATATGACCTTTTGCCAAAAAATCACAAGAAATTCGACTCCTTAATGAGACCGGTGACCATGCAAATGCTAAAACCAAAAAGGAAACATTTCCAAAGACCATGATGTTTATCGTATAAGGGAAAGCAGCTGGGATCCACTGTTGACCAAAAGGAACAGCACAAATGATGGACCCAGAAGATTGAAAGATTACTCCTTGTCATACGGTAAGCAGCAATATATAGTTTATTCGCTCTCTTTTTTCTTGGTACAATGGCGGGTCTGAAGCTATATGCAAACCCTGGATATCGAACTCATGACCATAGCCAGGTGAACTATTGCACTTTCTGTAGCTCTTGCATTCACTCTTCAATCTTCATATTGGTAAAACGAACATGAAGTTTCTTTCTTACAATCCATGTCCTTTACACATATTAAGTATTTTTCTTCAAACAAGATTTATCAGCATATCTATCCATTGGCCTTTACACATACTCATTTTACTTTAATTCATGATGAAAACAATAAAGAAATGTTAGAGAACTAGCATACCTCATCACTTCCGCTGAAGGATCCACTGTCATTGCTCTTGACCGGCATACTGCCCTTATGAGAAAAGGAGTTTTGCTTCTTGGCTCTTACTCCCGGAGCGAGAATTAAGGGGTTCGTAAGACATAGGGAGTTCTTCAAGCTCCAAGGGAAAATCCCACAAGCTTTAGGCGTTGAACTCCCCTCATCTTCATCACCTTCATCATCATTATCGTCATCATCATCATCATTGATGTTGCCTTCCTCTTCCTCTAGAGAATATTGCTGGATGAAGAAAGGAATTGGCTCATAGGGTAATGAAAGTGATGAATCTCCATCTCTGGGCACCCTATTCACCGGCTTCACGGGGTCACAGGCCAAAGGCTTTTTCCTAGGAGCATGCGGGGGCGCCTCCGAAGCCATTGCTTTTGCGGCCGGCAAGAATCGCTCCAGCATAAGTCTCCGGCCAGATGCTGAATTACCACCTCTCTTCAACTCGTGTCCATCTGGCCCACTCTCACCACTAACACTATCATTAAACAAGCTCAGTTCGGTGACAGAAACCGTGTCCAATGAATCGGAGAACGCATCGCCATCATCATCCTCCAAATTCCTGTTCGCTTTATCATCCCTTTCCAATGCGGGAGCACCCGAATACTGCGACAAACCATCCCTCGGTTGAACCTCTGCTATCGCCGAGCTCACAGATTGCACAACAAGGTTGTAATTCGGCCTCGCTACCGTCTCGATTTTCCGATCTTCATCCTTCATTGTATTCACCCTCTCATTCCTACCGTGAACCACCTTCCCGGGCGGCGGTCCCGGTGCAGATGGTGGCCGTTCGAGCGACTTACCATCAGAATTAGGGCGGGCACCAACCACTGGTGAATCCTTTGGCCTCCCGGGTACTTTCTCCCAAACGAACGGCACACTACCGGAGTCCCTCACCGGCCCTGAAACGAAATCACTCCGATAAACAGGAGGCCTGACCACCGGTATCACCTCCCCCAATCTCTTCCCCGAGTCCTCACCCCCTTTCCCCGATCCACGGACAGAGTTCAAAGCAGAAGAACGCAAAGGAGAAGCGAATCTCCTCACAGAAAGAAGTGGCGCGTTGAAGTCTAGCTGTTTCTCCCCCATCTAGAAAAAAATGGCCCAAAACCCTAAAATCCCATCAATCACCTAGCAGCGAGCTTCTGCAAACAAAAAACAATCCAAGAATAGTGAAAATTGGATCAGAATAACGAACTTTCACCAAAATCTCACTCTCTACTGAATCAAAGCATAACCTGAACCCTAAAATCTCATCAACCGCCCAAATTCGAGCTTCTGCAAACGAACACAATCCGAAAAGAGTGGAAAGAGTGGGAAAGGGATCGTAACGACGACAATTCACCAGAAATATCTATTTCTACTGAATCAAAGCATCAAACAACACCAAAAGAGAACGGAAAAATGGAACAGAGAGTAAGATTCCTAGGGTAAAAGGAAGAGACAAGTTCACGAGTTAGCAAAACATCGAGGCGAAAGAGACAACGGAAAGCAATTCATTTATGCGAAAACTTTGGCGCTTCAGCAACAAAACGAAATAATTAATGAAAAAGAGAGATAAACCCTACCGATCAGAAGAATTTACAGGGACAGTAGTACCCGAGAAAACAGGTTGATCGAGCGAGAGAGAGATGTCATCGACCGAAGCAAGCAAGCGTTGGCGCCAGAGTGGACTCAACAACGACTGCATGGGCGGTGCACTTATTAAGCGTATCCTTCCCGAAAAAAATACAGGAATACCCCTACCCTCCTCTGTTAACTCCACGGCAGTGTCTCCGCGTTATCTTCGTTCACTCGATTTCGAGACAACTCGGCACGAGTACAGGTGGCGATTCGTTTCGGGAAGGTGAAATCTCGTTTATCCATCAAGGTTTTCATGATGAACTATATAAAGGAATCTCCAATTTAGATGTTAGATGTGCAAATAAATTTCACGAATTTAATTAAAAATCTAAAAGAAAACTAAGGACCTAAATTGAATATGATCCAATAACTTCACCAAAAAAATGACAAATAAAAAATTGAGATGAACGGTCCATGCAAACCAACTCATGGTTTTTTTTTTTTGAGAGTAGTACATTCATGGCGTGGGAAACCAGTAGGGGGGACGATCCTCAAGAAGATTTTCTCATCCCCAATTTAACTAATTTCACTAAGTGTTGTAGCTATAAAATTAGATCTGTATCTAGATTTTCCAATTACAAAGGTGAAAAGACACCAACTCGCAACTGTCGAAGCGATTGGGCAACATAATGGAGTTTGGAATTTATAAAGCTTTGTACATTTTCTTGCTTTTTAATCCAGCCTTATTCTATGGAATTTTGATGCGATTTTCTTATTCTGAAGTAAGCTAATGCAGGGCTTAGGTGCTCCATTATTTTTTGTTTGATATTTTATTATTATTTCGAGATTGGATCAGTAATTCTCCATCTATTAATCTCTATCTTTACCAAGGATTCATTTGTTCAAGTGGTTTGGCACTTGTTCCCCCTGAAAAACGTCTCAAGTTCAAATCTTGTGAACGAAGCAAAACTACCTTTTACGGAATTGATCCTGTTGGATCCCATATTGGAACTCAGCATTTCTAGAAATATGGGAGAATGCACGTTTTGATATATTATTGCGAATATCTAATCGTGGGTCCAAACTTTAAATATGATTCCTTCTGGTCTTCTAAGTTACAACTTACACTATCAAAACTCACATTTTGCATATTTTTCAACTTTTTCCTTTTAAAATGCTACTTTTTATTATTGAAAAGTGCGATTAGTTCACTCAATTTTGCCATTTAAAATTTGAGAATTTCAAGCAAAAATGCATTAACAAAGTTGCAAGAAAGCACCGGGTTGTGTTGTAGTTGACCAGCTTCTTACATTATCGTGAAATGACTCCACATGTGGACACAACTCGAAACACCAAGATGCTTACCGAACTGAACCCAGGAGTGGCACAAAGAAGTTGGTTGAAGCTTCCACCAGATCAAGTTGGTGGGATCCAAACTTCTACTTGGGTCTGGACCTACGTATCCTCCTTATACTCACTCCCACACGGCTGTAAATGTTGGACCTCTTTTTATGTTTAATTCCCTTCTTTAAATTATTATGGGTTGGGCATATTGGGAGATCCCAGGTACATGTGGACCTCAGACAAAATCTATCAAATCCAGAACCATTAAAGTCTGGATCTGTTCCATTTTTGGCACATACTGATTACTGACCACAGTTTGAAATTGAATCAAACAAGTCAATAACGACTGTGCTGTACTTTTGAAATAGTTCAAAGCCCAATCTGCTAACATAATCGGGTCAACCTGTTTAGGGGTTACTGCAGAATTAAAATGTTAGTGAACTATGTGATCAATTATTTAAGTCCAGGCACACAACCTCAAATTGGATGGTAATGGTTTGATGAGTTTAGAACTCGACTAAATTAATCAAAGACTGGGTCAATCCGAAAGCTTCACAATCAAGTGGGCTGCCAAACGCGTTCGAATTTGACAGTTGAAACTCAAATAGCCTTGCAGAGTCACCATCATAAAATATCGTGTCCAATTTTGTGTCTCAGGCTTATGATTTGTTTGATTTGCTCTAATTTATTCATAATCCAGTTGCAAAAGGCAGGAAATTTCCCCCAAAGTTCTCACTTCTCGATATTGTAACCTTTCCTGTTGAGTATTGCATGTCAGGGCACCAAAGGGACATAGCTTACTGTCTATGGGGTTTGCTCCACGACGAAGGTCAGGCGTCCTTGTAGTAGAGATGGCCAGTTTGGATCCATTTCGACTGGTTGAACTGGATTTGAACTGTTTCTGGAATCGAAACCAGTATAACTGTAACCAGTGGTTCCAAGTTGTTTTGTGGTTTCTATTTTAAAATCCCGCATTTGTTTCATAAAGTTCACACAACCAATCTGAATCCAAAACCTGAAACCAGAACCGAACCAAATAGCTGGAGGCAACCGGTTCGGTTTCAATTCCATGTTGCGGTGGAACCTGAACCGTTTTAAACCAGCAGTTGTAGTTTACACGGAATCAGTAGGTCTTTGATATATAATTGTGATTTGTCTAACCCCAGTAAAGAAAATGTTGCGATTCCATGATATAGGATGATTATATATATGACCTTGACCTTGCTATAGTCCAAGGTTTACCTCAAAGAGGATTCCTTGTAGTAAAGGGGAGGGGAGGGGGAGACATGACAATGTGGTTTGGATCATGATCCAATCCAAATTCCATTTGATTTCGACTTCAGAAGATGCATGGGGAAAAAGAAAAGGGAAGTCTTAACGGGTTGGATCATATCGCAGCCCGCCGATTTGAACCAGTTCGGAACATGATTCGAGTCAATGGAGCCCGAAAACCGGATTAGGACAGCACCATGCCCATTTTCGGCTTATCACATATAATAAAACAAACGTGTTTTACGAGTCAATATATTCTTGTTCTTACTTCACTTTCAGGACTTTGACTTTAATTTTTTCCAAGCAGAAAAAAGTTTGATATATTATTTTACTTTTTCCCTTTGACATGCACAACCAGACCTCTTTCAACCTTACTTAAGTGCAGCAAGACCAAACTCCATAATTTAAATATTTATTTGAAAAATAATCTTTAGACAATTGAATTTGCATAAAAGAGTATTTCTTCAAAATTAGCGAGTACTTTAGGGTGCTTAAGAAATTAACAAGTTTAAGAGATAAATAATTGAATCCCCCACCAAACGTAAGTTTGAGTCTTCCTGTAAGCTGATAACTGGTGTTAGAGTTGTATATACCAGTACTCACAAGATGAAGGTCATGAGTTCGATATTATGGTGTTAAGAAATTAACAAGTTTAAGAGATAAATAACCGAATCCCCCCACCAAACGTAAGTTTGAATCTTCCTATAAGCTGATAACTGGTGTTAGGGTTTTATATACTAGTACTCACAAGTTGAAGGTCATGAGTTCAATACTGTGGTGCGCATCTGGCTTAGTTCTCTCATTATGATGGGGAAAAAAGAGAGAGAGAAAACAAAGATTGAATACATGGTTATATTTTCATCTGTTGGAAGGAGAAACCACTTTAGTGGTTCAAGAAGACACCTTCTTTGTCAGTTGAGTGTAGATGCTGTAATCTGATAAGTGTCCGCCTAATCCTTTCTTAAAATTATTATAAATGAAACAATTGTCTCTATAATGAACTTTGCAATCTTTTTCTTGAAAAAGATAAAATAGTACAAAGGGGTTCCTCAAGGAGCTCTACTTTTCTTCTTCTTTTTTGTCTTTTTCTTAATATTTCAAGAGGATCTGTTTTTTTTTTTTGTTACAAGAGGAGACTGAAGCCTAACACATACACCTTCTGAGAGTCAACTCCCCACCCACCAACAGCAACGGTGCTAGAGCACCCCGCCATTGACATTAAGGAACTATTTGAAAGTGAAGAGTTTGACTTTATAATTTATGGTTGACCATAACTCTCCCCAACCTCCATGCCAAGTTAATGTAATGCCGTCTCTCTCTCTCTCTCTCTCTCTCTCTCTCTCTCTCTCTCTCTCTCTCACACACACACACACACACATACACATATATTCTCGCACAAGCAAAAGCATGTACTTCAATTGCATGAGAACTGTGGAATTTGTTATCTCGGTGTATGATATATCCTACATTAATGTATCGGATCACATGAGAAATCGAAGATTGGTTGGTAGCCCGGCTTTCATTATCTCGGTATACTCACCAAGAACTTTAATAACATTCGCCGTCCTATTATTACGTTTAAAATAAATGCATGAATCATTAAATGTTTGCTAATATAGCAATGATATAATAATGTTCTAAGGGGAGACCGTGAGAATATTAATAATCGATATGGTTTATCCTGGGCCGCAGAAAGAAGCTTTTTTTAGGTTTCTTTGGATAATATACGGGCTACAAACTGCACTCATGAGGAACTTTGGGCTTTATTCCACAAAATTTGTTGATGCATGTGAATGCGCCATGGAAACTTAAAATCGCTGGAATCGATAAAGCTTCATTGAAGAATAATATGAAAACTATAAAGTATATATGCATACGTATATATTTTGGTGCACCTAGAAAAACTTATGGTGAGGGAATTAGCCCACCAATTTTCTTAAAGTGGGCCACCTACGTAATACTGTAGCGCATGTATTCAAGCGCATGACTCGGCACAATTTAAATATTTAAATCTGTTGACATATAAAAATAAGATATATATGAAGCATGGTGTATACTAGTAACATTATATCTTAAAAAAATCAAACAAATCTCAATCATTTAATTTAAAAGATAGATGGTTGATATTTAAATTTTTAAAGGAAAAATATATATTTATAATTTCTACAAGTATAATTAATTTAAATTTTACTTTTTGATTCAAAATTTCAACCACCCATCTTTCAAATCAGATGATTGTGATTTGTTTGAATTTGCTAGCATATACTATACACTATATAAAGAGAGAGTCCGAAATTCATAATATCTTTCGGTGCATAAAAATCTTCACTATTTGATCTTTGAGATCAACGATAGAAACTTGAGTTATTTTACATTTAATGCACATGAATGCAAAGTATAAAAGTATATTGATACTTTTAATTTAAATTTCTACGGTTATTATCAAAGATTGAATGGTGGAAGTGTTTATGCACCAAAAGACACATCTAGGAGGCAATCTATGATGCCCTAACTACATAATGTTTTTCAATGCATAATCTTTCATAAATGCTTCCATCGCTCAATCTTTGAGATAAAAAAAATAAAGATTTTAAATAAAAATATCATTATACTTTTGTACTTTGCATTTAATATATTAAGATAAAGTAATTCAAATCTGATATTAAACAATAGAGATGTTTATGTATGTTTATACATTGAAGGATATTATGTATTTAGGACTATATATATATATATATATATGTGTGTGTACACACTAGGAAAAGTGGAAGCAGCTAGAGCTAGATATCATCTAGCTGCCGTTAAGTTGTCATATCTGACATTAAGCTGCTCTTAAGTCGTTATATATGACAAAATCGGACATATCGGACTTTGTTATGTCTAATGGTAATAGTACCATCTAGATGTATCTAGAGCTAATTAGACAGAGATGTTGCTTTGTGTGTGTGAGAGAGAGAGAGAGTGTGTGTGTGTGTGTGTGTGCGAGCTCGTATAGCCTATTAACTGAGATATGTGGTGAAGATTGAATGAAGCCAACTATGGCCGTATCGCAATATGACATGGGTCTGATCCATCAAATCCCTATTTGTGGGCCTCTTACATCCTTAGTTTGGAGCTTTGTATACTCATATAAAGTTAGAAGCCTGTATTACTTGTAGCCATCAAGGTCGTCTTTGAAGCTTTTGTGAGGGGTTGAAGGAACGCCTGTGTTTCGAGTGGCCTCTGACGAGTCAAAACCGCCAAGGAATCCGTGTCGATTACCCTTTAGGAGTCGAACTCGCCACCTGGAAGTGGGCGTCAGAGAGCCATTCCGTGAGCTAACCCAGTGGGTGCTCTAAGGCCCCTGTTGGCAACTAAACTGCAATACTATCTTCAGTTGCAAATTGCCAAGTGTTTGAACGGTTTCGAGTAAGCCAAGACCACCATTTTCAGAGCATGGGCTTCGGCTTCAGCTTCGCCAATTCCAGTTTCGGTTTAGTTTTCCAGTCTAAACTGCGATACTCCTTGATTACGGTTTACTCCTGTCTCAATTTCCCAGTTTTGATTCTATCGCCGGTTCACGGGGACAGTTAGGGTCCGTCTCAATCCATGGGACTAGGTCCAAACCAACCACCTCTAGATAGATGACGTTCAGCCAGCACAAACCCCAAGTATATATATATAACATATATTTTATACTTACATCAATGTACGTATATCACACACACTTAGAGTTGTAGCAGGGTGAGCGAGACCAAACCTATGTCAGGTTTGGATCTTGAAATGGGTCAAACGGGTTGAATCATTTCGCCTCTCCTTTTTCCCAGTCCACACACACATATAGAGAGAGAGGGAGGGGGGGAGAGAAAAAGTGTGTCTAAGGTGCATAATAGTTTTTGGTGCATAATCTTCGACAAACATGCAGATGCTCATCCATACTCAAATCAACTTAAAAATCTCAATTGTTTGATTATTAAGATCTTAGGTGAAAAGTAAAATATTACCAAATAGGTGTTGCATGGATCCCAAAGATCGAACGGTTGAGATCTTTAATGACATTTTATTACAAATAGATGTATGAATTTACTATGTTTCATATATATAGGGCATCTTTGGTGCATAATCTTGCACAAACATCTTTATTTTTTTATCTTTTAAATTAACTATATAGATTTCAATTACTTTGCATTTCATGCACATTTTACATTCTCTCTACATATAAACATATACATAACCTTGCACAAACATCTCCACAATTCAATCTTCGAGATTAATGGTGGAGATTTGAATTACTTTGCATTTAATGCACATTTTACATTCCCTCTACATATAAACATATATATAACCTTGCATAAACATCTCCACAGTTCAATCTTCGAGATTAATGGTGGAGATTTGAATTAAAAGTCTCATTATACTTTTATACTTTTTATGTACTTTAAATGCAAAGTAATTCAAATCTTTACCATTGATCTAAAAAATTAAACAATAAAGACGTTTATGCAAGATTATGCACCAAAAGAAGACACTCCCTATATATAGGGGAAACTTTAAATTAGTATCTTATAGTTTACCGAAAATCTACTTTACTATCATGAACTTCACTTACTATAACTTAAAATATTTAAGTTTGAGAAACTCATCACTTTAAAATATAATCCTGACATTGTTAGTGATCATTCGACATCGCAAACAGGAGAGTGTGCTTTTCGTTAAGTCAACATTTATGTCAACCATATAATAGGATAACAATCCATTCCAAATCCAATATAAAAAAAAAAAACAAGATATAAGATCCATAAATCTCCCTCTCTCTCGGTCATCATCTTCTACCTCCGATATCCTATGACACAATGAGGTTGTTTCTCAATTTTTCTACTTTATTTCTCCCTCTCCCTCTATCTATCATACTTTCTCTTTGTCCCCTCTCCTGTCTTTCTTTATTTGTCTCTCTCTCGATCGGCGGCAATATTACAAGCATACAATAGGTGGTCTCTCTCTAAGAACAATGTAGGTATGATTTGCTCCCAACCTCCCATTGTATATTCATTATTTGGAGTAAAGATCAAAGAATTGTGTGCCTTTGGGTGAGAAAAAATGTAATTTACAAAATGAAAAAGCTAAAAAATTCATTGTTGCAGTGCTCACATCTTATTATGTCATCGCTCCTTGATACCTTATCACTAGATTATGATCTACTCTTTCTCAATTTCTTTGGTCTACCTATTGTCTTTCTAATAATTGGAGGTTACACATCATATTGTTTAGTCTGCACCCACTAATCATGACTAAGAATTGGATGGATCACTTCGATATATATAACAAAGTAGGTCTCCTTCTTATATGCTTTGTCGGCATATCCTTAAGTACCCTTAATATGTACTCATATGAGAAGTACAACATGTTCACATGAAAAACTACTCACTTCTACTTTCTACACTCATATTAATGTTTAGGTAGATCTAAATAATAATTTTTGTCGAAGAATATAACTTCATAAATACAATATACAACTTATAGGATCATACAATTTTTGCTCTTCACCTGGGTCTCCTCCATTTTTTATTGTACTATAGGACCCAAAGGAGTATGACATTTTAGTATGTCCTCATAGCACTACTAAATCTAACTATGAATAACTTTGACAAAGAGCAAAATAAGGACATGAAAGAGACCACTAATAACTTCATGAAAAATAGAAACCAACAACAATGATAAGCACAATACTTAGTAATTAACAACCTCCTAACTGTCTCCAATATAGTCAGGGTATGTTGGGCTCTTAGTGGTAAGATAAATGCATTTAATGATTCATATATTATTGACTAACAAATTTGTCTTACAATACTCTGAGAAGTATGACCTCGCCACATGCTAAACTCATTTTACATCAATCATGCACAAATAAGCATCCTCATTATACATTGTTTTTAACTTTTGTAGATGATACTTCATTTCATTTATCAAGCATGTGGTTGCAATATCTCATAATATCTTCTTACACTCGTATCTCTTCCACTTGCTCTTCATATTCTCCCATAAGTGATTCAGGTATAGACAATACTCTACCCTAGGTATAACCTATTGAATTGCCTCTTGCAATCCCTACAACATAAGAAAATAGTAATAATGTAAGTAAGTATAAGTAAGTATATTGATGTTATAGTATGATATTTTGCTTATATGAAATGTTAGCCTACTTAGTTTAATCTAGACATGTGCCCTATACTCTCCCTTTGAATATAGTTGTATCGCCTTCCTCTTTTAGATGTCGCATCTTAATAGGCTTATGTAGATGTATCATCCTTATAAACTTTTGGAGATGTCTTCTTATTTTTCTTTTGATTTAGATAGCTCTTCCTCCTCTTTTTTATGGTTGTTCTCCTTCTCCAACCCTTTTCTTCATCTTGGGAATAATGTTCAATACATCCAAAGTCATACACTTAATTTTAGATAACATCATGGGTTACATTCAATCTGAGCATTGTCTAAACTTGATCATCTATAGACAACTTAATATACTTAGACTTGCCAAAAGCAACACAAAGCTTAAACCATATCATGGAAGCATTATATCTCCTCTTTGAGCACAATCAGAATAACACCCAAAATCCTAAATAATTTGTGTCAATGTGACTTATTGATGTTAATCTACCAATATAAACTATCTTTGGTTCATACTCTCATTTTCCACCATAGTGTAACACAAGGGTAATGAGCTTCATGGCCGTACATAACAAATAAATGGAAATGAATATTCATGTCAAATGAATAGAAAGATAATAATGTGATCTTATATGTCAAAGAATAGGAATAAAGACTACTAAACAACAACTTACCTTAGATAATGAAGGTAAATTGTATTTTGTTTACTACTTTGAACAAAGAAAATGTTGTGTTAGGCTAAACAACAACTTACCTTAGATAATGAAGGTAAATGGAAATAAATATTCATGTCAAATGTTATATATCAAACTCCACCCATGTAAGGGATCACCCTTGCATTACCGGTTCCAAGCTCGGATAAAGGGGGAGGGTTGTGATAGGCTTCCGACAATCAGCGTAAAACTTTGTCGGATTTTTATACAATAGATTACACAAATTATGAGCATTGCTTTGGGGCATCCCCGCATAGCAACGTGCTGCAAAGCCCGAATGTAGTGATAAGTAAGCAAGGGTCACTACATTTTTGCTTGGATGTAGTGAATCAATTATAGATAAGGTTCCCACATCATAGACGGGTGTGGGTAAAGAAGTTAGTCCCACTACATTATCGCCTGAATGTAATAAATAATTTAGAAAGAGGGTCTCCGCATTTTCAATATGGAAGGATGCGGGAGGTAAAGAAGCTAGTAGTCCTAGATAATAAGATTCGTATTGGTTCTTGGAATATAGGAACATTATCCGGTAAGCTAATGGAGGTGGTAGATACTATGATTCGGAGAAAGATTCATATTTTATGTTTACAAGAGACAAAATGGGTTGGAGAAAAAGCAAAGGAGATAGAGGGTACAAGTTTTAAATTATTGTACTCAAGTAAAGAAAAGACTCAAAATGGAGTTGGTATTATCATAAATAAAGATTTAAATGATAGTGTAGTAGACATACAATGATATAGTGACTGAATCATAATGTTGAAATTAGTGTTGGGAGCAGGGGTTTTGAAGATATTAGAAAGACAACTTTTTGGGAAGAGTTAGATAAGGTGATTCAAAGGATTCTATAAAGGGAGATGAATTGTTTAGGAGGAGACTAAAATAGACATGTCGGTAAAGAGCCATTAGGATATTAAGGTATTCATGAAAACTTTATGGCATTTGATCTCTTTATAGTCAATACAATCTTCAAAGTGAGATGAACATTTAATTACTTATAAGAGTGGCTTATCACAAACACAAATTGATTACTTTATTTGTAGAAAAAAGATAGAGCATGTTATAAAGATTGCAAGGTAATTCTAGGAGAAAGTTTAACCACCCAACATCGACTTTTAGTTATGGATTTACAAATAAAAAAATGGACAAAAAAGAAAAGAGTGCATCGAGTTATTTGGACTAAATGGTGGAACCTCAAAAGCGAGAAAGAAGATATATTTAATTAAAAAGTCCTTCAAGGAGATGCTTGGAATTATGTTGGTACACCTTGTGATATGTGGAACAATATGGCTATACATATTAGAAAAGTGTCGAAAGATGTGTTAGGTGAATTTAAGGAAGGTATATCAACACAAAAAGAAGCTTGGTGGTGGAGTGAAGTAGTGCAAAATAAAATCAAGGCAAAGTGGGCATGTTACAAATTACATTATACTAAGAAAACTAGTGAAACTTTAGAGGCTTATAAGAAAGCAAAGAAAGAAAATAAAAAGGGGGTCAATGAAGCCAAAGGTAAAATTTTGGAGGATTTATATAAAAAACTCAACTCAAAAGATGGTAAAAGAGATATTTTTAGGATAGCTAGGGCTAGAGATAAGAAAACTAAAGATTTTAATTATGTTAGATGCATCAAAGATGAGGATAAAAAATTTCTAGTGGCAAATGATGATATAAGAAATAGATGGAAAAACTATTTTTATAAGTTTTTTAATGAAAATAAAGATGTCAGTATTAACTTAGTAGAGTTAGCCAAATCAGAAAAGTATATAAACTATAATTTCTATCGACGTATTCAAAAGAATGAAGTCAAAGAGGCTCTTAAACATATGAAAGGTGGTAAATCGGTAGGACCAGACAATATTCCTATAGAAGTTTGAAAAATACTAGGAGAAATAGGAATTACTTGATTCACAAGACTATTTAATAAAATATGGAGAAACCAAAAGATGCCCGAGGAATGGAGAGTGAGTACACTTGTACCCATATATAAGAACAAGGGAGACATTCAGAATTGTGCGAATTATCAAGGTATCAAGTTAATGAGCCATACTATGAAATTGTGGGAAAGAATTATCGAGCATAGGTTAAAGACCAGTATCAAGTACAACAGAGAACCAATTTGGATTCATGTCAAGCAGATCTACTGTTGAAGCGATTCATCTTTTGAGACGTCTTATGGAACATTTTAGAGCAAAAAAGAAAGACCTTTACATGATATTTATTGATCTAGAAAAAGCTTACGATAGGATAAAGAGGGAGGTTCTTTGGAGAACTATGGAAAAAAGAGGTATCCCATTGACATACATTAACCTTATAAGAGACATGTACGATGGTGCAAAAACATGTGTGAGGACTCATGAAAGAATGACATACTTTTTTAAAGTTAATATTGGGTTACATCAAGGATCAACTTTAAGTCCATATTTATAATTGTGATTGATGAGTTAACAAAACATATTCAAGATGAAGTGCTTTGTGTATGTTATTTTCAAATGACATTGTGTTAGTGGAAGAGTCTAAGGAAACATTTAATAAAAAGTTGGAACTATAGAGAGAAGCATTAGAAAGCAAAGGCCTCCGACTTAGTAGAATAAAGACAGAACATATGGAATATAGGTTTGATCATTTGACTAAAATTAAAATTGGCACACATTGCATCCCCAAAAGGAAAGTTTTAAATACCTAGGGTCAATTTTTCAGAGTGATAGAAGAATTGATGGAGATGTTACACATAGAATTAATGTTGGTTGGTTAAAATGGAGAGGAGCATCAGGTATTCTTTGTGATAAAAAGATATCATTAAAGTTAAAAGGTAAATATTATAGAGCAGCAATTAGACTTGCCATGTTTTATGGTTCTAAGTGTTGGGCAATTAACCATCATGTACAAAAGATGTCTGTGACAGAAATGAAGATGTTGATATGGATGAGTGGTCATACAAGAAAAGATTGTATACATAATGAGGTTATTAGAAACAATTTAGGAGTGGCACCAATAAAGGATAAAATGAGAGAATATCGTTTAAGGTGGTTTGGACATATAAAAAGAAGATCAGAAGAAGAACATGTAAGAAGGTATGAAAAACTAAATTTGGAAGTATTAAAAGAGGTAGAGGACGACCACACAAGTATTGGAAAGAAACAATAAGGAATGATCTAGCTTATTATGAGTTAATTGTTAACATGACACATGATAGAGCTATGTGGAAACAAAGAATCCATGTAGCCGACCCCATCTAGTATGGAAAAAGGCTTAGTTGTTGTTGTTGTATTTTGAACAAAGAAAATGAGAAAAAGTAAATCGTATACTAATGCAAGGAACAAGGATCTACACTCAACTATACAATTTAAATGAATGGGTTATATATTAGTCATTGATGTATAATTAATTCATAATGAAATGACTACTATAATGAATATAAAAGATTTATGCATACCACGAAAAATTTGAATCAATTACAAAAAACATAGCAAATTATATGAATTGAACACAAAAGTGGGTGAAGGATCAATGAGACCATACTCTTTCATAAACAACTCACAAGGCACATGGGAACAAAGAACCATGATAGTGAAACTATAGACACCAACTAGAAAAGGAGAGAGAAGACACCGACTAAAAAAAGAAGGAAGAAAAAGGCAAGAGAGCGTACCTCTAATAATACCAGCTCAAATCGATGATAGTGATGTTTATCATATAAGAATCGTCGACTATTATAGGATAAATGAAAATTTTTAATCAAATACAAAATGATAGAGGAATATTGAATAGAACGCAAGAGAGTATTCCTCTAATAAAGCATATTGGATAAGAATAAATGAGACCCTTGATCTTTGAAAAACAACTCATGAGACCCATGGTGTGAAGAAACACATTAACAAAACTATATACACCAATTGTAAAAGGAAAGAGGAAACACCAATTGGAAAAGGAAGAAAGAAAAGGGAAAGAGAGTACCTATGATAATGCTACTTGAAATCTATGATAGTGATGTTGTTTATTGAATAAAAGACAATACACATGAACGTGTGTATGTATCTATCCAATATATTTTAGATATCCATGAAATTTTGGATATCGAGTTTAAAACCGATTGTGATCCTACTTTTCAAACTTAACTCCTGTAACTAAAATTCAGGGTACTGAAATGAGAGGTAAATGATATGGTACTAATATGAAGTTTTTCTATATTTAATTCAAATCTCTGATATTAATCTCAAAGATCAAATGGAGAGATGTTTGTAAAAGATTGTGTACTAAAAGACATCTTTCAACCAAGACTCTATATAGTATGGATATGCATAATCTTGTACAAACATCTTCACTACTCAATCTTTAAGATTAACAATGGAGATATCAATTAAAAGTACCAAAATAATTCAAATATATTGTTGATTTAAAAAATTATTTGATGTAGATCTTTGTGTAAGATATGTACAAAAAAACATTGTATAGTTAAAATGTCACACATATATATATATATAGTATGTGTGTGTGCGTGCGCACACAGTATATTTTGTTGCAGATGACATGGGTATTTTTGAACCAAAACCCGTAAGCTGGAGAAGGCTGTTGGGTTGTTCTTGTGTGCAGGTGTTTTGGACGTTTGGTTTTGCTACCAGTGAAGGCCTTAATGAGTTTGAAATTAGAGGAAGGTTACGGTTTTAGGTTTGGACGGAATTGGAAGCGCCGTTTGAAATGGGAAACCCCGATTTATCCGAAACTGGATAAGTCTAGCGAACGCCCTGCCAGGTGAGTCGACGCTCCTGAGTGCAGCTGCGGAGAAAATTTTGAATCTGCTTTTCTGTCCTCTTTGAGATTGAATCGCTTTGGTAACTTTGTAAGTCACTAAACCATCAGGAATTCTACTTCTACTTCTACTCTCTCTCTCTCTCTCTCTCAATAATTGGCATCATCATCATCATCATCATCTCGCTTCTCCCTCTCTCTCTCTCTATCCATAATCGGCAGCACCATCCATGGCGATTTTCTCTCTCTTCCTCCTCTTCTTCTTTACAACCATCCTCCCTCTTCCCTCTCTCTCATCACCACACGCACACTCGTTAAGATCCAGGCTCTTCACAAGCCTCACAGATCAAAAACAAGACTCACCCACTGAATATTTCGAAGTAACGAAGCCTGTTCAAGTGCCAAACCAGCCTCCCTGCGCCTCTCAAATCATTATACAGCATGATTTCGCTAACACTTACGGCAAGCCTCCTTTGGAAGTCCCTTACGTTCCTCCCCAAAGTTGCCCTTCTTCGGAGTTTTCTTTGGTGGTTCTTGAGTGGTCGGCAGCCAGCGAAGGAAGGCAATTCGATCGAATCTTCGGAATTTGGCTAAGTGGTGTCGAGATTTTCAGAGGTTCTACCGCTGAGCCGACGGACTCTGGAATCTTCTGGAAGGTTCAGAAGGATATCACCAGGTTCTCTTCTTTGTTAAGGCAGAATCAAACCCTCTCTGTTCATCTTGCCAATGTTGTTGATAAGACTTACACTGGGGTTTATCAAGTTAATCTTTCCTTTCATTTCTATGCCGAAAAAGAGAAAGATGGTAGTAAGAAAGAACTTCGTTTTGCTTCTTGTTTAACTTCTCCGGCAGATTTGATCCTGCCCATATCGAGAAACCCACCTCTGAATGATGCCTATTGGTTTTTAGTTGAGAGTTCAACTGATGTGCAAAAGAAAGGGTTCCAAATACCAAGGAATGTGTATAGGGCAGTGCTTGAAGTCTATGTTTCTTGTCATGCTAATGATGAATTCTGGTATGCGAATCCGCCGGACGAGTATATTAAGGCAAACAATTTGAGTGGTGTGCCCGGAAATGGTGCTTTTAGGGAAGTTGTGGTGAGTCTCAATGGAACGGTAGTTGGTGCAGTGTGGCCTTTCACTGTGGTTTACACTGGCGGAGTTAATCCGCTTCTCTGGCGGCCAATCACCGGAATCAGCTCGTTCGATCTTCCCTCTTATGACATCGAGATCACGCCGTTCCTGGGGCAGATCCTAAATCAATACAATCAAACAATTGAGTTCAATGTCACTGATGCTCTGAATGTATGGTACATTGGTGCAAATTTGCATTTATGGATTGATTATGGGAAGAAGAAGACTAAGGGGAAGTTGTTGAGTTATGATGCAGAGCCTGCAGTCAAATCTCTGGTTTCAAAATTTAATGGTCCTGATGGAGTTTTCAACACGACAGCGAGCCGGTTCATTTCCGCATCCGGGAGGGTGAAGACATCTTATGGAAAGATTAATGTTCATTCAGTTCAAAGATTTGGATATACCAATTGGATGAAGTTTGGAAACAATGGCAATGCGCAGACTGTGCGCCAGAAGATTGACACCGACTGTGCTGTTTATTTCACACTCCCATCTTATGATTTGTACTCGACTCACTCGATCCGGAAATTCCCACTCTACGTTTATACTAATTCTGTAGATCAGGGTAATGGAAGCTACACAGATATTACCGATGTGTCACTTGGATTCGACGAGAATTCGTTTACCGGCGGTCCATCTGGCTCCTCTTTCAGTTCACTTAGTAACAAACAGGATGCAAGGGGTCTTATGAGTACCAAAGGGAGCTCAGTAACTAATGGATTTGGAAGGACTAAGGAAGTCTACAAGTATGAGAGCAGTGAGGGGTGCTACTCTAGAACAGTGAGTAGCAGCAATTACACCATTCTTTATGATCATGCAAGCTATCTTTGTAGCTCGAGGCAGTCATCAAGGTCAAGAAATCGAATTGTCGGGGTGTCGCCGGGTACATTTGGAGAGTCCTCTTCGGCATGATCTGAGAGTTAGCTTCTTAGTAGTCCATGAGAATTCTGCATCTCTGTTTGTTGTTTTGTCTGGTAAGGATTTTGGGGTTTCGCATTGTTGGTTCGTGCATTGGTGAAGTTGCTGTTCCAAAAGACAAAGTTAGTTTTGATTCGTTCAGTTCATTAATTATCAGTGGAAGTATTGATTCTTTACTTTCGTGGAGTTTCCCGTTAATCATGTGTGCCTGGCGTTTGAACCCTTTTTGTAAAGTTCGAGTTCGATCCAAATGGATGCAGATTTAAACTACTCCAAGAATCCAAATCCAAAATGATAAGTTCAGATGAAAAATCATGTCCTAGACTCACAATCCGTTGCGCCTGTTCAAGTATGCCTCACTCAAAAAAAAAAAAAAGGGTGTTCGACAACAACAAAGTCCTTGTGTTGCACTCTTTTAATTTGACACGATGACAGTTGCTCATTCGATTAAAGTAGGACTTATAAGTTGAAGGTCATGAGTTCAATACCTAATGTGTGTATGTGGCTGAGGCCTTTTCATTATAGAAAAGAGAAGTTTTTAGACCCCACCACTGGATGGAAGTGTGTAAAAAGAAGCACAATTGGCACGTTATTGCACATTCAGTGGTTGCCATTTTTCTTTGATCTCCTTCTTAATGTCCTTGATTGTGCATGCAAAAGAATTGAGCCATTCAGGCAGTGCGTGAAGAATTGCAACTGTATGCAAGTAATTGAAGCGTTGGTAGCTTTTATATCCACTAGGACTCGTCGAAAATGACACGAGATACGGTATTCCCATCTTTTGTATAAATTAACGCACAAATGGAACACGACACGAGGACGAGTACACGTGTCCAGGTAACACAGTATTCAACACCCATGAGTCGGTTTTTTCATTCAAAACAGGAGTAACAGTAGAAGTCTCTCAAAGATGGTTGCAGAAATACTTTGAGGAAAAAAAATGAGAAATCAAATTACCAAAACCATGCTTTTTCTCCTACTAGCTCAAGAATTTCACGGGGAAAGATCCGACTAAGTTATACGCCGGTCATCAGCAACCGACGAAACCCTTCTCCTTTCTCATCCGGGCATGGAACCAGAACGAGAATGAACCAAGAGCGAATGGCTCAATCTCTACACTGCAGCAATTCCTTCGTCACGCCAGCTAAGTTCTGATGCTTGACTGGCTTCTTTCTTTTCGTCGTCAAACTTTGTCCATGGGAATTTCGTTTCGCAAACCTGCGCTTCTTCATTTTCACACCTAAGAAGTCCCTGGATTCTGCAGAACAGAACAAGATGATCATGTTAGTAAAGCCACCAAACAATGCTAAGCTTATAATTTCAGCTTGGCTTGTCTAGGTAAGGGACAAGCTACAAACAGATTGGCCTCAGCTTGGCTCAGGTCAATGAGAAATCAAATTACCAAAACCATGCTTTTTCTCCTACTAGCTCAAGAATTTCACGGGGAAAGATCCGACTAAGTTATACGCCGGTCATCAGCAACCGACGAAACCCTTCTCCTTTCTCATCCGGGCATGGAACCAGAACGAGAATGAACCAAGAGCGAATGGCTCAATCTCTACACTGCAGCAATTCCTTCGTCACGCCAGCTAAGTTCTGATGCTTGACTGGCTTCTTTCTTTTCGTCGTCAAACTTTGTCCATGGGAATTTCGTTTCGCAAACCTGCGCTTCTTCATTTTCACACCTAAGAAGTCCCTGGATTCTGCAGAACAGAACAAGATGATCATGTTAGTAAAGCCACCAAACAATGCTAAGCTTATAATTTCAGCTTGGCTTGTCTAGGTAAGGGACAAGCTACAAACAGATTGGCCTCAGCTTGGCTCAGGTCGTATATTGCTTGGTTGAGTACATATAATAGTTTAATATATTGGGGGGAAAACTAAACCAATTAGTTATATGGATTTATAAAGCTAATTCTATATAAGCAAGGTTTACATTTCTTCAGTGAAAGTTATATAAATTTAAATCCGAGTGAAGCAAGATTGGATGCGAGACGAGCAATCTTGCTTGTTAAACTTGTTGAGAGATCAGCTTGTCCTAATGAGCAAATCAAGCAACATCTCACGGGACGAGCTGCAAACAGGCCTAGCTCGAGCTTGTTTCACTCCTACAAACTGCAAAGCGAAGCAAGATTGGATGCGAGCAAACTCAGCCCCTACGACAAGTCTTTTATGTTCACAATTCGGTATTCACAATTTTGTGCAAAATAGGACTCGATCGCAAGCAATTTTCGTATATTTTTACTGAGAATATAATTGATATTTATCATATCTAATATGCTTTTAACTAAAAATTTAACTATTTGATATTTATCATATATTTGATATGTTTTCAACTAAAAATTTATTATGTTTTTTACTTTTTTCTGCGACAAAGATTCACCACCTTTACAGGACTTTACCCAGATCCATATATTGGTCGGATTTTGTCAGCTTAACCCAAGCAGCTGAAGGGTCCATTCTTTATAACCGGACCCTGATCCTAACGGGTTTAGTACGGGTTAACTCTAGGTCAAACCCAAGGATTAAGTAACAAATCGTCGGAAACTAGAAATTGTTTTTCCGACGGCTTTAGAGTCAATTCCGACTTAGAGAGTACTAGATAGAAATAATATCTGATAGATTACAGCAGTCGGAATAGCCAGAATCTTTTCGCCGGTAGTCGGGAAATTTCTCATTTCTGCTAGTAGTTGAATCATCATCCAGCTGATGGTTCATCATCATCTAGAATATGCCTGGTTTAGTAGAGTATTTACCTTGAGGCAAATTCCATCTAGATCATCATATATTGGATAATCCTGAGGATAGCAGTGTGAGGATAAGGTGGTCATTCTTGGCAACCCCAGTACAGAAACGGTTCAATTGGTCATCTAGCCGCTATTTGTGGAAAGGTTGCAGGAATGGTCTGTAACAACCATAACAGTCGGTCAGTTATGGAACTCATTCGTAATTGACCGAATAAGGGCTCTACGAGAGAAAAGCCCAATAAAGAATCTGAGGAGATTAAGGAGCATGCATTGCTCCATAAATACATAGCACCACAGAGATCAAAACATATATATATATATATATATATATATATATATATATATATATATATATATATATATATATGTGAAAAACGAAGTGAAACCCTCTCAGGAAAATCCTACTGTGAGGAAACCTTAAAATCAAATTACTTCATACATGTTTTTCTCATTTCTTCTTTACAGATCGAGTTGCTGCATACCTGAAAAAAGGAGACCAAAAGTTGTAAAGGACGTCGAGATAGCCCATCGGGGGACTAACATTGGTATCAGAGCCTCGTTCATCCTGCAAAAAATATACATTGTTAGTTTTTGTAAAAGAAAAAAAGAGAGGAATGTTTTCTTTCTTGCATGGCTATTCGGGTTATAATCAAATCAAGTTAGCACCTAAATATCTGGCAAAAACTGCTTTTACTACACCTTGTGGCACATACTGTTACACGGTTATGCCATTTGGTTTGAAAAATGTCGGTGCCACATACCAAAGAGCCATGACTACTATTTTCCATGATAAAAATCCATGAGCTCTTGGAAGTATATGTGGATGATCTTTTGGTAAAATAAAAAACCCGGTGCACATATATAGAATCTTTGTAAAAGGTTTTTGAAAGACTTAGGCTTTATAAAGTGAAGTTAAACCCTCAAAAATGTGTTTTTGAAGTAGAATTAGGAAAATTTTTAGGGTTCATGGTAAGCCAAAGGGGCATAGAAGTCGACCCCTCTAAGTGTCGAGCCATCATAGACATGCCTCCACCCTCCAATTTGACCCAAATCCGAAGCCTCCAAGGTCGACTCCAATCCATTAGGAGATTCATCTACAATTTAGCAACAAGATGTGAACCTTTCAATAGGATTTTGAGAAAAGGGGTTAAATTTGAATGGGATGCCAATTGCCAAAAAGCTTTTGAAAGATTGAAAACTTATTTGGTAAATCCTCCAATTTTAAAACCTCCAAAGCAAGGAAAACCTTTACTGTTTTACATTTCCATTCATGCGAATGCATTGGGTGCTTTACTTGCTCAATATGAGGATGATAGTCTTAAGAAATATGATATTTACTACATTTCGAAAACTCTATTGGCATATGAAAGAAATTATCAAGCCATTAAGAAAACGTGCTTGGCCTTGGTGTGGGCTTGCCAAAAGTTGAAGACTCCCTATTACAAAGAATCAGCCTTGGTCAAGACAAGGCACATGCAGGAAAAAGTCGTCCTAGGTCGAGACAGGGCAAAGGCAAGATCTGGCCCAGGTCAAGACAAGACAGAGGCAATCAAAAGTCGACTCAGGTCAAGATAGGACAGGGTCAAGGCAAAAGCCAACCCAGGTGAGAAAACACAGAGAAGAGGACCCCAACCAAAAGAAGAAACAAGCAAAGCCTTCGACCAAAAGGCCAGAGGTAGAGCCTCGGCCAGAAGGACACACGCAAAGCCTCGGCCAAAGGGTCATACGCAGGCCAAAAAGCCACCGACGCAGCCACAGCCAAAAGGCCAGCGGGCGACCAACGGCAGAGCTCCTCTCCTCTCTCTCTCTCTCTCTTCCTCTCAAAGATTTAATCTCTCTCTCTCCTCCCGTTTTATATCAGTTGGAAAATTACTCAACAGTTTTAGAAAACTGTGGGAGAAAACCAACGGTTTTTCAAAACTACCCCTGGTAGTGGACTGAAAAGTTCATTTAGCCCCGACCGATTTTCTAAATTTACAAACTTCTACAAGGTAAAATTATTAAAATATCCAAATATTTTCAAATAAAAAGATAATTTTACCCTCAATTAGGAGACTGGATTACTTTCCTACCCCTACCCGATAAGGATATTACAATATTGCCACTGTATCAAAAGACAAAACTACTCTTATCTTTTGTGAAAATTATAGATTAAGACTAAGAGGCAAAATTATGCATTTACACTTGATCAATGATGAATTTTTCAAAAAAACTAAACACCAATTTTACTATTTTATCCTTGATCTTTCTAGAAAATTACAGAACCGAACGAACAAATAAAACTAATTTTTTACCCCTGGTGTTTTGGGAAATTATTAGAGGCAGGAATTTTTGAAAAAAATTACAAAATTATCCCAACTTGATTTTACAAATATAACCATGAGTTATTTACGGTTTAATACTTGAAGGTATAGAGTACGTTTTAAAAAAAATAATGCATCCACCACCAGCACCAAATGCCACAAGGCAACAAAGAAAATATATAAAGCATTTCTTAAAGATGACATGATAGCAAGAACGGTCATGTTGACATACATGAAGGATGATTTGATTAGGGTCTTCAAAGAATTCGAGATCACGAAAGAGTTGTTTGACTCTATAATAGTAAATATGATACAACTATCAAACTACATGTTTAATTGTTGCTACAAAAATATAACTCCTATAAAATGAAAGAAGGAGATAATGTAGTAGAACATATAAACCAAATATTGGTAATAACAAGAGATCTAACTATGACAAAATCAGTCATCTCGAAACTGATGCAGATATCCACCATAGTGAACAATCTTCTCCCGTCATAGAACATGGTCACTACCTTAAACAAGGGCCTGAAATAAATCTTTCTAAATTACCCCTAAAACTAGCAATTGAGCAAGAATATATGAATAAAAATAGAAAAGAAAAATTGTTAGTAGTGCAAGATGAGATAGGGTCTAGCTCAAAACCCAACCAAATGAGAAATAAACCAAACAAAAGATTTGGCAAAAATAACAAAAAGGGCGGTTAATCTTTTAGGAAAATGTAGAAAACTACTTCTTGGGTCAAGTGTTTCAACAGTGGAAAGATGAGACACTATAAGAGGGATTGCTGTAACAATAAAAGTAGAGCAAACAACCCACAACACGGTCAATCGGAGAAGTACAACATAATCTACATGATATCAAAATGTCACTACATGGATCACCTGGTGACTTGGTGGATTAACTTAGGAGCAACAAGACACATCTCCAAGAGCAAGAAAGGGGCAATGGATCTAAAAGAGTACAAACCAGGAGAACATCAGGTGTACATGGAAAATAATACTTTCTTGTATGTTCTGGAAATTGGATCCTTTAGAATTTTTGTATAAGACATACCAGTTGTATTAACTGATGTATTGATTGTGTTATCTATAAGGCGCAATCTAGTTTCAGTCTCTGCCTTAATAAATGAAGGTTTTGAGGTCAGGTTTGTTCCTAGCAAAGTAATTGTGGGAAAACATGTGAGAGTATTTTTCTCTAGAGAATTTGACGTAGAACATGGATTATTCAAGCTAAAAGATAATGAAATTGAAAGTTCTTTTGTTTATATTGATTGTGCCTTTAAAATTGATGTGAATGTATGCATAAACACCTAGGGCATATAAGTTTAGAAAAGTTGAGAAAAATTTCTAACTTTGACTTACTCCAAAGATTTGAGGAAAACACTTTCAACAAGTGTGAAGCTTGTATATAAGGAAAAATGATAAGGAAATTTTTTCTCAAAGAGACAATAAGGAAAACAATCATGTTGAAAGTCATTCACATCGATTTATGTGGACCCTTCAGAGTAAGGTCACACCGAAAAAAGGTTTATTTCATAACCTTCATTGATGATTACTCGAGATATATGTATATATGTCTCCTAGCACATAAATTTGAGGCACTTGAAACTTTAAAAGATATAAGCAGAAAGTTGAAAATCAACTACAGCATTCAATCAAAGTCTTAAGATCAAATAGAGGTAGAGAATATATCTTAAAGACAGTCTTTTTAAATGGAGATTTAGATGAAATCATATATATGCAATAGCCCGAAGGATATATAGTTGAAGGCCAAGAAAATAAAGTATATAGGTTGAAAAAATCACTATATGGCCTGAGACAGTCACCTCGCCAATTGTATTAGACTTTTCAAAATACCATTATTGAACTTGGGTTTGTAGCAAATGAGCTTGATCACTGTGTATATGTCTAGAACAGTGGGAGTCACTTTGTCATCTTATCATTATATGTAGATGACATATTGTTGACTGGAAATGATAATGAGATGATTGTGAAAACCAAGTCATGGTTAAACTGAAGGTTTGAAATGAAGGATATAGGGAAGCATCCTATATTCTGGGTATAAAGATTTCTCGAGATAGAGAATCTAAACTCTTATGCCTAAGTGAGGAGAGATATATTGACTATATCCTCAAGATGGTTAAATGATGAGTATGTGGCTTGAAATTGACTATATCCTATATATTGCCTAAGATATCTCAAAAGAACAAGAGACTTGAAATTGTGTTTTCAAGTAGATGAATTAAAAGTGGTAGGATACTCAAATGCTGACTTTATTGGGAGCAAAAATGACAACAAATCAACCTCGGGACAAATATTCTTATTTGAAGGTGGAGTTGTTTCTTGGTCATATAAGAAACAGGGTTGTGTAACATTGCATACACAGGAAGCTAAGTATGTGGCTTGCTGTATGGTTGCAATGAGTGTCATCTGAATAAGCTGCTTCATACGAGATTTGAAGTTGAAAATAGTTAACGAGCCAATTGTCATTTACTATGACAAAAATGTTACAATCACTCTAATCAAGAGTGGAGCAGACAACTCTAAAAGCAAGCATATAATGGTTAAATACCACTATGTTTATGATATGGTTATGAGAAAAAAAATATCCATCTCATACATGCCAACTCATGAAATGACATTACTAGGAAAACCTGTAAAAGTGGGAGGAAAACTAGTATGTCAAATCGTTTAGCTCAAATGGCCAAGTGGGAGATGTGAGGATAAGGTGGTCATTCTCGACAACCCTAATACAAAAATGGCTGGATTGGCCATCCAACCGCTATCTTTGGAAAGGTTGCAAGAATGATCTATAATGGTAATAACAAGTCGTAATAGCCGGTCAGTTATAAAGCTCATTCGTAACCGACCAGATAAGAGATCCAGGAGAAGAAAGCTCAGTAGAGAATTTGAGGGGGTCCAGGAGCAAGCATTGATCTATAAATACAAAGCATAGCATAAATTAAAACATATATATATATATATATATATATATATATAAAATGAAGTGAAACCCTCTGAGGAAAATCCTACTATGAGGAAACCTCAAAATCAAATTACTTCGTACCTGTTTTTTCTCATTTCTTCTTCACAGATCGAGTTGTTGCGTACATGATAGAAGGACATCGAGATAGCCCATCAGGGGACCAACAAGCAGAAGTTTGAATCTTCACAGCAAACATCATTTTCATACCCACAGCAACCATGCAAGAAGCAAATATCAGCCAGCTCGAATATACAATAGCAGGCCTTGCCATGATTACAGTACGTTCCATCCCCACATTGCTAAGGTGAAGGAGGACTTGGTGGTGGCGGAGGTCGCAATTGCGGTGGAGGTATAGGTGGCAATGAAGGTGATGGTGATGGTGTAGCTGGTGAAGGGTAAGGATTGGGTGTAGCTAACACTCCCATTATAGGATAGGATGCCAAGGAATTGACTATACACTGGCCATGGTTCAACCCAGCGTCACTCTTCAAGTAAAAATAGCCATTGTTGCCCCAACTTGTTCCCCCTGAGTTCTTCACAATCCAATAATATTGACCGCCTTCGGATCCGTAGCCAACAATCAGAAGCCCATGATCGATGTCATCTCGATCACTCGAGCAGTTGCCATAAAAAATCCCCAGCACCATTTCCATCATATGCTTCGTATCAGCATGTTGTTTGATAATTACATTGCGCAATGAAATGCCGAGTGCTCAAAACCAATTCTAGGGGTCAAGAAGCAAAACATAAAGCTACTACGAGTTTAGGACCCTCACTACCGAGTAATGTGTGGTAACCGTAGAAGTTGTAAGTAGTGGGTGGCCACTATCAGCCTCCCCATTACTAACAACAACCATGAAAAGCAAGAAAAAGAGCCCTCTTCCTAGATTTCATGAGTTACATTTTAAAAAATACAAATGTTATTAAAACTATTTTCGTTTTGAAAAGGTCCTAAGCATCTCTCAGATAACTCTCTATGGGTAACCTCGATCCTATCTATCTCTCTTCTCTTCTCTTCTCCCTCATCTTATTTTACAATAATACTATAGGATACAAGATTCGATACACAAAACAAAAAAAACACAACACTAAAGAAAGGAAAAGAATCGGCAACACTGAGACAGTCGGCTCCGGGAATCGAAATAGTGACCCCAACATCTAGTATGAAAGCCTCGTTGAAGCTCCTCGGTAACTCCAACAAACTCTCTACTTGTTGTTTCTACCAAAAATTTAAAAGTTAAATGGCAAAGACTGAAAAGTTGGGGCCTTATCTCTACTTCTTGTAAGTCCAACATCTATAATTTGTGTGTTTGAATTGGCAAAGATTGAAAAGTTAAATGGCTTAAATTTGTAAATGTAAAAAAGAAGAATTTCACTATCCTTAACTTTAGAAGGAGTTTATTATGTACTTACGAAAACGATTTTACCCCTACTCTAGTTGTAACAGATGAAAAAAAGAAAAAATATAAGACATTTTTAAAAGATGATACTATAGAGAGGACCATAATGTTGACCTATATGAAAGATGAGTTAATTAGTGTCTTTAACAAATATGAAACTTCTAAATAGCTATTTAGTTTCCTGGCCACTAAATATACTACAGTTAAGCTACATGTATAACTATTCATTCAGAAATACAATTCTTATAAAATGAAAGAAGGTGATAACGTAGTTGAACATGTTAACCAAATGTTGGTAATAGCTAGAGATTTAGTTGTAGCAAAGTCAATCATTTTTTAACTAATACAGATATCCACGATTCGAAATAGTTTACTCCTTCTTAGAACATGGTAACTACAACACTTAGACTTTGATCATATTTTACCCTTTCAAAACTCTCACTAAAACTAGCAATTGAAGAAGAACATATGAACAAAAACAAAAGAGAAAGGTTGCTAGTTGCTCAAAATGATTTAGGGTTTAGTTCAAAAACAATCAGGATAAAAGAAAACCAAATAAGAAATTTGATAAAGAATAAAAAGTAGAGCGATCAAAACTTTAAGAAATTATAAAAATCTGTTTCTCAGGTAAAGTATTTCAACTGTGACAAGATGAGGAACTACAAAAAGATTAGCCACAACAAAAAGACAAATGCTAAAAACAATCAAGGATGTGGCCCAACAAAGAAGCAGGATATAATTTACGTCATTTCTAAGTGTCTCTATATGGATTGCCCGATGATTGGTTGATGAATCGACTCTAGAGCGATCCAAAATATATCAAAGAGCAAAGAAAGAGCAATGGACCTCAAGGAATACATGCCTGGTGAACATCGGGTATATATGGAGAATAATACATTTTCTGATGTTCTTGGAGTTGAGTCCTTTAAGATTTTTGTACAAGGCACACCGATTGTATTTACTGATATATTAATTGTATTCACTATTAGGCGTAATCTTCTTTTAGTCATTGCCTTAGTAAAGAAAGGGTTTGAGGTCAGGTTTATCCCTAGCAAAGTCATTGTGGAAAAGCATGGCAGGATAACTTTTTCTAGTTTATTTGATATTGAGCAGAGATTTTTCAAACTTAACATAAATGAAAATGAAGGTTTTTCTTTTGCTTATATTGATAGTGTATATGTGATTGATGTGAATGTATGTATAAAAGATTGGGTCATATAGGTTTAAAGAAGTTGAGAAAATTAACCAACTTTAACTTATTGCCTAATTTTCATGAAAACACTTTTAATAAGTGTTAAGACTGTATAGAAGGAAAAATGACTAGAAAATCTTTTCTCGAAGAGGTGATTACAATAACAACCCTATTAGATATTATTTACATTGATTTATGTGTACTTTTTACAGTAAGATCACATTGAGGAAAGGTTTATTTTAAAACATTTATCGATGATTACTCAAGATATACCTATTTATATCTCTTAGCACATAAATTTGAGACACTTAGCATTCAAAGAATATAAGAAGAAAGTTGAGAACCAATTTGAGCATACAATCAAAGTCTTGAGATTGGATAAAGGTAGAGAATACACGTCCATAGAATTTTTAGAATTCTGTAAAGACTTTGGTATTGCAAAGTAAAATACAATGCCCAAGACACCTGAATGGAACAGTGTAGCAGAGAGATATAACAAGTCCTTAATGACTATGACAAGGTCTATGTTAATAGATATTTTTCTGCCAAGGGTATTTTGGAGAGAAGCGATAAGTACAATTGTGTATATACTCAATAGAGTTTCATGTAAAATTATATTCTCTACACCATATGAAATGTGGTTTAGAAGAAAACCAAACATAGGTCATGTTAGGAGGTGGGGATCTATCGTTTATGTGAAGATCCTTGATCAGTCTAGAGACAAACTAGATTACTGGTCCTTAAGATATATATTCATCGGATATCCTAAAGGATCTAAAGGATATCAGTTTTATAATAAAGATCATGGATTGATAAAAAGCAAGGATGTTGAATTCTTAGAAGATACTAAGAATGACATTCTTGAAAATGATGATGAGTATGTTGATGATCTAGTAGATCTAGATAAATCATCATTTAAACCCATAGATTGAGTTTTCTAAACAAATCAAAACTTTAAGTGGACACAAAAGACATAGCATTACACCATCCTACTTAAAGAATTATCACACTTACCTTACAAAGGAAGTGTGTAATTTGGTAGATTTATATGAGTTGATTGATAACTTAACAAATCAGTAAGCTATTGACTCATCTCAATCTACAGATTGGGAAGAAGCTATGGATGAGGAAATTGAATTCACTGAGAAAAAACAAGTTTGCGAATTACTGATTTGCCACAATGAAGGAAAGTCATAGGCTATAAATCAGTTCTCAAAAAGAAATATAAGGTCGATGGAATAATCGACAAGTTTAAAGCGATGTTGGTTGCAAAGGGTTTTTCAGAGAAGGAGGAGATAAATTATGTTGAGACATATTCTCTTGTTGCGAAATTTGCATCCACAAGAATAATCTTGGTGATATCAGTACATTATTATTTTTTTTACACTTTTCTAAATAGAAATTTAGATGAAATCATATATATGCACCAGTCTGAAGGATACATAGTTAAAGGCTAAGAAGATAAAGTATATAGGTTGAAAAAAAATCATATACGACCTTAAACAGTCACCTCGTCAATGGTATTTGACTTTTCAAAATGCTATTATTGAACTTGGGTTTATGGCTAATGAACTTGATCACTCTGTATATGTCTAGAACAGTGGTAGCCACTTTGTCATATTACCATTATATAGATGATATATTGTTGACTGAAAATGATAATGAGATGATTATCCAAACCAAGTCATGGTTAAACTCAAGGTTTGAAATGAAGGATATAGGGGAATCATCCTATATCCTAGGTATAAAGATTTCTCGAGATAGAGAATCTTAACTTCTATGCCTAAGTCAAGAGAGATATATTGATTATATTATCAAGAAGTTTAAAATGAGTGAATAGAAGTCTGCATCTACATCTATTGTGAAAGGGGTCAAATTGAGTAAGGCTAATTGTCTCAGTGAAGGAGATGATAAGCCTAATGTTCCTTATGCACAGGCTATGGGTAGCTAGATGTATATTATATTGTGTACAAGACCTGATATCAGTTTTACAGTTGGTCTTATGACTAGATATGAAAGTAATTCTTGATGGCATCATTGGATAGTTGTGAAAAGGATTTTAAGATATCTGAAATAAACAAAAGACTTAAAACTTTGTTTTCAAGCAGATAAATTGAAAGTGATAGGATACTGAGATACTGGCTTTGCTGAGAACAAAGATTACAACAAATCAACCTTAGGACAAATATTTTTATTCGGAGGTGGTGCAGTTTCTTGGGCATGTAAGAAACAAGATTATGTAGCATTGCATGCATAAGAGGCTGAGTATGTTGCTTGCAATATAGTTGTTATGAGTGTTATTTAGATAAGCCACTTCATACGTGATTTAAAGTTGGACATAACTAATAAGTCAGTTGTTATTTATTGCGACAATAATACAGTAATTACTCTTATTAAGAGTGGAGCTTATAACTGAACAAGCAAGCATATAATAGTTAAATATCACTATATTCATGATATGCTCAAAAGAAATGAAATAACTATATGTTATATGCCAACTACTGATATGTTGGCTGACCCCTTAACAAAAGGTATCTCAGAAGAACTATTTATAAAACATGTAACTCATATGGGGTTGAGATATACCTAGTGTATAAGTATAAAAAATACACTTTGTTGTGAGTTATATAGGAAAAATACATTGTTTGTGGAAAACCGCATAATAGATAAAAGTTGCAACTTAGTTGCAACAAGGAAGAATGATACAACTTGGTAAACCCCAAAGTAGTGGGAAGCAAAACAAGTGTATCAAAGGTTGACTCTAGTGGTCAAGTGGGAGATGTAAGTAGTGGGTGGCTACTATCAGCCCCATTACTAACAATAACCATGAAATGCAGGAAGAAGGGCACTCTTCCCAGAATTCATGAGTTACATTTTCAAAACTACAAACGTTATTAAAACTATTTTCATTTTAAAAAGGTCCTAAGCATCTCCCAGATGAAATGGAATGACTGTTAAAAAGGAAAGCCCAGAGAGAAAAACTCAGAAGATGAAAAAAGTCATGTATAAATACAAAAGCAATATACAGAAAACAAACATGTGTGATACAATACAATCTTTTAAGAAAACGCTCTGTGGGTAACCTCGACCCTGTCTCTCCCTCCTCTCTTCTCTTCTCCCTCATCTCATTTTACAAGAATACAAGAGGATACAAGATTCAGTACATAAAACAAAAGAAACACAATACAAAAGAAAGAAAAAGAACTGGCAACACTGCGACAGTCGGCTCCGAGAATCAAAATTGCGGCCCCAAAGGAAGTCAAACCTCTGAGCACCCTTATCAATTCCAGTACTTTGTGTTTAATGTAAATTGCAGTACCTGGTTTATATTGTTTTTTAATATGTAGACATTGAAGATGTAAACTTATTTAGATCTCAATAAGACTAAGATTTTGGGGAATTATTATTATTTATATTTAAGAAGTTTTAGCATTTCAGCTTCGGGCTCAAACTTGGGCAGGGCCTGAACCCAGGTTGTGACGACATACTCGAGGCAGAGACACAATTCCACCATGCTAACTTTCTTAGGCTCAATTAAATTTTAGGTTGAAGAAGAAAAGAAATATATAATTTAAGTTTTTAGAAGATTTGAAAAATGTAAGGGGAAAGGGTCGAACTGCTTAGCCCAGTGTAGAGCTGAAAGTCTAGGGAAGAGGCATCGAGCCCAACACTAACAGGCTGACCAGCAACTGCACATAGTGGAGCGCTTTCATCGTCCGGCAATTCCTCATATCCATCAACGCTCACAACTTTGTATGCCTACAGTCCAATATTTTCACAAGGTAGAGTAAGAAAACCAAGCCAAACACTTTCACTGAGCCCACCAACCTTGGTGCACCTGTAATTTTCGTCGAAACGATTTGCATATAGTTTCAGCTTGTTCATGTTCGATTCAGCATAGCCCACCAACCTTGTGTGGGTGACGTGAGCTTCAGTTGGGTGAAATTCAGGTGGAGCTATCCATATAAATTTTCAATAAGTTCCGAACCCATGTATATAGATTTTATCAGTTTTCTTGGACCTACCTCGCCCATGGATAGGTCCACCACTGAAATAATAGACTAACAGTATTTGTACGCATAGACCAAGCAATTGCTTGTTAAAACATTTAAATAACACTAAGAAAAGAGTATTTACTCAAACGCTTTACCTTGGTTACATTGCAAACGCCACTATTCCCAGAATAGCTGGTGTAGCCATTGTCGGACTCTGAGTCGACGATTCCGCCATTCTGGATGACCCATTCGAAGGCATAGTCCATGTACCCCCTCATCACAGCTATCACTGGTCGTATCGCAGTCAACAAGCTCTTGCTCGGAGACGCCGATCAACTCTCCGGTGGCTATGGCGTTGATCCCTTCAATCCTTCCCGTTGCAGAAAATGCCCAAAAGCTTCCTGTGATTTTTAACATCGAAAATTTTGACCAACTTTGAGTTTGAATTCTCGAACGCAATCGGGTATACCGAACTGCATTGTCCTGTCTTGATGGGGTTATACTTGTCAAAACGGGCTGGTCTGGCCCAGGGAGAAATGGCTGTTCGGGCTGGAATTATTTGGCCCGTATTAGGAGTTGAGCCAAATAGCCCCAACCATCTGGCCCTCGAGAAATGGTGGGCAATTGACGCTGTTACTTTGTGCATTGACATTGTTCGCTTTATCCGGCTATTGCTTTTTGGGGCATGTGTAAATATTGTCTTTAATTTTTTTTTCGAACTCTTACCATTAAAAAGCAATGACGGAGCAATCTAGTTATATACATATATATATATATATAAAGAGAGCATAGTTCATTCGTACATCGAATCATACTTAAACATACTTTAAATTCAACCGTTCAATTGGAGACATGAATTTCAAATCTCAAAGAAAAAATTACTTTAGTACTTTTTGTAGATGCAATAAATACACCCAGTATAAGTTGTTTTACTTAAAGATCTTAATTGTCGATCTTTAAAATTGAATGGTTGATCTTTGATTTATGCACTCATATATTAATTTCTCTCGATCACCCATTTTTGCCTAAATATTATATCATTAAACATCTCAAATGTTTAATTGATAGGACCAATGATTAAGTTTTAAAATAAAAAAAACACTATTGTACATTTTGCAAACTGCATTTAATTCATCTGCTGGTACTATTTTGAGATCTGAAATTTTGATGTCTCAATTGTGAGGATGGGAACACCTGCTGATACTATTCATATATTATGCCATAATCTTATATCCACTTACTTGTATAATATCCATATTATATACAATGTACACTTACATATATATATATATATACATATATATATATATATATATATATATATATATATATACATATATATATATATATATATATATATATATACACAATTACAGTTCAACTTAGGTCAGGTTCAGTTCAAGATCAGGTTGACCCAATACACATATATATATACATACAATTTTCATATATTATACCATAATCTTATATTCATTTACTTGTATAATATGTATATTATATATACAATATAAATGCATATATAAATGCTTTAGAACTGTGACCAATAGCTCGCCTGGCTAGGGATCAACTCACAAGTTGAAAAGTTCACAAGTTCGGTTCCGGGGCCACAGACATGCATCTGGCTTCTCGATTCCCCCACTGTACCAAGAAAGAGAAATAAAAAAAAACTTGGGCAAAACTGGACAAAAAGATAAAGCTCCGATTTTGAATAGATAAATTACTTGGGTGCGGTACTTAGATTTCTCTTGGGAATCATTTTCAGGGCCGTGTGTTTCACTTGTGAGATCTACTAAGTCGTGTCACCTTCAGAAGCCCTATTGGAGATGAGGTTGTAATGACCCAAAAGAATCCGATTCTATTGGGAGGGGGTGTGGAATCCATTTCTCATGTGAATTTCTTTTCACAGTGAAATCGAAATACAGGCATTCCAATGATTCCTATGTCCCCGACTACAAGCTAACCGAAAAATAAGCGTGCACAATCTTAACATACAGGGTAATCAGGGCCAAGATTCACCACCTTCTTTGACGTGTCAGCATATTGATATGTGCACTTAACTTTAAAGTCAAAAATTTATGGGCAATGTAGATAGAACACCCAAAAAGTGCACACATATTGATGCCAATCTAGGTGTGGCAATTTTGTTTTCCGGGTGGTGTTCATATCATGACCTTTTGTGTTTCTGTAGAAAACAGATCTGCTATGATCATATTCTTCTTACGTTGAGTTCGGTGGACCCAAATCCGGATTTTTCAAAGTGTGTTAATTGTGTCTGAAATGGCCATCAACTTCGTGTTTCACGTTATGCTCGTGTCAAACTATGAGCATATCAAGAAACAGATCAATCCGTCGCATCAACCTGAAGGCCACTCCAGTGAACATGGAAATCTGAGCTTGTGTTCATGAAATTGCCACCCTTAGCAGCTAGGAAAATGTACCGGCTATCAAAATTCATTTTGTGTGCAACGTGTCCCCTATCTAATCGATCGGCTTGTTTTGAAATTTACATGAAGAACTTACATAAATGGCCTTTCTTTGACGGGAGTGACTATGTAAGGAAATAAGTGGTCATTCTCAGCAATCCCAACACAAAAACGATTTGACTGGCCATTCAGTCATTATTTATGGAAGGATTGCGGTAAAGGAGGTTGTAACAGTCATGATTGACCGAAATCATCAGGTGGTTACAGTGCTTATCCGTAACTGACTAGATAAGGGTTCCAGAAAAGGAAAACCTAGTAGGAAATCCAGGAGGAAATGAAGCAGGCGATGCTTTATAAATACAAAGCAGCGCATAAAACATAAAATCACCAAATACTTGCAGAAATTTCTCTCAAGCAAATCCTATTGTGAGGAAACCTTGAAATACAATATCACACATACATGTTCATACGCTGCTGCGTACTTGACTGAAGCTTCAAAGAGCTGGTGCAGAGGACGCCGAAGAATTGATCGGAATCGTTGAGGACACTGGAGAATCGATTGAAAAAGTCATCAATTGGTATCAAGGCCTGGTTTGTTCGGATACGTATTAGATATATATTAAAAAGAATAGGAGGAACAAAGGAAGAAAACTCCTTGTTAAAAGTCTCGGCAGAAGGCAGAAACAGTCAACCTGAGTCGAGACATGACAAAGGCAGAAACAACCAGCTTGAGTCGAGACAAGACAAAGACATAAACAACCAGCATGAGTCAAGATAGGACAGAGGCGGAACCAACCAGCCTAAGTCAAAATAGGGCAGAGGCGGCAACTGCCAGCCGAAGTCGAGACAGGGAAGAAGGTGGTAAGAGCCTAGAGAGAAAGGATAAGAGAAGAAGGCCGACAGATGGTCATTAATGGTCGTAGGAAAACTGCCAGCAAAACCTCGGCTAGAAGGCCAAAGGGCGACCACAAGAAACTGCTAGCAGAACCTCGACCAGAAAGCTAGAGGGTTGCCACAGGAGAATCACTAGAAGAACCCCGACCAGAAAGACAGAGGGAGGACGTAGGAGAACCACCGGCCAAAAAGCCAGCGGGTGGGCAAAGGCTAGGAAGCGGTGGAGGAGAGGCGCTCGATTGCCCTCCTCCTTTTTCCCGCTTCTCTCTCTCTCCTCTGCTTTTTAATACCCCCTGGAAAACCGCCCAATGGTTTCAGAAAACTGTGGGCAGAAACAAGTGGTTTTCTGAAACCACCTTCATTTTTCGAAAACTGCCTCGCGTAGTAGACTGAAAAGTTTATTCTGTCCCAGTTGGTTTTGTATAATTTCAAAACTTTCACTGGATAAAATTATCAAAATATCCAGATATTATCAGATAAAAGATTATTTTACTCTTATTCAAGTAAAAAGTCTATTTTACCCTCTAGCAGTTTATGAATATTATGAAAAATCAGGAGATTGAATTACTTTCCTTCACTTATTGGTTAAACCTTTTACAATACTACCATTATATAAAAAGATAGATTTGTTCCTATCTTTCTGTGAAAGTTATAAATTCGGACTTAAGGGAAAATTATAGATTCTATCCTTGATCTTTTTAGAAAATTACAAAATCTAATAGATGGTTAAAATTACTATTTTACCCCTGGTATTTTGGAAAATTAACAAAGGCAGAATTTTTTTGGGAAAAATTATAAATGTATCCCAGCTTTTTATATTATAAATGAGTTACTTTCAGCTCATTTTTAGGATATTGTGCATCGTGTAAATTAGAGTTATGCTATTTGTGGTTTGTTGCTTGATGAATGTTTTCTTTTTTCGCCTATTTGTTAAAATTGTCAAACACATAAAAATAAACTCTATAATATGTGTGTCGGAACTGGCAAAGGTGGGAAAACTAAATAGTCTAAACTTCCAAATATGAAAGAGAAGGATATCACTGGCTCTAACACTTGAACATGTAGAGTATGTCTTAAAAGAAATTGTGCGTCCGCCATCACCAGACGCAAGACAAGAACAAATAGAAATATATAAAATATTTCTTAAAAATGATATAATAGCAAGAACTTTCATGTTGACGTACATGGAGGATGACCTGATTAAGGTTTTCGAGGAATTCGAGACTGTGAAAGAACTGTTCAACTCAATAAAAGATGACTATGAAAAAATTGTCAAGCTATATGTTGAGTTGTTACTATAAAAATATAATTCTTTCAAAATGAAGGATGGGGATAATGTAGTAAAACTTGTAAACCATATGTTGGTAATGGCAAGAGACCTAGTTATAGCAAAATCAGTCATCCTGAAACTGATACAGATATCCACAATATTAAACAGCCTTCTCCCATCATGGAACATGGTCACTAATGCCCTTAGACTAGGGTCCGAAATCAATCTTACAGAATTGCCCCTGAAACTAGCAATTGAGCAAGAACACATAAGTAAAAATAGAAAAGAAAAATTGAGATAGGGTCTAACTCCAAACTCAATCAAAGGAGAAATAAACCAAATAAAAAGTTTGGCAAAAATAACAAAAAGGGTGATCAATCTTTTAAGAAAACGGAGGAAACCGTTTCTCGAGTCAAGTGTTTCAATTATGAAAAGATGAGACATTATAAGAAGGATTGCTGCAAAAAGAAGAGTGGAGGAAACAACCCACAATGTAAACAATCGGAGAAGAAGGACATAATCTGTGTGATATTAGAATGTCTTTACATGTACCGCCCCGTGACTGGTTGGTGGATTGACTTAAGAGCGACCAAATATATCTCGAAGACCAAGTAAGAGGCAATAGATCTAAAGGAGTACAAACTAGAAGAACATTGGGTGTATATGGAAAATAATACTTTCTCAAATGTTTTGGGTACTAGGTCCTTTAGAATTTTTGTATAAGGTATACCAGCTGTATTAACTAATGTATTCATTATGCTATTTATAAGGTGCAATCTGGTTTCGGTCCTTGGTGAATAAAGGTTTTGAGGTAAAGTTTGTTCCTAGCAAGGTGACTATGGGGAAACATGAGAGAGTACTTTTCTTTGAGGAATTTGATATAGAACTTGGGCTATTCAAATTGAGAATAAATGAAAATGAGAGTTCTTTTACTTATATTGATTGTACCTTTAATATTGATGTGAATTTATAAGATAAACGCCTTGGGCATATAAGTCTAGAAAAGTTGAGGAACTTATTTATCTTTGACTTATTGCTAAGATTTGAAGAAAATACTTTCGATAATTGGGAATATTATATACAAGAAAAAATGACAAGAAAAGTTTTTCCTAAAGAGAAAAGTTAACAACCCTATTGGAGGTCATTAACATTGATTTATGTGGACCCTTCAGAGGAAAGTCACATCGAGGAAAGGTTTATTTGATAAATTTTATCAATGATTACTCGACATATACGTATATATATATATATATATATATATATATATATATATCTCCTAGCACATAAACCTGAGGCACTTAAAGCATTTAAAAAATATAAGCAGAAAGTTGAAAATCAAATTGGGTATTCAATCAAAGTCTTAAGATCAGATAGAGGTGGTGAATATACTTCTACATAATTTTTGGAATTTTGTAATGACTTTGGTATTTCAAAGTAAAATATAATGTCCAAGACACCTCAATAAAATAGTGTAACTGAAAGATATAACAGGACCTTATTGAATATGACAAGGTCAATATTAATCGATGTCTCTCTACCAAGGATATTTTAGGGAGAAACAATAAGTACAACAGTGTACATACTCAATAGAGTATCGTGTAAGGTTGTATTCACTACACCATATGAGATGTGGTTTAAAAGAAAACTCAACCTAGGTCATCTCAGGAGGTGAGGATCTATTGCTCATGTAAAGATCCTTGATCAGTATAGAGATAAGCTAGACAATAGGTCCTTGAGATGTATATTCATTGGATATCCTAAATGCTCAAAATAATATCGGTTTTATCATAAGGACCACAGACTAATAGAGAGCATAGATGTTGAATTCTTAGAAGATACTAAGAATGACATCTTGAAAAATAATGATGAGTATGTTGACGATCTAATAGACCTATATCAATCATCATTTGAATCCATTAAATACATTCCTAAAACAACTGAAACTTTAAGAGGACATAAAAGGCCTAGGGCTACAACATCCTACTTAAAGTGTATAATTCAGTGGATTTAGATTAGTTGACTGATAACTTGACTTATGAGCAAGGTATAAACCCATCGGAACTAACAGATTGGGAAAATCCATGGATGAAGAAATTGGATCTATTAAGAAAAGCAAGTCTGGGAACCATCTAATTTGTCAAAAGGAAGGAAAGTCATAGGATGTAAATGGGTTCTGAAAAATAAATATAAGGTCGATGGTTTAATCAATAAGTTTAAAGCGAGGTTGGTTGTAAAGGGTTTCTCGCAAAAGGAGGAGATAGATTATATTGAGACATATTCCTCTGTTTTGAAATTTGCATCCATAAGGATAATCCTAGCAATATCTGCATATTATGATTTGGATTTACATTAGTTAGATGTAAAGACAACCTTTCTAAACGAAGATTTAGATGAAATCATAACATGCAGCAGCCTGAAGGATATACGGTTGAAGGCCAAGAAGATAAAGTGTATAGGTTGAGAAAATCCCTATATGGCCTGAAACAGTCATCTCGCCAATGGTATTTGACTTTTCAAAATGTCATTATTGAACTTCCGTTTGTGGCTAATGAGCTTGATCACTGTGTATATGTTTAAAACATTGAGAATCACTTTGTCATTCTATCGTTATATATAGATGACATATTGTTGATTGGGAATGACAATGAGATGATTGTCAAAATCAAGTCTTGGTTAAACTCAATGTTTGAAATGAAGGATATGGGAGAAGCATCCTATATTCTGGCAAAATAGAGAATTTAAATTCTTATGCCTAAGTCAAGAGAGAGATATTTATTATATCCTCAAGAAGTTCAAAATGGGTGAATTGAAGATTGCTTCTACACCCATTGTGAAAGGGGTATAATTGAGCAATGTTGATTGTCCTGGTGAAGGAGACGATAAGCCTAATGTTCTTTATGCACAAGTTGTGGGTAGCTTGATGTATTTTATGTTGTATACAAAACCTGATATCAGCTTTGTTGTTTGTCTTGTAAGTAGATATCAAAGTAATCCTTGATGGCACCATTGGATAGTTGTAAAAAGGATTATATCTAAAAGGAAAAAGACTTGAAGTTGTGTTTTCAAGCAGATGAATTGAAAGTAGTAGGATACTCAGATGTTGACTTTGTTGGGAGCAAAGATGACAGCAAATCAACCTTGAGACAAATATTCTTATTTAGAGATGGTAGTGTTTCTTGGGCATGTAAGAAACAAGGTTGTGTAGCATTGCATACACAAGAAGTTGAATATGTATCTTGTTGTATAGCTGCAACGAGTGTTGTCTGGATAAGCCACTTCATACGAGATTTGAAGCTGAAGATAGCCGACGAGCCAGTTGTTATTTACTGTGACAATAATGCAGCAATTACTCTTATCAAGAGTGGAGTTGACAGCTCCAAGAGCAAGCATATAATGGTTAAACACAACTATGTTCATGATATGGTTATGAGAAAGGAAATATCCATCTCAAACATGCCAACTCATGATATGTCCCTTGACTGAAGGTATAACAGAAGATATTTTCTCAAAACATGTTGTAAACATGGGTTTGAGATATGTTTGACTGTTGTGTAGATAAAAAATCACACAATTTATGGTGATTGCAATAGCAAATGAAATGTCATTATAAGGAAAACCCCACAAAAGTGAGGAAAACTAGTATGTCAGTTCACTTGGCTCAAATGGCCAAGTAGGAGATGTAAGGAAATAAGTTGTCATTCTCGCCAATCCCAGTACTGAAAAGGTTGGACTTTCCATCCAACCATTATTTGTGAAAGGATTGTGGTAAAGGAGGGCATAATGGCCATGAGTGACCGAAATTATCGGGCGGTTACAGTGCTTATCTGTAACCAACTGGATAAGGGCTCTAGAAAAGAAAAGCCCAATAGAGAAACTGGGAGGAAATGGAGCAGGCACTACTCTATAAATACAGAACAGTGCAGAGAACATAAAATCACCGAATACTTGCAGAAATTCCTCTCACATAAATCCTACTATGAGGAAACCTTGAAACACAAGATCACACCTACCTGTTCATCCGTTGCTCGTACCTGACTGAAGCTTCAAAGAGCTGGTGTAGAGGATGCCGGAGAGTCGACCGGAATTGCTGAGGATGCTAGAGAATTGATTAAAAAAGACATCAAACTATGACCTTCTTCCTCCAATCAACGGACTTTGGGGCAACGCAGTTCGACATTAGCTCCCTCCTGTGTCCCTCTCCCTCCCGCCACCACTTCTCCGATGATCGGATTTGGTTGGAGTACACCTCCCAGAACTCCTCCTTCATCATATCGGTGAAGCGGTTGAGCCCCACCATTTGCATCCCAAGCTCCCTGTTCCGATGTTCCACGTATGCCATGTTGTCCCTGAATGCCCAGAATTGTCTCTCCCTCTTTCGATGCCCGGCGTACTTCCTGTCATGCCTGTGCTCCATCGTTTGAATGGTTGACCAAAAGCAATACTTTGTCTTTATTTATGGGCGTACAAAAACATAGAGAGGTGTATCATATATATTGTATGTAATAAGATGTTATTAAAGTTGAAAAGTAAATATTATATAATAACAATTAAACACGATATGTTTTGTGATTCTTTTAATCATCAACATATAGAAAAGATGTTTAATAAAAACAAAGATGTTGAGATAGAAGAGTGGTCATACAAGAAAAAGTCGTATACGTAATAAGGTTATTATAAACAAATTGAGAGTAATACCAAAAGGTGATAAAATAAGAAAAAATTGTTTAAGATGGTTTGAACACGTAGAAAGATGACCAAAATAAGTTTCGATAAGAAGGTATGAGAAACTAGATTATGAAAATATTAAAAAAGAAGAGAAAGATCACAAAATGAAGAAACAATAAAGAATGATGTAGCTTTTGTTGAGTTAATTATTTACATGGCATATGATCAAGCTCTCTAGAAACAAAAAAATTCATGGAGTTGATCCCATGTAGTATGGGATAAGGCTTTTGTAACGACCCACAAAACTCGTCCAACATGAACATAGGATTCATCCATACTACATGTCCAAATTCTGTGTACCGTTGACAATTCAACCCATACAATTCAAAATGTAGTGAGCATATATTTATTTATTTACAATGAAGATTTAAGTACACATAGTGTTATAAAAAAAATAGTATAAACTATTTATAACCCAGCTAACCATCATGTGTTGTCATACTATATGTGTCACGTCTATGTCTCTCAGTGTCTCTACTACCTTAATCTTGTAATATAATAAATTATGAGTACAATAAACCATGCTCGTAGATGGACGTGATCTCTTTACAATTATAAATACACTAAAGGCATGCATATTTCAAATTATATATTATAGGATAACCATATCACTGTTTAAATAAAGATTATCTACTAAAATTATGCATGTAAGATCAAACACACTTTATTAATGCAATTTAATTTTGATATGAGGGCCACTACCACGTCTAACCATGACCATGCCATAGGAGGCCCTTTATCTCTCCTCCTATCCTGATACGTAGTCTCTAATAGCCACCACACATGTGTTTTACATCAAGTCCTATCCCTCAAGTCTACATGACAAAAGTTTTCAAAAACCACACTAGTAGGATCATACTTTCACATAATTATGTAAATAATCTCAAATCATATCATGCCACTTGGGACATCTCCTCGTTTCATGGCATCAACAATAATATGTAATACATTTTCATTTCAAGTATTCAAATCATATGTCAAAACCAATATCAAGGCCATTTCTTTTTAAAACACTCTCTACTCTCAATGATTCACCATAAAGCTCCACATGTTTCCAACTTAGGTGTAACATACAACACAACATTAGCTGCTAAATGCAAGCTACATGTGAACATGTATGGCCAACGAAATAGCCAATGAGCTAGCATCACCTGACACGTCTATCCAAAAACCCATAACCTTCTCGTCCCAATGGCACACATGTCCCGATGGTTAGGGTTACAAATTATGGATCCATATTGACCAATGGGTCACCCACACCCACTGAGACCCATGAAATCGCACTAATGGATGTGATCGTCTACCATTCAATGACGTCTCACACCATTGTGAAGAGAGTGAATTTATATCCAATAATATTCACTCGCAACCAAGCATACTCATGCAATGCATCAATACAAATAAAAAGACAGTTTCCAATAACATCCAATAAAGCCAACACATATTTAATCATTTCAAAATATTAACAAACATTTCACAATCTCATGTATCATCTAAAAATAGTAAAATTATATCTAGCATGTATTTGGAAAGGGAACACATCCACCTGCCTGTCGCTTGTATCCCCTTACATCACCTTGATTTACCATAAATCATGAATGAAAACATAACATTAATATTTTACGTTCGAATACGAACTCAACGGTTCAAACTACATTGAAATCATATTTCAATCGGTCCTAAAATAGCCCAAAACACAATATGGATTTGTTTGGGTATATTAGGATTCAATTAAAGATCCAAGTATAGTTTCTGTAAATTGCTATGAATTTACCCAGAACTGACCCAAATCCAAATCGTGTCTCCTTAGAACACGTAACTAGGACACCATAGTGTCTCATATGGTTTGACATGATATGCCTTGTTTGAAAGCCCATTTTTGGAGCCAAGATTTGACTTTTCAAATAGTGACAAGCAATGTTTCACTCGATTTTATCACCAAAAAATTTGAAATAAAAGAAAAACCCTATTTTACCTCAAATCCAATGAACCTTACCACTTTTTTACTAGTTTGGCATGCACTCGACACTTAGAACTTCCCAAGGCCCCTTTTCTTCTTCTCTATTTTTCTTTCTCTCTCTCTCTTTCTCTCTTTCTCTCGTTCTCCCCCTCTCCCCTACTACTACTGCAGCATGACAGTCACCGCATATTGCATTGGCTCCTGTCCCAACCTTGAGCGAGTGTGGCTCTCTAATAAGGGACCCCAAGCCAAGTCCCATGCGGGTCCAATTTGACCCGATCAAACCCAGCTTAGTTCTTGTTGTCACTATTGCCATGAAGGGAAAGAAAGAGGATGGGAGAGAGAGATAGAAGAAGAGAATACACAAAGAGAGGTTGCATGTAAAACAACTATTGCTTCCTCTCATGGCCTAGAAACCTCGTCTTGCCTCTACTGTCACACACTCCAACTCCTTAGAAGGAGAGAAAGAAGGTGGAAGAGAGGCTGAAGAGGGAGACACATAGATTGTAAGGGGTCAATCGACAAAAAGGTAAAGTGACACCCTACTGAGAAAGCCAAACCAACACCCTACTTAGAAAGACAAACCAACACCCTACTCTATCCCCCTCTATCTTCCTCTAAGTTGCTCATGTAGTTAAACATATATAATGCTTACAAGTGTATATATGTTAGAACATGTTGGCGTTGAACTCTTGTAGATGATGTAGTTCCTGAGTAGTTGGCAATTGAGATATCAAATTTAACATCTTTAAAAAAAGGTTAGAATAATACTATTATTCAAGGCATGATAAACACTGACATGACATGTAGGTTTTTTGTTGCTATTGATATCAATTAACCGATATAATAGACCTTGACAAACACCTTCAAGATATAATGAAGGCCCACGATTAGTCTTATATAAATGCAATTAAGCCTTAAACAAACCGACAAAGTAAAGATGATGATGTTGCAAATTCAATTAGTGCTACAATAGACTTGTAAACTCTCTTAAAAAAATCCGTAGGAAAGCACTCAAACCATGAGAGAAAAGTTGGATATATCTTATTTACAATACCACTATATAGTCATGGTTGTTAAATACATATAAATTACAACCGCGATATGTACTGTTAATGAGCACAATTATCACTCAAGTAAGTATATCTTAACACCAAAACATGGTTGCAAAATGCTCATGAGTTACAATCACTACATGTGTTATTAATAAGCATAATTATCACTCAAACAAATAACTCTTAATACTAAAATATGACTATAAAATGGTCATGAGTTATGGCCACTACGTGTGCTATTAATGAAAATAATTATCACTCCAAGTGAATCTTAATACAAAAAACATGAGTGCAAAATATTCTTGAGTTACAACCACTACATGTGCTATTAATGAGTATAATTATCACTCAAGTGAGTAGCTCTTAATATCACAACATGCTTGCAACCATAACCTTCACCAAAAATATTTTTGTATTTTAAAAATCACCCAACAATCCTCATAATTTTTAAAATACATTTGAAAAATTATCACTTTAAAAATCTTATAGTTTCGATAAAGGTATATCACAATTTGAACATTTACCTATAAAGATATTAGCTTCATTTGTTTAAATTGAACAGTAGACAAGCTTTGAACTTACATATAAAATTCTAAAGTGGTATATATTATATTTCAATTGGCACATTTTATAGGTCTATGTCTGGTATCCTTTCTCATGGATGCTTTAAGAGTCAAGCCCTTAACTCCAAGAAGTGGCCCCACTATACACTCATAGGTAGATTCTAACAAAAGTGCCCCATAATAACGCACTTCAAAGAAATATATTTGCTATAGGTCTATTAAGAACAAAGCTCAACCTTCCCTTTATTTACTTAGCGAGACCAAGTACTTTCTACCTTGGGACGGATATGATTTAGTAAGTACTTGAAATCACTCTAATGATGTACTTTTCTCATTGAACTCAAGACTTGATGCCACTCAAGTGTGAGCTTCCAGATTCTACCATCGGGTGATCATTTGCACAATATCACTCGACTGACCAATCCTTATCAATACTTTCCTATGCCAAATCTCTTATCAATCCTTTCATATAAGCAATCTGCAAGATTTTGTTCTTACCTTATATAAATATATAAATAACAAAGATCACTCCATTTGTAATCAAGTCTTTCTACATTACTATGTCTTAGTCCAACGCAGTCTTCAGACTTTTCATAATACACTTTCCTAAATGCTGTTTGAAAGTGTTAACCGACTCATCACACTATATGGGGATATTGGTGCTATTAATTTTGGGCCATATTGGAATCTCTATTAAGCATGTTTCTATGCTATTCAACTTATTTTCCTACCATAGCTAAAGCTACAAATTCTACAAACTCCTATAGTTACAAATCTCTACATCCACGGTGAAATTCCAGACGCAAGTTTGTTTCTTTGATCCCTAAGAAACAACACCGATACAGAAGAGTGAAGAAGACCCAATCACTTGCTTCAAGTAATGATCTTCTCAGTATAACTTACCCAAATGGCATTCCTTTGTATCCTTCCTCAAGTCGAAGGATTTTACCAATATAGTTTACACTATAATTAATTTTATCCTTTTTAAGCATTTTCTAATACTCTTACTTGACATAGCACGCTAGTGGTTCTTACTTGCACTGCTTGTATACTAATCTTAGTCTCATCTATAGCATACGCAATATACATGGTCATGTGTACAAGCTTATAATGATACATCAAGCATCCAATGCTTTTAGCATACTCTAATTGTGCCATGTGACATCTTTTGTTTAATATTAATTTAGTATTTATATAAAATAGAGAAGAGAAATGATAGCAATCAAAATAATTAAATTTCTTTAAAACTTTTTTTAATATAATAAGAATGTGTAACTCCTATATTATTTCTCTCTCTTGTTATTCTAATACCTAGAATAGCATTTGGTTCTCTCATATCTTTCATGTCAAAATTAGTAGATAATCTTTTTTGACATTTTTAACTTCTTTTAATTTAATACCAAAAATGAATATGTTATCGACATATAAACAAATCAAACAACCTTTTCTATGATTGAATTTGCTATAAACACATTTTTTGATTTATTTATTTTGAAACCATTTTTAAGAATAACTTTATCAAATTTTTTATTTCATTACTATAGGGTTTTCTTTAAACTATATAAGGACTTTACTAATTTACAAACATTATGCTTCAGTCCAAGTAAAATAAATACTTTGTATCATTTCATATGCAGTTTCTCATTTAATTTATCATTTAAAAACAATATTTTAACATAGTGAATAACATGTTTATATATAAATACAAGTGCTAAAAGAACTCTAATTATAGTTATTCTAGCTATCGATTCATATGTGTCAAAATAATCAATTCCTTCTTTTAAGAAAACCCTTAGTAATAAGCCTAGCTTTAAAGTTATCAATTATTTCATCAACTTTTTTTTTTAAAAACCATTTGCAATAAAATTAGCCACGTCATAAGTCTCAAGATCATTTTCTGCATTATAACAAAATAACATATTACTTACAATTGAGTCACAAGTTTCTTTAATTATGAACATATGAAAATCTGGTCCAAAAGTCATTGCCTTTTGCTTTGTATAGGTATTGAACTCTCTATATTGTTATTACTAGTTCCAACATCTTTTAGATCATGTTCATCTTTTTAAAACATGTCTTCTAGATATAGGAATTGAGGTAAATTTATTTTCTTAAAAAATAACATCTCTTCACCCTATTTTCGTAATAGAATATAAGTCATTTAATTCAATTACAATGAACCCATATGCCTTACTATATATAGCATATCTTAAGAAGATATACTTAATTCCTCTTTCACCTAATTTCTTTATTTTGAGTTCCAAAACTTTGACAATAGCCCTACAATTTTAAACTTTAAGAAAGTTTAGGTTAGAACTTTTTTTATTCTAAAGTTCATATGGGGCAATCTGGTTCTTTTTATTTCAAACTCTATTTAAAATAAAACAAGTAATTAATAATCCTTCACCTCAATAGCAATATGATAACATAGAATTTATCTTTTCTTATAACACTCTATTTTTCTTTTCTACAACACCATTTTGTTGTAGAGAGTAATGAGTTGTAGTTGGATGTATAATTCTCATAGATTTAAAATAGCTAGGATTACAATATTTTTCCCTCCTAATAAAAGTTTCATGTTGAAGTTGTACTTGAGTTTTAAAAATTTTAAACTTTTTCAAAACTTTATTATTTGTATACATCAAATAAACATACAAAATCTAGTACAATCATAAATAAAAGGTATAAAATACCTTTTTCCTCCTATCGTTAGACAACCATGCAAATTACAAACATCTAAATAAATTAAATCCAAAATTTTAAAACTTCTTTTAATTCTTGAAAATGTGAGTCTAGTGAAAGTTTGGTGTGCATGCTAGTAGAACATTAATACGTTGACTTGACAATTTTTGGAATCAAATCTAACTTGATCATATCATATAATTTTTTAAAATTCACATGCCTCAAAAAAATGCCACAAACTAGACAAGTCAACAATATAACAAGAAACAACATCCTTTTTATTGGCATTCAACATAAACATGCACTCACATAGATAACTCTTCCTAATAAACATACCTCCTATAAACAAAATAAACTTGTCCCTCTCAAATAAACTTTTAAACTCATACTTATTAAGAAAGAGAGTCATCACCAAATTTTTTCTTATATAAGATATGAAGAATACATCCTTAAGAGTAAAAACTTTACTCAAAGTAAATTCGAGTTCAATAATCTCTTTGCCTTTCACTTGAGTCGTAAAAACATTGCCCATGTATAAAATCTATAACTCTTGTTCTATTAAGATTTTAAAAAGACTTTGATTTTTGCAAACATATGATGGCAACAAGATTGTTCTTAAAAAAATTGAGACTCTTGTCTTTGTTTAACTTTTTTAAGTATCGACATTCATTGTTATAATGACAGAACTTTACAAAATGATATCATTGACTTTTCTTTTTCTTAGGTTTGGTGTTCCTCCTATTGTTTTCATAAGATTTTTTAAAATCTCAATTTTTTTATTTGAGGGCTCTATAGATTTAGCTTATTCTATAGCATAGACTTCGTCTTAAGTAGATTGTTATTTAGAATTATCATGGTTTTGGTACTCTTTCTTATGTGTGAGATGATTAGTAAATTACTCAAGAGAAATGTCTTTCTTCTTATGTTTCAAAGTTCTTTTAAAATCATTCCAATGAAGAAGTTTGTTTATAATAGAAGAGACAACATTAGTTTTATTCATGCTCATCTTATGTTATTTAAAATTATTGAAGATTCGATTAGGCTCATACAATTGTTTTATAACTTTTCTACCATCTTATAATTGCTGAAATGGATAACAAGAAATTTATTACTTATAGCATTTCCTATGATGTACCTTGCTTCAAGTTTGCCTCATAGGTCCTTTGCACATGCTAATGTTTGGTTGGTGTTGAATAAGATATCTTATATGATGTTGAAGATGTGACTCATATAAATATAATCATTGTTATTTTACTTTTGTCATTTACAGGCTTCTTCAAAGATCTCATTCTTCTTCTTCTTTGACCTTGATATAATGGGAACATACACAACCTTCAAAGGTATTAGAAGGAAGCGCATCTTCTTTTATCATCATCAAATATATCCAATTTAATGAAGTTAGATGTCCTCTCTCAGAGGAAAATAGCTATCTTGAGCAGATAAGCATAAAAATTATTGTATTGAACTCTTATAGATGGCACGGTTCTTAAGTGGTCATCTTTCAAGAGATTGAATTTAATACCCTAAAAAAAGGTTAAGATAGCATTATCTTGAGGCGTGATAAATACTAACCTTTAGATTTATTTACTACCACCAGTATCAATTAACCAACCGCAATGAATCTCGATAAATACCTTTAGGATACAACGAAGACCATCGACTTGTCTTGCTCACAAATCTAATTATTACTATAAAAGATTTGAAAAATCTCTTCAAAAACTAAGCAGGAAAGTGTAATATTTTGGTTAGATCGATCCAAATTGGGTCTGATCCAACCCGAACCCACATGGTAGAAGGGTCACCCCTCCTACTCTATTTCCATGGAACAACCCATATGGGCTGCTGATGTCAAGCTGACGATGGTTGCTAGGGCAAACTAGTTGGAGAGAGAGGGAGGGAGGGATTCGTCATTGCAAGGAGGCCGGTGGGAGATGGAGAATGTGAACCGTTGAATTTCTTGAGGTAAGGGTTCCTTGCTTTTTTTTTCGGTCATTAAACCAACAATCACCAACATCTTAGGGAAAAGGAGGGAGCAAATGTGGGAAACGACTCTTGTGGGTTGTCCCTTGAGCTCCAACGAATGAGGAATCTCTAGAAACCATGAGGTTTCTGGCGAGCTTTTGTGAAATGGGCAAAACCACCCATTTCCCTTCCATTTTCTAATAAAATTGCCATTGTTTGACAGCGATTGCCAATGGGAAACATTTCGTCATCCAACGACGAACCTTTTGATGGTGATAGCTAGGGAAATCTAGCCAAAAACCGTCATTTTTGGTAATTGAAATTGATAGTTCCACGATATGTGTCATGTCGACCATCAGCGACGCTGAGTTCGTGTCCCCATGGAGACACGGTTTCGGTTTGAGATCCGGTTTGTAGACTATAAAGTAGGATCCAATCTCAATAAAAAATGGATTTGAATTCTTTAATTGGATCCCAACAAACTATAAGGATCCAAATTAGGTTTTTGGGTATTCTAGAGTCATACATGCTAACTCGTTGGCTACTTTATTGGTCGTACATGCTTGCATGTAGCTTGCATTTGGCAACTCATGTTGTGTTGTACGGTATGCTTTGGTTGGAGACATGTTAAGTCATATGGTAAACTAGCGAGGGTAGAGAGTATTTTAAAAAATGAAATAGTTCTGATACTAGATTTGGATATATGGATTTGATACTTAAAATAAAGATATAATATGAGAAACTATGGATGCCTAAAGATTAGGAGATGTTCTAGGTGACATGATATGATTTTGAGGTTGTTCACATAATTGTGCAAAAGTATAACCACATTGGTGGTTTTTGGAAACCGTTTCCCTATAAACCCAAGGAGTAGGACTTGATGAGTTATTTTACAATTTGTTAAGGTCTGGGACCTAATGAACCTGTATTATGGCTATTGGATGCCACGTGTCAGGACCGAAGGAGAGATCATGAGCCTTCTATGGTGTGGTTGTGGTTAGACATGATAGTGGTCTTAATATTGAAATTAAATTGTATTAATGAGATGTGTTTGATTATGCATGCATGTTTCAACTTAAAATATTTACTTAAACTATGATATAGTTTTATCTTATGTGTGATTTAAAACATGCATATCTTTAGTATGATTATGATTGTAAAGATATCACATCTACCTACGAGCATGATTATGGTGTTCATATTTCATATAATATTATAGGATCGAGTAGCAGATGCCGTGAGGTGGTCGAGGTTATAGCACCGAGTCAACTTCAATAAAAAGGTAGTATAAAGTTTGTTGTATTTGAATTATTGGATTATTCTAATTGAACTTGGATTTGGATTATGAAGTGGAGGGTCATAAAATTGGTTGTTGGTTAGACTCCACTAATCATGAATAAATGTGATATTTAGATTTTAGTCATGAAAAGTTTGTCGTTTAGTTGTTTGAATAAGGTTGACCCTAGACTTTCTGTTTCCCTCACGCTTTGGGCTATGAGTCACATCGGACAGGTCAAAAGGATGTTGACCACTCAGTAGGACCCGTGGCCTGGGTCGTGACATAAATCACTCACATCATGGGAGAAGAGTTGGTAGAACCTTTTTTACAATAGTGTGAAGATATAACTCATGAGATGCTACTAATGAGAATAATTACTACTCAAGAAGGTGACTCTTAATGCCATAACATAGTTGTTAAATGCATATAAGTTACAACAACTATGTAATAATGACAATAAGCACAATTATCCCTTAAGTAAGTGGATCTTACTACCGAAACATGACTGCAAAATGCTCATAAGTTACCACTACATGTGTTACTAATGAACATAATTATCACTCAAATAAGTAACTCTTAATGCTACAACATGATTATAATCATAACCTTCACCAAATATATTTTGATATTTTAAAAATCACCCTAGAAAATAATGGTCACAAATCATATTTCCACAATAAAATCACATGAAGAAACCAACTCGAAAGTTTAATGAATATGAGATTCATTAACCACATAAAGCCTAATGTGTTTTTAAGTTTCAAAAGTGAGTTGCACTAAGGGCGTTAGCCCATGTGGCAGCACTCTCTTCACCACCAGATGGAGGGTGCGAGTTCTATTCGTAGCGTATGCATAGCTGGCTTCGGCCTCCCCATTGTAACCAAAAATGAAGAAAGAGGAAGTTTTACAAGTAAGCTCATTACATTGGTCTCATTCAGCTCGCCGACACTCGTCTTAGTTTGAGTTTGTTTCATCTCTTATCAGCGTATAACGAGGATGAAAACAAACAGCCTTAGCTCGACTCATTTACAGACGTATCTTTCATTTACTGTTTCTCCTGCAAAATCAACCCCTGCTGCATATAGCTTGTTTTCTAAGTTGAGGCTAGCTGGATATCGATTTTGTACATCCATTCTCATAAACGTACATAATCCCCCTGACCTAGCATCAGAGATTCCACTTGTGAGCAGGAGAGATCGACAACTGAAGATAAATTCAGTTCTGCGTCAAAATAATTCCGACGGCCGGAAACCGTCACAACAGTCGGAATACGTCTGTAACATGATAAACTGGTAGGGTACTCTCGACGGTCGGAAAAAGTTTACAATACTTTCCTCCAGCTCAAACAGTCACTGGCGGATCTAGAAGTATGTTTAGAGTTAGGCAAATAGGTCATGGGATTGTTTTAGGTGGGGCAGACTATGTATTGTACACATACAATGAACCACAGGCCAGGGTCTTTCCATTCAATTTTTCAAATAGATCACGGTCTTTCTGTAACCGGTGGAAAAACCATACCATAGGACACACAAGTGAGCTCATTCGCGTGCACACACACACTCACACAACCTAGCTGTAAGCCACTAGATTGCAAACAAAGAGGCTGCCATGGTCATGGTTGTGGGCCACCTAAATGCCTGCTGAGCCGAGACATGTGCTATACAGCCCACTGACACCAAGAGTTATAGAGCCCTCGTAGCTGTGATCCATTGGCTCATAAATTAGCATGCCAAGGACTCTAAGTCAACCACCCCATCATATAAGCCGAAGGCTGACATGATCCTTCTTGCTGCAAAACTGACTCACCTTTGTTGCATCATTCAATACCTGCTTAAATGTCTCTTTTAGTGCATTTGCTATCGAGCTAGAATGATCAAGATAACCATTCGAAATCAAGTTCAAGCTTAGACCTAAAAGCTATACACAATAAGATGCTCGAGGATCATGGATTGGGCTTCCCAAGTACTTGGTGAGAATTTCTTTTGACGTGACTCTTGAGGCCCTATGTCATTCTTTTGGGACCCCAATCATCCCAGCACTGGACTGGGCCCTATTACAACACGCACACACACATACATATATGTGTGTGTATATATATATATATATATATATAGATAGATAGATAGAGAGAGAGAGAGAGAGAGAGAGAGAGAGAGAGAGAGAGAGAATTAGATTTCTTTGATATTGGTTGTGTCCTTTTGTTCTTTTGACATTCAAGCAGGTTTAGTCGGACCCATACAAGATGCTCACCAAGAAATCGAACTCCTATCAGCCCGTAGCCGGTGCAAGGTATCCCTTTTTGCTGGGATTATTGACTCCGCTAACAAGAGAAAAGAAATCTTATTTGTACGGTAAAGTGGATATAGGCTGCTCTGGCGATTTCTGTCCAACTGGATGCCCTACAGGTGCATATAATATATGACTGTCGATCTAATTTGCATAGTCGCACACACACATATGTGTGTAGAGAGAGAGATGCCTCACCGATCCTTAATGTAGATATCTCATTGTATATATATTATTTATAGAACTATGTTTATTTTATGATTCGGATCTTGGGCAGCAGCTTTCTACTTGTATCATATTCTTATTCCACATGTGTGCTGATATTTTTGAATTATCATATTTTAGATACATGTTCTCCATATGTGTGTGTGTAGAGAGAGAGAGAGAGATCTGCATGCCTCACCTCTCCTTAATGTTGATTTGTCATTGTATTTAGATACTATATAAGCCCATACCTATTATGCATATAGGATCCCGGGCCACCAACCATTCTATTTGAAGCAGATTCCTGCCTCACATGTGTGTCAAAATTTAGAATAAATTTCCATCATAAACGGGAGGGAACAATTTTAACGATTATCTGAAGAAGGATGATCGATTTTGTGAATATCTAAGAAAGGGTTGTTTGGTTCATTTTAGGAGGGAGACCAATATATTCTCAACTTGGCTCAATTTATAGTGTTCGATCAAAGAACTATAATCAATGCCAACATTTGCCAAATTACTTGCATAACTTTTGCAGGGATAGAGAAAATATGCCTCTTTTTGTAAAGATGCTGTCCATGCAATGTTTTTTTTAAATACAAGAGAAGGCCATAACCCATGGGAAATTTTGCAGTTTACATTACGAGGGGAAAATAGCAATTCCTACTTGGCCTCCGAGTGGTATCCATGAAATTTGTAATGGAGCTTCTAACCATAGATGTGATCCTATCGGCATCTCTAGTCGAGTTTAGCGAGTCTACCTGCCCACTGGTTATCCTGTCACCATGTAACGGATTGACGGATCTACATTGAGCCAAGGCGGGACTCGAAATTAAAAAAATGAATAAAAAAGCACAATATCTCTGTGATCATAATGTATAGTTCGCCCCCACCTTAAACAGCCTCATGGCTTATTTGCTTCACCCCATGCAAATTTCTGGATCCGCCACTAAACACGGACCAACCAGTTCCTTTGAGTGCTTCGTCGGTGCGTTTCAGCTACGTTGTACAACATTATGCCTCTCTCTTTATGCAAATGGAAAACTTAGAATTCATGTATTACATTTTACTGCTATCTTTTCAAAATAAACATCAAACAGCAGCTTTCAGTTCGGATGGCCTTTCTATCAGTTTAATTTAGTATGCTATTGATGGTGAGTGTAATAAGTCGACTTATTTTTTTCATGGGCCAACAATTAATGCACTAATTTATTCGATAGTAGTATGCCAGTTCTCATTTAGAATGGAAGAAGACTTGATGTTAAGGTGAAAGGAATGTGAGATAACTACTAGTAGGTGGATGAACGCTAAGGAAGTCAATTGGGTGTCTTCCCCTAGCCAACTTCACTTAATACTGAAAAAGACCCGAATTACCGTAAGGTTACTTGAACGGGTGACCTTAGGGGTGGCAAATCGGGTTGGGTCCGGTCAACCCAGACAACAATCATCCTTTTGCTGAGTTTTTCTCAAACCTAGATCTGGCCTCAATGGGTTTGAGTTCATTAGACCTGTTTGCAATCCTACAACAATAATAATAACATTAACAACAAGTAATATCATATATCCTAGTCAGTTTTGGGCCTGACTTGCAATTTGCCGGTAGCCAGCTTGGATACTAATCAAGGTGCCTAAATCCCGAACCAAACAAGGTTTTTCCGATCAAGTTGTTGAGATGGTCGGAGATCGGCAGCCCTAGATGACCTCTTAGAGAGCCCTTACACATGCCTCTCTATTTCACGTGGTAGGGAGATAAAGACTTGGTAGAGGTTGAGGAAGATACTCCCAAAGATAAGCAGCTCCACATATACATTCATGTAATGAGGTGAAACGTAAATATTTGACTAAGAGACCTCGTTGCTGTAAAATTCAGAAAAAAGAGAGGGATTTGTGCTTCGGAGGCTTTTCAATTAAAGGGATCTCGTTGCCGTAAGATTCCGAGTGTGTGTGTGTGTGAGAGAGAGAGGGAGAGGGATTTCTGCTTTAGAGGCTTTTAAATTTCACCTCTTCGGGCGTTGGTCCCCGATGGATCCAGCTGGCTGTCGGGCCTCTCTCTCTCACGGAGCACGTGACAAAGGAACGAGAGCGCGAATTAGTCATTTTCATTAACCATCCCTAACCCCCGCCATCACCTTCTTTGACGCCGATTCCCCTTCGACCTCCTCTCACACTAAATAATCAAGTCCCTTCTCTTTGGGGAGCTCACATTGTACACGAGCCGATCCGTTGTTCGGTTCGAGAGCTCGATTCAGTTCATCTGGTAAACCTGGGTAGCCAAGCTGGCCTCGGCTTGCGTACGTTAATAAGGTTGTGCTTTAGTAGGCTGCACTTTATCTTGGCTCATTGTCGTGTGGTTGACATGATTCATGCTCAATTGAACACTGTGTTCAAACCCTTTTTTGTATGATTTAATTGCTTCAACCACAATTATATATGTGTGTGTGTGTGTGAGGGGGTGGGGGACATACAACTCTTGTGTTAAAAGTACTCTAATCTCTCTCTCTCTCTCTCTCTATATATATATATATATATATAGAGAGAGAGAGAGAGAGAGAGAGAGAGAGAGAGAGAGAGAGAGAGTTGTGATTCATGCTCAATTGACCACTGTGCTCAAACTCCTGTTTCATATGGTTTAACCGCTTCAACTATTAGCCACCACATTCAAGCTTGTGTGGAAAGTACTCTAACTTCTCTCTCTCTCTCTATATATATCTATATATCTATATATATGTATGTATCACAGAGAGGAAGAAGAGGGTAATTTGTTTGGCAAAATTTGACACCCTATGTACTGTTATCACCAATTTCAATATAAGAGTATAGAAATCATTTACGAATTTGAAAATATTGTTAAAATAGTAAAGCTCAACTTTTGTGCAAGTACATACTTTGGTCCGTCTTTTGTCTTTCTTTCTCTCTCTCTCTCTCTACATATATATATATATATATATATATTCAATAATACTCGTAATGTAAAATGGTGTATTTTACATGTTGAGTGAAAATAAATGATAAAAGAATATTATTAAAACTAATAGTTTGGAACCATTAGTTTCATGGAAGGTGGAAAGAAAATCGAACCAGGCGATCTCTTGTTTCTGTTTGACAAGTTCTGGTTCCAACCGGTTCTTAGCCCTATTCGGTTTCGGTTGAAACTACCGGACCAGTTCCAAACCACTCATGTAATTGTAATGTATGATGAGATAATCAGGAAGGCCCCATGCATGAAAAAACATTTTTGTGGACTTTGCTTCACAGCATGGTTCTTTAGAACCGTCCATCATACCTCCTTTACGTTTTTTTCAGCTTGTCTTTGTCTCAACAGAGTTTTTCAATAGCATGATTCAGTATCACATGCTGTAGCTGTAGCCCGTGTAAGAAATTCTGAGTTGTTAAGAACTTAGGAGCTTAATAAAGAAAGCGTTTAAGTTAAATGAGCAAGAATTGTATTTTCAATAACTAGTATATAAATTTGAGGATCTTTAAGTATCCAGTCGGAATGAAACGAGGCGCGAAGATGTTCAGCTCGGCTCGTCGACTCTCGTTAAGGGGTATGAGTGGAATAAAACGGAATGATTGACGCAATATAGGACAGAAAAAGGTTAACATGAAACGTGGCAGACGTCAAGAGCTGCGTTTAATTTAAGCGTGGCATTGGATTCAAGGTGAACTTTTGATTGGGGTTTTAGTTTTTATAATATTTTTGTTTCCCCCCTCTTCTCTTTAAGATTTCGCTTCTCAGAGAATTGCTCCGTCTCTCTCTCTCTCTCTCTCCCTCTGGCTCGCGTGTAAAGAGAGGAAGCGATCTTCCTTCGCAAATGCCGTCTTCCTTTCGCATCCCTGGCTTTGTCGCAGGATTCTCCCTTGCGTGAGATTGTAATCGATCGATCCTTAACGTCGGCGGAGTTTCTTATTCTCAGATCTGAAGGTACGGGATTCCGTCATTGTTTTTTGATGAATTTGTTAGTCCATACGAGTTCCGTCTCCACAAGGAGCTTCCGAATCGGAATCTGCGGCGTATTTTCTGATTTACGCGTGGAATTTGAAAGAGAATGCCTGATTATGCGCGGTGTTTCTGTTTCTTCTGGTAGGAGTTACTTCGTTCTTTTTCTTTTCAATCTTTTATGATTATTCAGAGCAGTAAGAATCGGTTTCAAGACCTGAAAGCCTTTTGTGCGTCTTTGTATCTATTGTTTTTTGTTTCGGTACAACGGTTTGGTCTTAATGTGGGTATTTTGCATCGAGATCATGGAGAGAAGAGCGGTTAGGGCCTCGAATTGTACGTTTTGTTGTCTTTGGAGACGTTTGCGACAATTCTACGTTTTGATGAGTTAGTTATTTCCTCAATTATGCGGATAGTATGCCACACTAACTTTTAGGGGACAGTGATGCAAGTATTGGGGCGAGGACTAGAGGTCTGATGCAAAAGGTATACTAAAAATGCACATGGACGAGTAAAAGATGAAGCTATGATCTCCGGAATAAGTCACAATATTTACAATCTTACATGTTTAGGAAGATTCAAGCGCAATTGGAGGCATCCTCCATTAGTTTGAGTTCCTCTCATCAATACACTGTCTTCATGCTTTTGTTCTAATATCCGTAGAAGGCCGCTGTCAACATCCCGAGTAAAGTGTCGTGCAATGCATAGGCACTGCGTCTTGATTCTGTTTGTCCCATGATCTTTAGTCAGTATTTATCAAGAGAAGCTACTGAATTTTATTATTTATCAATGATTCTGTGCACACAATTCTCTTATATTAGATGATTTGAGATTCAAAGTGGCATAGGAGCAGGTCAAGTTTATATTGAAAGAACAAAGTTGGAGTTAATTCGGATTTGGTCATAACTTTGTCGGTAAGAGTGAAAATGTGAAGAATTGGAAAATTTTCCCTCGGTTTCTGCTGAACCAATTTAATCTCTTTTCCTTAATTCAGTGTTATTCGTATCGTACGATACGGTGCGATACATATCGTATCGTGGGAAGCTACGATACGGGCGATACGCCAAAAAAAAATAAATTATGACCTCTCTTCACTTCTCTCTAAGGCATCCTCTGGTATGCTGATTTGAGACTGCAAGCCGTGTATGTAACATATAAATTCGGGTTAGTTTATAAGAAATTTATTGAATAAGAATAATTTATGAACAAATAAAACAACAACAACAACAACTAAGCCTTTTCCCATACTAGACGGGGTCGGCTACATGGATTCTTTGTTTCCACAGATTCCTATCGTGTTCCATGTTAGCAGTTAACTCCTAATAAGCTAGATCATTCTTTATTGTTTCTTTCCAACACTTTTGTGGTCGTCCTCTACCCCTTTTATGAACAAATAAAAATTGTGACAAAATCATTTCCCTTTCTGTTGCCAACATTTAGGTATATTTCTGCTACCAATTTCTAATTTCATGAAATCGCAAACAATGAAGAACAATTTGGTTGTCTCAGTTCATTGAGTGCATTTCACTATTTTAGGGTTCACCTTACATACTTCCATTGAGTTGAACATGATGAGCATGTGCGAGGCTTAACTCGGTCTATGAAGTGAGATGAGAAGTAATGAGATGACCTGATTTTAACCCACAACATCCATCTATCATCCTTCAGTTTCAAACCACTTCAAGCATTAATTAAAAAGCTAGTCTCTAGTAAGAGAAAAAGAGGATATCATCAAGTAACAATATCACATCACTGGGGTGTCATAGACTCAATGATCAAAGAAATGGAGCTCATCATTTTGCTCACATATGAAAATTAGCAAATGTGCCAACTACATGTACAAAGATTGCAATTTGTTAATTTTGATATATTAGATGAGTGGATTATGGAAGATAACGAAGAAAATGCACTCCTAATCGAAGAAGACATTGGATGGATTAATTTGGAAGGAGCGCAACAACATCATCAAAGAGATGAATATTTTGATTTTGAAGCATAAGGTGGTGAGAAACTTTGAATCTTCATCAAGGAGAAGATAAAGATTATTTAGTTAATGATCCTAATTACAAATTTACAATATGTAAATGTAAATGTATTTCATTTTTTGCTTCAAAATATGTAATTTTTTTTCAATTGTTCAATGGTAAATGATCAATATGTACTAAACTTTGCATTATATGAATTCTTTGGAATTACTAGATTTTTCCTATTTTTCCTATTTTTTTCTGTTTTTTTTACTAATTTTTCTTGATTTTTTAAATATTTTTCTATTTTTTTAATATTAAAGTACGATACGCGATGCTACGCTACGATACGCCCGTATTATGGAGCAAAACGCTATACGATACGATACGCGTCGAACAACACTGCCTTAATTAACAAATGGGGCTATAACTAATTAGACCCAAGCTTGACCTGTTCCGAGTTTAGCTCCAGCCAGGCTTGAAAATTCAAATCTTGTTGGAGCTGTGCTTTTCTATATTCTGAGGCTATACCAGAAAACACCTTCTGTTATATGTTCTTTCTCATTAATTTATGACCTTCTGTTATTATTTTTTCATAAATTTATGCCAGTAGCATGGCAATCTGAAATAGATGTCTCATGATATGAGTCTGGTAAAGAAGTAAACCCAGAAAATTAATCCTCTACAATTTTATACAAGGTGAGACCATGGTTCTAAAGTTGTATGATTATGGATTTCAGGATTTACTTGCCTATCTCTATCATTGATGTTACCAGTTTTTGTTAGCGCCTGTTGATTAGCTTGTTTTGTTTTGCTATAGGCCCACACCATGTTGCATAAACTGCGGCATCATTCTGAGGATGAAACTGTACTATATTTTCAGGTCTGTGTCAGGTCATGGATTTTACATGTTTAAGACAGTCAACGTCTATTCATCATCTTAGAAGATTTAACATCAAGGTCTTGTTAATCTTATTTCTTAGGAGTGGAACTTAGAAAGTTCTAACATTAGCAGCACATTTTTTCCTTTGTTTTCAGAAGCACCAAAGATTTTACCCCCCAGTAGTCATGCTGTTGCTCATGGAACTACGTTTCCCTGTTGACTGACATTCTGCATTTGCTGCACCATTTCCCAGATGATTCAGTAATTGTGCTGTTCAAAATGTTTCGCGTTGAGCCTCTTATTGATATCTATACGAATTTCAAGATGTTTCTCATGGGGTGACTGGTGGGACGAGATGTTTGTTTATTTCCAATCCACTAGGAAATGGAGGAAACAACAGGAGATCCTGTGCCATCTGAATCAGAGACTTCAAGTATCATCTGGTGGTCTCCAGGTTTTGTGGAAAGGTTGCAATCTGTTTCTTTGGGATCTCCAAGGGAAAACTTGAGTACCAAAGATTCTGCGTGCAGTTACGAACAAGATCAGTTGTCACCTCTAGCAGCATCACAGATACTGTGGGCAACTGGAGTTTATGGCGGTGTAATTCCTGATGGATTTTATTCTGTACTTCCTGTGAGTGACATTTCTTATATATTTCTCGTATTTTCTTGACATGTTTTATGACTTTCACCATTCACTGCCCTTTCTCTATGGACTTTGTGACCCCCTTCGGTACTAGTTTAGTTTGCATTTCATAGAAGTGGCAAAGACTGTTTGGTTCACTTTCCTATCAATTGCCTGGTCAGATAGACTGATATTCACAATTTAGCCTATCCTTTTCTTTTCAATCAGATTCCTGACTGCATTTTCATGGGTGAAGATGAATGTAAATGTGTCTCTTATTTGCACTGGTATCATGATTTTAGGCTGTTCTCAAGAATAAGAAACACATAAGTACATAACCTACTTCTTGGCTTCGTCCTTTTCTTCTTCTTTATTTTATTTGCTAACACAATTTTCATCAGTCATTCTGATTTTGAGAAAATAAGAACATCTGATGATGTTTATGGGGTTTACTTTTGTCGATGAGAGACTTTAGAGTCCTTTTAGTTGCTTCTTCCTGGGTATTGCGACTTTGGTGTCTGATATGGTAGCATAAGCTGAAATATAACTTTGTGAAACTTGAATAAATGTATACGCACTCTTTGGGTTGAGTATATGTATTGTCACTTATTCCCATCTAATTGTTCCTTTCTGTTGGAAAGTTTCTCGCTCTGAATTCACTGCAGTTTGTGTAAGGAAAACAACTGCTTAGATGTTTTCCCAATATCTGTCACAATCCTCTTCTTGATAAAATAGCACCTTAAGTGCTTTCACAATGATTGTCACAGACTGATTCTTGTATCAACACACAAATGATCACCAAAGAAACCAATTAAGAGAGAAAGAAGACTTTGGAATTACTCTAAGTCACAATGCACAAATCAGCCACACATGGCTTAAGAAACACAATACACTAAGTGCAATGAAGGCACACCGAAAGAGCAATGGACACAAAGCCTTAGAAAAGGCTATAGCGAAGTGCATCGAAAGCACACCAAAAGATTAATGAACATAAAGCCTTATAAAAGGCTATAACCAAGTGCAATGGAGGCACACCAAACGTATAACAAACACAAAGCCTTAGAAAAAGTTATAGCCAAGGCACAACAAATAAATAAAAATACTCTTATTCATTAGCTACTAAGGGCCTTATTAAATATGTACATGAAGACTTGAGAGAAGAGAGGGGAGTAAAGGAGGCCAACCATCTCCCAATGACTCTGTGGACTAGCTGTTAGGGGCCCTGGCGCCAAGGGCCATTTGGCCAAAGCTCTTGGACAGGACCCGAATGGCCTGGTGCCTTGGGTCCTAATAATAAATAAAATTATATTTTTAGAAAAAATAAAAATACATATAAATAGAAAAATACATTTCTTAACACCCCCTCACACTGACAGTACCATGATCGGAAGTTTGCTAACTAGAAACTGAACACTGTAAGTTTGTCCAGTTGTGAGGAAAAAATATTTGATCAACTAATAACCATGCTTCTTTCTTTACATCTTTTCTCAAAGAATCAATATAAAAGCCAAACATAGTTCCATATCGTGGCAATTCCATACTTTTAATACAAAACAAATTGTTAATGAAGAACCATTGATCATCTAAGTAATTTCATGAATCACTACAATATTACAAAAGGCCTTATACCACACAAGCTTTAAGGCTAAGTTTCAACCTTAGTTTTAAGGACAAAACTCGAACCCAAAGCTTTAAGGATAAACATTAACCTGAGTTTTAAGGACACAACTCGAACCCAAAGCTTTATGGATAAGCATTAACCCGAGTTTTAAGGACAAAACTCGAATTCAACCAAATCAAACAAGACCCAAGGCCGATAATTCATAATTTCAAACGTGATTCCATGATTCCAAGAATAAGACAATCTTTCTAGATGATAAAAAACAAGTTTGAAAATATCATTCTTAAAGAATTTTTTCTACATAAAACAAGAATTGTTGCAATACTTTGAAACACATTTATCAAGATAGTAATGATTGCGTTTTAAATATTAACTAACCTCCAACCAATAGCCAACAACACGAAGCACCTTAATCACAAAGGTTTTCAACAAAAGGCCAATAATACGGAGGCATTAATCACATGAAAATATAACTTTAAAGATCATAAGTTATCAAACAACAATAAGTGCATCTTCAAACAATGATTAAGTTATGTCAAAAGGCCAACAACATAAAGCACTTTAATCACAAAGGTCTTCAACAAACGGCTAACAATATGAAACTTAATCATGCCAAGAGATGCAACTTATTGTTTAAAACACACTTTTGATCTAATAACCAAGTTTGGAAAGCATCCAAAAATTTTAATATATTTTTTTATATCATGACAATAAACAATTAATACAATTAAAATTGCATATAAATAAGTTGGAAAGAACACACTTGAATGATCTTAAATGATCCAAAGTCAAGTTGGATCGAAATGGTTGGATCTGCCTATTTAAAAAGTAATACAAATACTATGCAAACATGAAATAAGCAATGTAAGAAACACTAAAATCAAAAGTTATTAGAATAATTCTAATGCTAATGAGTATATAACTAAAGTATTGCATGATAAGCTCAAAACAGAGCCCCAAACACTTCAACAAACAAGTTTTCATAATGTACCTTAAGCACACATTTCATTTCACAAGTTATCTTAAAGAAAATCATAGTGTGAACTGGCTAAACTTTATCCAGGAACTAGCCAAATAAATCACGCAGAAATCCATATCAAGCAATATATATACCAATCCTAAAAATCTAAGAAATATTAAAATCAATCTTGAAGATAACCTTATTGAAAAATTTCATATGATTTGTAGAAGACCATCCTCTTATTAATACCAATAGTTTTAAAAACTCAACACATTTGCTAAACATGAAATCACATCAAAGGCTAGGATATCTAATCACCAAAAAAAGATCAATGCATGCAAGAGCTTCATATGTTTAAAAAATCTTAAGAAGAAGGGCTAGAGAACCAATCCTTAAAAAGACTTACATTTTTAAGATACTAATTCGTCAAACTATCACATAGAGGTACCACATATGAAATCAAAACTATTATGCCCAAAAGAAATTATGGACAATATTCAACACTTAATATCCCTTGAAGTCTTTTTATCAAACAGTCTAGAAGAAAACATGACCATAAACTAAAACATCAAGGGATTTAACGACTCATCTCAATGAAAGTTGTAGTACAACTATAACGAAAGTTGTAGTATGGCATAAAAATGAATTCATATTTGGCTTAAGAAAGACGATTAAAAGCTAGGATGTTTAACATGAAGACTTTTCAAGGAAAGTATGATTTATTTCTACACAAAACTTCAAGTTTTAAAGCTTTAAGATGAAGTCTTACAAAACACACCTTTAAAAAGGCCAAAGCTTATACAAATTCAAAATGTCTAATCGGAAAAACATATCTTACTTAAACATTTTAAGGCTATCACAACAAATCTGAGATACTAAGTGTCGAGAATTAATCATTAAAAAATGGCTTAAAACATCGCCAAAATTATATATCACCAAGGACATACATTAGGAATTGCGTTGGTAAAATAAATGATAGCAACTATCAACAACAGACAAAATTAATTGGAATGCTAGGAATTTCAAAAATTTCATGATGCATTTAAGACAACATGATTACCATCAATAATGTTCAAGTGATAAAAAAAGCTTGTCTTACTTGAAAACTGCATTCTTTTCCTTTAATTTCCAAAACAAACAAACTTTCGAAGTTACCTCGACTTCGAAATATCAAATGTCAAGAGTCGTAGATTTCCTCGTTGGTACTCTTCCTGATGTGTTCGAATTCTTTGAAATGAGACTCTGATATTATAAAATGAAGTCAGATCTTCAATGGAGCAACGAAAGTTTGATGAATACGTATCACAACAAAGTAACAATCTCAAAGTCTTAGAAAAGGCTATAGCCAAGTGCAACGAAGGCACACCGAAAGAGTAATGACCACAAAGCCTTAGAAAAGGCTATTGTTAAGTGCAATGAAGGCACACCACAAGATTAATGAGCACAAAGCCTTATAAAAGGCTATAGCCAAGTATAATAACCTCTTCTTTTATTGGAAACAACTTTCGATGAATCAAAGTGGACCATACTACTTCCAAATTATTCTCTTAAGCTTTTCAAAAGTTGATAGATGAAGTCTTCGTTCTATTCACATTGCCTTGAGTCAAGACAATGTGTACATTTCTTTTCATAAGCTCGAAGCTGATTCCAAACATTCAAAAATCCACTGTAGAATTAATTTATTCCTTTATCTTCTTGTCAAAGTAATAGAAGCCTATCTTGAAGGTCTATCCTATGTGCCACATTACTTTGAACATGAACCTTTTTTAGATACTTTCTCGCATCTTTGTCATTTGTAAAGTCTAACAGGACATCTCGTACATGATCACTTACGTTATTAATGAGAATCCACATAATGGTTATGTATTATCCTTCATATTCTTCTTTCTATTCCAAAGTATAACCTCTAGAAGGTTCTATTTTGGTCCCACTAATATAACCCTATAATTTTTTCAAATATAAATAATTTTCTATGGAGTGTGCTCATGTTTTGTAATTGGAGTTATATGAAAACAGAATCCCTTTTCCTCTCTCAAGAATTTCAAAACTGTTTTTTGAATATATACTCTTACTTGAGTTGAGAAGCAGTTCGCAAGAGGATCGAGAGTCTTTCTTTCTTTAAAGCTGTTTTTTATCACTTGGCATGCTTTCCGATAAGCCTAGAGTCTGATTATGGCTCTAATACTATGTAAGGAAGAGAATAGCTTAGATGTTTCCACAATATCTGTCACAATCCTCTTCTTGATAAAATAGCACCTTAAGTGCTTTCACAATGATTGTCACAGACTGATTCATGTATCAACACACAACTGATCACCAAAAACACCAATTAAGAGAGAAAGAAGACTTTGGAACTACTGAAGTCACAATACACAAATCAGCCACACATGGCTTAAGAAACACAATACACTACTAGTGTATTTATAGGCTGCTGGAAGGGCCAGCAGCCAACAATAATCAGGACAGTCAACCATTGGAGGCTGGCCATTGGGGGCCAGCCAAACAGGCTGGCCCTGGCCTCCAACGGCTACCTCCTCTCCTCTCCCTTACAGTCTGGCTAGCCGTTGGACAGCTGCCAGTCTGGCCTCTAACGGTTACATCCCCTCTTACATTTTAACAGTTTCTTCACTCAAGGGAAATAGTGGTCTAGGTTTTTTTGCTTCGTGATAATTTGTTTATCACACAATTGTTTACAATAACGAGGCTTACCTATAATTCGTGCAAATGGCATCTTCAAAAGAAATGAACATGCACACATAAGTGTGTTTGTAACTTTGTATATATGTGTATGCATGACAAAATTGAGGTTAATACCCAGTAGTTTACTCAAAATCTACTTTGTACCATGTAGTTCGCTTTTTTTTATGTTTTAAGTTTCAAAAACTTATGACTTTAGTATCTTGCCATTTACATCGTCATGGTGATGTCTTACGTGGCATATATCTCTAGCATTAGTGTTTACCTGGCATGCTTGATATGGTGTTAATGTGACATTGAAGTCAGTTTTGATATAGTGCTGTATTAAATCTTCGGTTTAATACTCTGTGATATCATGAAAAGTCACCTTAGTACCTTATGGTATCTTCAAAATTCATTTGAGTACCAAATATTAATAAATAATATTTAAATAAAATTTAAATATTTAAAAGTAAATTAATAATTAAATTAAGTTTATTAATACAAATTATAGTTAAAACTTTATTAACGATTTAAAATTAATATGTGATAATAAGCTTACTTTAAATATTAAATATTAATTATATTGATACATTTAATTTTATTTAAGCATTTTCTTATTAATTTAAATATGAATTTACATTGGTAATCATCGATACAATCATTAAAGAATAGATTATAATTATATGTTGATGGGCATGAAAATTAAAATCGATTGAGTTAATGTTAAAGACTATTAAGTTAATAGACATCAAAGTTAAGTTGATGTTGATGACATGAAAATTAAGTTCATACAAATGAATATTTGATAATTAATATCTTATGCCATGAAAATTTTAGTTTAATAGCATAAGTTATTTTTTAATATATTAATATAAATTAATATGGCGCATAATTTGCATGCTTTCTAATATTGGCTGTTTTGTTTTAAGGTCATTAAGGTAAACTAATATTCAAATTAATAATTAAATATTTAAATGAAATCAAATTTACTATCATAAATTAATAATTAATATTTAAAGTAAGGTTATTATAATAAATAACTTTTAAATATATGTTTTATTCATTTTAATGAAGTTTTTTTAATTAGGATTACATTAATAAAGTTAATTTAAATATTAAATATGATTTCTATTATAGTTTTTATTAAAATATTAAATTATATTAATAAATTGGTATTAAAATGGATTTTCAAAATAAAAAAGGTAATAAAGTGGCTTTTCATGATATCACGTGATACTAAACTAAAAATTTAGCACAACGATGTGTCAACATTGACTAAAGTTCTATGTTAGTACTAAATAAAAAAGGTAATAAAGTGGCTTTTCATGATATGACATGATACTAAACTGAAGATTTAGCACAATGATATGTCAACATTGACTAAAGTATCATGTTAGTACTAATTTCAGAGATATATTTAGTGTCACATCAACAATTTTACATCTGCCATGTTGACAACATTAGTGGTTGAGTACTTAAGTAATTAGGTTTTGAAACTTAGATCCTTTAAGTGATAGACAATCAATACTCATGTCGAGATATATTTAGTACCACATCAGCCACTGCCATGTAGACATCAATGCTGGCAATGTCAGTGGTAGAGTACTAAAGTGATGAATTTTTGAAACTTAGGTCAAGTGATAGAAAGTAAACTACTAGGTACCAAGTAGATTTTCGGTAAACCACGCGACACTAATCTAATTTTTTTCTATATTATATACATGTACGTATGTAGCAAGTATGAAAGGCATACCACATGTATGTTTACTATACATGAAATGTAGAAACTCTTACACACAAAACAAATAATGAAAACAATCAATAATATCATAAAAAAACGAAGTTACAAAGGATTGGGGGTCGGCGCCACACTTTTGGCAGCCACCCCCTTTCTCTCTCTCCTCTTTCACGTTAATGACTAGGGTGTAGGGTTTTTCATTTTATAGTGACTTCTAACTTGAATTCCTAATATGCTCCTACTTAATAAAAGTTACACCATGGAGCTCCTATTGGATCAGATATGGATCCAATAGGAGAAAATATCCGTTTCTTCTTTTTCCTTCAACACACCCCCTCAAGTTGGGGCCTGAATACTCATAACTCCCAACTTGTCCAAAGTTCTCTTCAAGCTGCAAGCTGTAATAGACTTAGTTAATATATCTGCTAATTGTTGTTCTGATCGCAAATGTGTAAGATAAAAAATCCTTGCAACTAATTTCTCTCGAATAAAATGGCAGTCAACTTCGATATGCTTGGTTCTTTCGTGAAATACAGGATTAGATGCAATCTGAAAAGCTGCCCGACTGTCTGTAAAACATTTCACTGGAATATTCCTTCCGAATCCAATTTCTTCTATGAGAGATAGAGCCCATAGGCCTTCACACATCCCAAGTGCAATTGCCCTATATTCTGCCTCAGCATTGGATCTAGCAACAACTGACTGCTTCTTGCTCTTCCATGCCACTATGTTACCTCCCACACTTAGAAAATAGCCTGATATAGATCTTCTATCTTCGGTAGCACCAGCCCAATCAGCATCAGTATAAATTTTGATCTCGAGAGAATGATTCGGTGAATACAACAAACCGTGTGTGATAGAAGATTTAAGATATCTTATGATATGAAATACATAATTCATATGATGTCTTTTAGGAGAATGCATCCATCTGCTTACGTAGCTCACTGCGAAGTTGATATCTTGCCTGGTAACGGTGAGATATCTGGCCTGGTAATGGTGAGATATATAAGTTTTCTCACAATTCTTTGGTACCTGCCCACATCTTCATATGAGTCATCCGTTGTACTCATTGGGTCCTTTTTTATTTTAATTGGTATAGTACAACTACGATAATCTTCCATCTTGATCTCCTTTATCTAAGATATACTTTCTTTGGCATACGAATAAGCTGTTATTTCATAAATAATAGATTGTGTAGTTTCTTCTTTAGAGATATAATTCTTTCAATATCATCGTTAGTAATAATTATATCATCCACATATACAACCAATAAGATAATTTTCTTACCTTGTCTTATGAACAAGGTGTGGTCACTTACACTTCTTTTGAATCCCAAGCCAAGAACCCCTTCATTGAATGTTTCAAACCAAGCCCTGGGAGACTGTTTCAACCCATAGAGTGATTTCTTCAATTTGCATACCTTGTTCAATGAGACTTCCTGATCGTACCCTGGTGGTAAATCCATATAAATATCTTCACTAAGATCTCCTTGTAGAAATGCATTCTTGACATCAAGTTGTCATAGTTCCCACTCATGATTCACAGCTATACCCACTTAGATCCACTTAGAAGGATTCATATAGTATTCATTTTTGCTATTGGAGCAAATGTCTCATTATAGTCAATTCCATATGATTGACTATAACCTTTAGCGACCAGTCAAGCCTTGTACCTCTCTATGCTTCTATATGCATTGAATTTGATAGTATATACCCACTTACAACCCACAATTTTTCTGTTTGGTGGAAGGTTTGAAATAATTCATGTTTTATTTTGTTCCAATGCTTTGATTTCTTCATCCATAGCAGCCCGCCATGTGGGATTCTGGTTTGCTTCTTCAAAACTCTTGGGCACTTGAGTATTTTCTGCATTCATCACAAATAACTGGTATTTTTTTGGAAAATTAGTATAAGATACCATCTAATGTAATGGATATGTAGCAGTCCCACATTTTACTTTTCTCAATGCAATAGGTAAATCATCAGAAATGTTAGAAGTACTAGATATTACCTGAGGAGGTGAATGAATTGGTTTAAGGTGAGGATATTGATTCAAGGTAACGTCTTGGCTATCCATTACAATTTTCCTTTCTCCTCTCGAGTAAGTTTTCCATTCAACCTCTTTTTCTGGCATGTTTTCCTGAATATCCACATCATTTGCTGAAGTTTCCTCTGAAGGTATGATCGGCAACACTATAGGAGACTGGCTACTAGCTGATTGGTTGTCCTTGTTCTTATAAAATTAGACTTCCTCATGAAACGTCATATCCATGGTGACAACATCTTCTATTCTCTGTATCATAACATTTGTATCCTTTTTGGGTAGAACAATAACCCAGAAAAATATATTTAACTGCTTTAGCATCAAGTTTGTCTCTGACATTTTTATATATATGTATAAAACAAGTGCAACAAAATTTTTTAGAGGAACATGAAATTGTTTTTGACTTGGACATAAAAGGAGAAATGGAGAATTTTAAGAACAACACTAGGCATACAATTTATAAGATTGACCGTAGTTAATACAGCTTCTCCCCAAAAATATTTTGGCACGTTATTTCCAATCAATAATGTTCATGCCACTTCCAAGATATGTCTATTTTTTCTTTCAGAAACTCCGTTTTGCTGTGGAGAATAAGAGCATGAAGTTTGATGTAAAATACCTTTACTGAAGAAGAATGTATTCAAAGTGTTACTCATATACTCTCTCCCATTATCACTGCGTATAGTTTTTATGGGCTGCTGAAACTGTGTATGAATAAATTCACAATAAGCTGGCAGAATATTTCTAACTTCATCTCTAGATCTCATGAGATAAACAACAGTGAATCTGGTATAATCATCTATAAAGGAAACAAAGTATTTATATCTATGAAGCAGTAATAGAGCATGGTCCCCAAATATCTGAATGCACAATCTCAAATGGTTTTAAAGATCGAGTTTCATTGATAGGAAAGTTGTCACGATGATGTTTTGCCTTCTGACAAGTTTCACATCTTAAAACAAAATCATTATAGTTCTTAAACTCTGGTAACAAAAATTTTATTCTAGAGAGTGGTAAATGTCCCAATCGTTGGTGTCATAATGTAAGATATGCTTTCTATTTTTCTGTAATAAGAGCCAATCCATCTCGAGTGATGCTAGTCTCCTCATAAAAGGACAATCTTTTCTTCATACTACCCTGACCACAGATCCTCCCTGTCTTCAGTTCCTGGAAAACACAATGAGTAGAATCAAAGATCACTACAACAACAACAACAACAACAACAACTAAGCCTTTTCCCATACGGTCGGCTACATGGATTCTTTGTTTCCACAGATCCCTATCTTGTGCCATGTTAGCAGTTAACTCCCAATAAGCTAGATCGTTCTTTATTGTTTCTTTCCAACACTTTTGTGGTCGTCCTCTACCTCTTTTAATACTTTCCAAATTTAGTTTTTCTAACCTTCTTATAAGTTCTTCTTTTGATCTTCTTTCTATATGTCCAAACCATCTTAAACGATGTTCTCTCATTTTATCCTCTATTGGTGCCACTCCTAATTTGTTTCTAATAACCTCATTATGTATACGGTCTTTTCTTATATGACCACTCATCCATCTCAACATCTTCATTTCTGTCACAGACATCTTTTGTACATGTTGATGATTAACTGACCAACACTCATAACCATAAAACATAGCAGGCCTAATTCCTGCTCTATAATATTTACCTTTTAATTTTAATGGTATCTTCTTATCACAAAGAATACCTTATGCTCCTCTCCATTTTAACCAACCAGCATTAATTCTATGCGTAACATCTCCATCAATTCTTCCATCACTCTGAAAAATTGACCCTAGGTATTTAAAACTTTCCTTCTGAGGAATGCAATATGTGCCTATTTTAATTTCTATGTCCTCTGAAGTAACCAAATGATCAAACTTACATTCCATATATTCTGTCTTTGTTCTACTAAGTCGGAGGCCTTTGCTTTCTAATGTTTCTCTCCATAGTTCCAATTTTCTATTAACTTTTTCCTTAGACTTCTCCACTAATACAATGTCATCTGCAAATAACATACACCAAGGTACTTCATCTTGAATATGTTTTGTTAACTCATCCATCACCATTATAAATAAGTATGGGCTTAAAGTTGATCCTTGATGTAACCCAATATTAACTTCAAAGAAGTTTGTCGTTCCTTCATGAGTCCTCACACATGTTTTTGCACCATCATACATGTCTCTTATAAGGTTAATATATGTCAATGGGATACCTTTTTTTTCCAAAGTTCTCCAAAGAACCTCCCTCGGTACCCTATCATAAGTTTTTTCTAGATCAATAAATATCATGTGAAGGTCTTTCTTTTTTCTCTAAAATGTTCCATAAGACATCTCAAAAGGTGAATCGCTTCAATAGTAGATCTGCCTGGCATGAACCCAAATTGGTTCTGTGTTGTACTTGATACTTGTCTTAACCTACGTTCGATAATTCTTTCCCATAATTTCATAGTATGACTCATTAACTTGATACCTCGATAATTCGCACAATTTTGAATGCCTCCCTTGTTCTTATATATGGGTATAAGTGTACTTGCTCTCCATTCCTCGGGCATCTTTTGGTTTTTCCATATTTCATTAAAGTCTTGTGAGCCAAGTGATTCCTATTTCTCCTAGTATTTTCCAAACTTCTATAAGAATATTATCTGGTCCTACCGATTTACCTCCCTTCATATGTTTGAGAGCCTCTTTGACTTCATTCTTTTGAATACGTCGGTAAAAATTGTGGTTTATATACTTTTCTGAGTTGGCTAAATCTCCTAAACTAATACTAACATCTTTATTTTCATTAAAAAGTTTATAAAAATAGTTTTTCCATCTATTTCTTATATCATCATTTGCCACTAGAATTTTTTCATCCTCGTCTTTTATGCATCTAACATAATTAAGATCTTTAGTTTTGTTATCTCTAGCCCTAGCTATCCTAAAAATATCTCTTTCACCCTCTTTTGAGTTGAGTTTTTTATATAAGTCCTCCCAAATCTTAGCTTTTGCTTCACTAACGGCCTTTTTTGCTTCTTTTTTTGCTTTCTTATAAGCTTCTAAAGTTTCACTAGTTTTCTTAGCATAATGTAATTTGTAACATGCTCTCTTTGCCTTGATTTTATTTTGTACTACTTCACTCCACCACCAAGCTTCTTTTTGTGCCGGTACACCTCCCTTAGATACCCCTAACACATCTTTCGCAACACATATCACAGGGTGTGCCAACATAATTGCAAACATCTCCTTGCAGGACATTATGTAATGTAAATCTCTAGTCAATGCATGTATAAAAATTAAATTGACTTAGAGGGTCAGAACATTTAGGACATTATGTAGAGTTCCCAAAGATGTAACTATACTCCCTTTCCCAATAATAGGAGTGTTAGACCCATCAGCCATCTTGATTCTCATATCTTTCTGAATTGGGAAGTAGTCCTGGAAAAATGATCTCGTTCCCACCATATGATCCGTAGCGTCTGAATCAATAACTCAAACTTTGAAATTAGACATAGAATGATTACCCGTCGTCATAAACGAGAATGGATATGCCATGGTAGCGTGAGAATCTGTGGTGGAAGATGTGGAGGCTTTCTGCGATTCTGCAAGTCGAGACTCTAGTTCATTTATCCTCTTTTGCATTTCAGTCATTGAGTTTTGACCACCCTCTGTTGTACTCTTCTCATGTTGGTCACTAAAGAGAGCCCTAGTTGACTGGGTTTTGTCATATATTGGCTGACCAATCAACTGCCAACAGGTTTTACGTGTATGCCTTGTTTTTCCACAATGTGTACATGAAAGTTTATCTTTATCGTCTGATGACTGCTGAATTCTTTCTCTTCCTCTACCATATCCTCCTCTACCTCTAAACCTAGAGGTAGAATTTTGATTTTTCCATCTTTTTTCAAACGCTTTCTGTTTTCTTCCCTTAGAAGTAGAGTATAAACTATACTTAGTGATTAAAGTTCTTCCCTACTCAGGATATTATTTTTTACAGCTTCATAGTCAAGTGAGATGCCCCATAGCAAGTCAAAGACTTTCCTTTCTTCAAATTCTTCGTGTCTTTCCTTTATACAATTTTGACATTTTGTCTTAGAATACATCGATAACTCTTCTCACAATCCACGAAGTTCAGCATAATATTCACTGACCGATCGGCTGCCTTGTCTACATTTCTTAACTTTTTCAATGATTTCATACTTCTTGGCTATATTCTTTCGTTGTGCATATGCATCTTGTACTGCCAACCAGATTTCATGGACTGTCTCTAAAAACATGAAAGTGGAGCCAATAGAAGGAATCATGGATTGTATTAACCATGCACTTACCAGAGCGTTTTCTCTACGCCATCTGGAATATGTCAAATCTGTAAGGTCTGGTGCTGAAATCTCTCCCGTAAGATATCCCCATCTTCTTCTTGCTAATACCGAAAGTTCAATGGATCGTGCCCATTGTAAATAGTTTTTTCCATCTAATTTGATGCTTGTAATTTGAAATGTTTTGCTCTTGTCAATGCTGAACATTTCTGCACTTTCCAACGTTTTTCCCTTTTCATACATGATTGCACCCCCTTGCTCTAGGTCACAATCTCAAGTTTTCCTTGACTTTTCTTTTTGAATCTTCGTCGAATCTGATGTAGTACAACTTCCACCTGTTTTCTTGATCGTTTCTTAAATAAACTTCAACCTTTAGGGCATAAACACTGCTGCTGACTAACCGTGAAACCCTAATCCCATGGATTAGGCTCTGATACCATGTAGAAACTCTTACCCACAAAGCAAATAATGAAAACAATCAATAATATCATAAAAAACAAAGTTACAAAGGATTGAGGGTCGGCGCCACACTCTTAGCAGCCGCCCCCTTTCTCTCTCTCCTCTTTCACGTTAATGGCTAGGGTGTAGGGTTTTTCATTTTATAGTGGTTTCTAACTTGAATTTCTAATATGTCCCTACTTAATAAAAGTTACACCATGGAGCTCCTATTGGATCAGATATGGATCCAATAGGAACAAAGATCCATTTCCTTTTTTCCTTTAAATGACAATAAAAGTAGTAAAGAAGTTCATACTTATAGATAGGCAATGGATGTCTATATGTACACATTCTCCTAAAATGCATGTAATTTGCATATATGCTTGGATGTAGTTCAAAATGCGCAAGACTCTTTACATCTAAATGGATGTACCTGGGTAGTCAGACAAGCTAGTATAGGAAAACAAAACTCATTTTGGTAAGGATAAATGTCCATATCTCATTCCCTTTTGGAGATGAAATAATTTAGAGAAACAACCAAGGAGATTGGAAATGCAAAGGTTGAGTAATGTAGAATATAAGTTCACAGAAGTAGAAACTATGAGGTGACAAGTGGACCGTAGCTAATTGTAAATGCTTAGCAGTGGGAAGATGGGAAGATTTACAAAGATATCATAATAGGATTCATGCTGGTTGGATATAATGAAGACCACAACCCTTAGTGTTTTTGTCCTTCGAGATCTTTTTAATACTTGTGGAACTGCAGTGGCCATGACTTTGTCCATAACATGGCGGTTTTCCTGCATGGGCGTGACAGGGTAACCTTCTTGGCATATGATCTTCATCTTTGTACAGATGCTTAATATAGACAATTGTTATACATACTCTTTGACATGGATGCTGCTGTTCGTGCTTTTGCTTACAAAGATTTCCATTGATACATGAAGATTTTTGTTGTGATTGGTGCTGCGTTCACTTTATAACATAATTGGTAGAGCTTCTATTTTGGCATGCAGGTACCAAAACTTAAGGAACTGTTTCACAATATTCCTTCTGTTGATGAACTGCACTGTTTGGGTCTTGACGGTCTCAAAGCTGATGTTGTCCTTGTTGACTCTGAGAAAGACAAAAAGCTCTCTAAGCTTAAAAATTTCACTATAGCATTAGTGAAAGGGTTGCACACAAATCCAGCATCAATGATAAAAAAGATCGCAGGGGTGGTGAGTGTTCTACCCTTGGTTATAACTGTTTTCTCCAGTAGGGTGAAGTGGATTTCATAACTACTTTAATAATGCTAAAAGGTTTGAAGGTTTTGTTACAAAACAATGCTAATGGTTGCTGTAATAAGAACTCATATTTGTGCAGACTTCCATAGCTCTGTAATGTTTTATGCATCCTAAGAACTCCATGCATGACTGGCTCCAATGCTACCAAGGGTACCCTTGGCCTTCTTTCTTATGAAGGAACGAGAGACATACTTGGCTTCTTGTAAATTTGAGTTGTGGAGAAGTCCCATTAGCTTAACATGCAGGATTGAGTTTTATGGCTCTATCATTTGCCTGCATTTTTAGTTGATTTTATGTACTCTTAATTGGTTATTGTCAGATATTGTATGTGATGATTCTCTGATGAGTACGAGAATACCCAGGTATTTTTATGGATTGTGGAGAGATGCCATTAGCTTAACATGCAGGATTAAGTTTTATGGTTCAGTCACTCTTTCATACTCATTGCTGTATCCCTATCCCATATATATATGTATGTGTGTATGCATGTATTTATGTATGTGCACACACACACACACACTTAATTGGAACTCCAAGAATGTGAGACAAATGGAGCAATGCTTTGGAACATCTTCTGCAAGTCTCAGTCGATTCGTGGAACAAAATCTTAACTATTTTATTAGGAGCATGAAGTGAATATGATTTCTTGACAGTCAGTAAGATAAGACGCTACACTTTACCGCTCCATCTTTTCAGAGCCACATATACAAATACCCGGAGTCCATGTATAGGCAGATTAATGTGTTCACAAGTTTCCAGCTGAAGTGTGGCATGTTCTTTGTTCCGGTGTTTTGCTTCTATATACTGTAAGATATTTATGTGCATTTCAAGCTACTTGCATTTGTACCTGATTTCCATAATTCAGAAAGGTCGCTGAACCATAGCTTGTATATCTTGAATTTTGATATCTCGTTCTATGGAATTTCGTTCCGACCCCATCTAGTATGGGAAAAGGCTTAGTTGTTGTTGTTGTTCTATGGAATTTTGTTCATTTCAGAAACAAAGTCCTGCATCATACAACGGTATCACTTTTTATTGTAAATGTATTCTCTGCAGTGCGTAATGATATATTGTTGTTGTCCAGGTGTGCAATTTCTATAAGCGTCCTGCCTCTGAACTAAGTCCTGCAAAAGCATCAATCGAGGATCCTTCACTTGCATCAGAGAATCAGGTTGTCCAGCTACTGGGACAAATAAAAAATGGTTTATGCAGGCCTCGAGCGATTTTGTTTAAGGTTCTTGCAGATGCTGTGGGCCTTGACTGTAAACTGATGGTGGTATGTTTGTTCCTGGCCTCTCTCTCTCTCTCTCTCTCTCTCTCTCTCTCTCTCTCTCACCACACCCACCTTAACCAAGTTAACGACTTCCTCTAACTCACAGTAGTCCCAATGTGTTTGTCGTAAGTTGTTTGCGAGAGATGGGCCACTTTTTCTTCAAAAAAAAAATGGTAATTTTGGAAGTATAATGGTTTTGTTATTGTAGACATTGGTTTTTGAGGTCCTTGAATATTCTTATTGTTGGGGATGAACCCATGTCCTAAAATTGTCATGAATTTTAGTGGTTCAGGGATTGAACTCTGCTTTTTTTTCCTGACCAAATTGGCCTGTTTGGTAGAAAGTATCCTTTGGTTTGTAACAACGTGGTCTCAGCAAAAGTCTTCAAAAACCAGTTGCCGCAACAACAATGATGTAAAGTTTTACCCTTGGAAATTTAAGATTTTATCTGAAAGCAACTGGAACATTGTCCAGTTCTAAACGAACTGTGTTGAACATGTGAATGATGTTCTGTTGTATGCAGCTATTGGCCGCATACATATGCATACTTCTTCATTCATGTTTTCTGTCTGTGGCACAAGTATCCAAAGTGTTATTCTGCAGAGGGCTTATACCTTTCTCAAATGATCTTCAGGGTCTTCCAAGTGACAGTTCCGGATGTTTTGACCAGTTTAAACATACGGCAGTCACAGTTGAATTGAATTCCATTGAGCTGCTGGTTGATCTTATGAAATTTCCTGGTCAGCTGATACCCTTTTCAAGTAAGACTCTCATCATGTACCATCTATCTGCAATGGGAGAAAGTGACTCTGCTGAGAATGACTCCTGTGATTCTCCTCTTGAACCAAATAGTCCGCTATGTGGATTTTGTGAAAGGATTGATAGTGAAGGGTGAGAACTAACCATACCATGTTCTACATTTTCATCTGCATTTCTACCTGTGTATGTTGTTTTTCATTTTAAAGTTATCTCGTTTTGGTTCTTTCCGCTTGTATTGCTTTATTCTGATACGTCCTTTTGTTTATGCATATATAGAGACATGCATTATCTGTCCTCAGTTCTCATCTGTCATCGTGCTCTTTGATAGTACTGGTTTTCAAATACTTACAATGCAACAGATGAAGCATAAAATATTCTTGCATAATAAGAATCTGTGCTACATAGGCTATTGCACAATATATTACAACTTCTCCAGTAAACTTACAAGCAACAGATGATGCATAAAATATTCTTGTGTAACAAGATTCCGTGCTACATAGGCTATTGCACAATATGTTACTTCTCCAGTAAACGTAAAATATTTCAGTGTCAGAAGATTGTAGATTTTGTGAAACAGGAGCCGTGGTGTACCAGAACTCATTGGAGCTGCCCAAAAATTGAGGAAGGGAACATAAAACCTGCTTACATGAGAATCTTTGAGGAAATCCATTCCATGTCTATGATGTGATAGTACATGGTATACTCTTTTTATCACCTTGGCTATTAGCAATCTGGGAAAAGTAAAAGTTCATTAACTAAAATAAGCCAGTTCAGAATGACGAACTTTTAAGATGTTTTCATTCTTAAATGTGGTTGGGCTATGTGAAGCACCTATGCTTATTGGTAGGGTTTGCTGCTTATGCATTTACATAAGAACAGAAAGACATCTTATTCATGAACAGGGGAGTGGATATAACTATATCTCCAAAATCAGCAATTCGTGTATTAATTTTCTAGATTGTTCACATCTTTTATACTTTTGTGAAACATTAATATGATACACCCAAGATTACAATTTTTTTTAATCATAGGTTGACAGATCATGTACAAAATCGTTAAATCTGTTAAATAGAGATGGAATGGTTTAAGGTCCATATCTGGACCGTCTTGCGTGTGTTCTATTATTTCTTAATGGGCATTCATGCCCTTTGTGTAATTTTGTATATAAGATGTAGTAGTAGTATATCATTTCTTAACCCCAATGAAAAACAGATTAAAGATTGTGGCTCCTTACCATGCACCTCCATGACTGATATCTTGATGATGGTCAATGCCTAACATGGTATCAGAGTATTCAGGTCTTCTATTAGCATCCATTTTTACCCAAGAGACTGCATAGTGAAGATGGGCATTGTCCAAAGTTAGGATGTTACTGATTGAGTGGACTTCTGAAGAAACCAAGGCAAGTGAGTGTTGTGGGGTGCCACAACAAGATAATCAGGAAGGCGTGTATATAGTGGAGTGTTGTTGCACGAAGATATGACATTGTGTGGTGTTGTTTGAAGGAGCAATAGAAAATGTTATATAACATCTTTTATTCTTCTTCCTCTTAATATCTAGTTATTAAAAAGAGGGGAGAATGGTTGATGTAGGGAAGACTCCTGAGGTTCCTGAGCAATCTTAAACCTTAGAGGAAAATAAAAAAATTTCATATTACCAAGTTATATTCGATGGAACGAATTATCTTGAATGGGCGAGATCAATTGAGTTGGCTGTCTTAGCGAGGAGTAGATGGGAGTATCTTAAACATGAGAAGAAATGTACATATCAGAAGAGTGCTAATTACTCTAAGTGGCGAAAGGAGTATGCATTGGTATCATCATGGCAGCTTCAGTCCATGACTCCTTCAATAGAGAAAACTTTTATGCATTTGGAGTTTGTGACAGATTTGGGGGGTTGTCAAATGCCTACTCAAGAAAAAAGAATGCGACTAAGGGATATGATATTCTAGATAAAATAAGGAGATGTCGAGAAGGGGATAGAACTATTATTGGTGAGTACTATGTTGAACTACGTAGATTATGGGATGAACTCCAAACTTTTACTCATATCAAATACCCTACATGTCCGAAAGAAAGAAACAAGTAGAGACGCGCAAAGTGTTCCCACTGTGTTAAGAGTCGACACACAAAGGAGCATCTATGGAATTGGCTTATCATACTAGTAATTCAGAGTAGACATATGATGGTTCTGATATGAAGATCATAACTGCTTTGGTGAAACGGATTGAAGGGCTGGAGTCAGAGCTTGGAGAATAGCTTCTCCATCATAATCTTATGTCACAATGTCTCATTCCTCCTTCATGGCAGCTGATAACCCTACTTCTATTTCTAGAGTATGGATTTTGGACTCGATCTATGGACCATATGGTAAGAGACAAGAACCTCTTTTGTCATTACTAACCTCTTTATGAAGATGACTTGGTCAAACTTGTAGATGGTTCAATTCACACATTGCTGTGCTTAGAAAAGGGAGTATAGAAAACTCTTTCTTTCCCTTAACCTATGTTCTGCATGTTCTCACCTTGTAAATTTATGTGAGAGCTCTCTAACCAAAAACTTAAATTGTTTAGTAACCTTTTCTCCGACTATTTGTATTTTTTGGCTGGTTGTATTTGTTAGGATCTGAAGCTGGGAAGGACCTTTGGGCATGGTAGCTTGAGGAGTGGGTTCTATATTCTCATAGAACCTTAGTTCTTGATCTTATCAAATACGTCATGATGAAACCTAAAGATGATATTAAGTTTTGATCTTATTGAATACTTCATGATAAAACCTAAAGATGATATTAAGTTGTGGCATTACCGGTTAGGTCATCTACCTTTGTCTAAAACTAGAAGCATCACTCTAGTTGTGTCTTAGGAACTTAATAATGTTGTCCTTTAGTTTGATGTTATACAATATCGATTCTTGGTAGTGAGTCAAAAATGTCCAGGCCATTTGAGTGGAAGTTAATTCATTTATGCGGTCTTGTCTTGTTACTTCTTTAGGTGTTTATAGATACTTCATTTCCTTTGTCGATGATTGATAGTGAATACTAGTGTTATCCGTATCACATCGTGGACAACCACGATACGATACACTACCCCGTATCGTAAAATGGTGTATCGCACCATATCGTGCGATACGGGCGATACGCCCATTTTTTTTTTCAAACTTTTTTTTTAAGGTTTCTGGAGTCTCTTCGCCTCTCTTCACTTCTCTCTAAGGCATCCTTCGATATGCTTCTTTGAGATTGACCCATGGGTCTTGCATCACATCAAAAGACTACCGATCAATAGAATATTATTACTAGAATATAATTACTTTTCATGAAGATTTTTCACTAGATTTTTAAAGCAGTCGAATGATGCCTTAGAGAGAAGTGAAGAGAGGCCAGAAACCTTCAAAAAATAATTTTGAATTTTTTTTTGAAAAAAAATAAAATAAAATTTGGGCGTATCGCCCGTATCGTGGAGCCCAACGATACCCGATACGATACACGTCATACAACACTGGTTGTAACATGCGCCTTCGTGAAAGGTAATGTGTATTACTTTCAATTCAATATTATTTAACTTCGGTCTTCAATTGTTAATATTATTTACTAATTGTTTATCTTTGTTTGTCGGAGGCAATTAAAAAAAGTAAATAGAGAAGAAAGCCAATTCGATCCAATAAGTTTGGATAATTTTGATATATTAAAAGATTGGGTTATGGAAGACACTATAGAAAATGCCCTCCTAACTGAAGAAGACATTGCCTGGATTAATTTGGAAGGAGCGCAACAACATCAAGGAGATGAATTTGATTTCGAAGAAGAAGGTGTCGCTGATGATGATGAGGATCTGCAACAAGGAGAAGATGAAGATTATTTAGTTGATGATCCTGATTACAATTTGTAAAATGTAATTGTATTTCATTTTTTGGATTCAAAATATGTAAATTTGGATGCAATTGTTCAATGTTGAATGCTCAATCTGTACTAAACTTACATTATATGAATTTAAAGCAATTACCAGATTTTTCCAGAACTTTTTTGTTGTGTTAGCTTCCGACAGCCAGCGTAAAACTTCGTCGGATTTCTATAACATAGATTACAAAAATTATGAGCATTGCTTTGGGGCGTCCCCGCCTAGCAATGTGCTGCAGAGCCCGAATGCAGTAAGAAGTAAGCAAGGGCCACTACATTTTCGCCCGAATGTAGTGAATCAATTGCAGAGAGGGTTCCCACATCATGGACGGGTGTGGGTAAAGAAGTTAGTCCCACTACATTGCCGCCCGAATGTAATGAAAAATTTTCAGAGAGGGTCTTCGCATTTTGATTATGGACGGATGCAGGGGGTAAGGAAGCTAGTCCTAGATAATAAGATTCGTATTGGTTCTTGGAATATCGGAACATTATCGGGTAAGCTAATGGAGGTGGTAGATACTATGATTCGAAGAAAGATTCATATTCTATGTTTACAAGAGACAAAATGGGTTGGAGAAAAAGCAAAGGAGATAGAGGATACAAGTTTTAAATTATGGTACTCAGGTAAAGAAAAGGCCCGAAACGGAGTTGGTATTATCATAAATAAAGATTTAAAGGAGAGTGTAGTAGACATACAACGATATGGTGACCGAATCATGACATTGAAATTAGTGTTAGGAGTAGCGGTTTTGAATATAGTTTGTGCTTACGCACCCCAAGTAGGACTAGAAGATAGTATAAAGACAGTTTTTTGGGAAGAGTTAGATAAGGTGTTTCAAAAGATTCCACAAAGGGAGATGATTTGTTTAGGAGGAGATTTAAATGGACATGTCGGTAAAGAGGCATTAAGATATCAAGGGATTCATGGAAACTTTGGTTATGGGGATATAAATGAGGAAGGTAGGGAGATTTTAAATTTTGCTATGTCATTTGATCTCTTTATAGTCAATACAATCTTCAAAAAACGAGATGAACATTTAATTACTTATAAGAGTGGCTTATCACAAACACAAATTGATTACTTTATTTGTAGAAAAAAAGATAGAGCGTGTTGTAAAGATTGTAAGGTAATTCCAGGAGAAAGCTTAACCACCCAACATCGACTTTTTGTTATGGATTTACAAATAAAAAAATGGACAAAGAAGAAAAGAGTGCATCGAGCTATTCGGACTAAATGGTGGAACCTCAAAAGCGAGAAAGAAGATATATTTAAACAGAAAGTCCTTCAAGGAGATGTTTGGAATTATGTTGGCACACCCTCTGATATGTGGAACAATATGGCTATACATATTAGGAAAGTGGCGAAAGATGTGTTAGGGGTATCTAAGGGAGGTGTATCGGCACAAAAAGAAGCTTGGTGGTGGAGTGAAGTAGTACAAAATAAAATCAAGGCAAAGAGGGCATGTTACAAATTGTTAGAAGCTTATAAGAAAGCAAAGAAGGAAGCAAAAAAGGCCATTAGTGAAGCAAAAGCTAAGATTTGGGAGGACTTATATAAAAAACTCAACTCAAAAGAGGGTGAAAGAGATATTTTTAAGATAGCTAGGGCTAGAGATAAGAAAACTAAAGATCTTAATTATGTTAGATGCATAAAAGACGAGGATGAAAAAATTCTAGTGGTAAATGATGATATAAGAAATAGATGGAAAAACTATTTTTATAATCTTTTTAATGAAAATAAAGATGTTAGTATTAGTTTAGGAGATTTAGCCAAGTCAAAAAAGTATATAAACCACAATTTCTACCGACGTATTCAAAAGAATGAAGTCAAAGAGGCTCTTAAACATATGAAGAGTGGTAAATCGGTAGGACCAGATAATATTCCTATAGAAGTTTGGAAAATACTAGGAGAAATAGGAATCACTTGGCTCACGAAGACTATTTAATGAAATATGGAAAAACCAAAAGATGCCCGAGGAATGGAGAGCAAGTACACTTATACCCATATATAAGAACAAGGGAGACATTCAAAATTGTGCGAATTATCGAGGTATCAAATTAATGAGTCATACTATGAAATTATGGGAAAGAATTATCGAACGTAGGTTAAGACAAGTATCAAGTACAAGAGAGAACCAATTTGGATTTATGCCAGGCAGATCTACTATTGAAGCGATTCACCTTTTGAGACGTCTTATGGAACATTTTAGAGAAAAAAGAAAGACCTTCACATGATATTTATTGATCTAGAAAAAACTTATGATAGGGTACCGAGGGAGGTTCTTTGGAGAACTTTGGAAAAAAGAGATATCCATATATTAACCTTATAAGAGACATGTATGATGGTGCAAAAACATGTGTGAGGACTCATGAAGGAACGACAAACTTCTTTGAAGTTAATATTGGGTTACATCAAGGATCAACTTTAAGTCCATACTTATTTATAATGGTGATGGATGAGTTAACAAAACATATTCAAGATGAAGTACCTTGGTGTATGTTATTTGCAGATGACATTGTATTAGTGGAGGAGTCTAAGGAAAAGGTTAATAGAAAATTGGAACTATGGAGAGAAACATTAGAAAGCAAAGGCCTCCGACTTAGTAGAACAAAGACAGAATATATGGAATGTAAGTTTGATCATTTGGCTACTTCAGAGGACATAGAAATTAAAATTGGCACACATTTCATTTCCCAAAAGGAAAGTTTTAAATACCTCGGGTCAATTTTTCAAAGTGATGGAAGAATTGATGGAGATGTTACGCATAGAATTAATGTTGGTTGGTTAAAATGGAGAGGTGCATCAGGTATTCTTTGTGATAAGAAGATACCATTAAAATTAAAAGGTAAATATTATAGAGCAGCAATTAGGCCTGCCATGTTTTATGGTTCGAGTGTTGGGCAGTTAATCATCAACATGTACAAAAGATGTCTGTGACAGAAATGAAGATGTTGAGATGGATGAGTGGTCATACAAGAAAAGACCGTATACATAATGAGGTTATTAGAAACAAATTAGGAGTGGCACCAATAGAGGATAAAATGAGAGAACATCGTTTAAGATGGTTTGGACATATAGAAAGAAGATCAAAAGAAGAACCTGTAAGAAGGTTAGAAAAACTAAATTTGGAAAGTATTAAAAGAGGTAGAGGACGACCACAAAAGTGTTGGAAAGAAACAATAAAGAATGATCTAGCTTATTGGGAGTTAACTGCTAACATGGCACACGATAGGGATCTGTGGAAACAAAGAATCCATGTAGCCGACCCCGTCTAGTATGGGAAAAGGCTTAGTTGTTGTTGTCATTATTTCTTAAATGGGCATTTTTGTCCTTTGTATAACTTTGTATATAAGGTGTAAACTGTCATTTTCTTGACCATGAAAAAACAGATTAAAGATTGCGGATTCTTATTGGATCCTCCATAACTGATATCTTAAAGATGATCAATGTCTAACAAAATCAGCAATTCATGTATTGATTTGTAAATTATTAAACACATTTCTTTTTATTTATGAAACATTAATATGATGCACCCAAATTCTAGTTGTTTTGATCATAGGTTAATGGATCATCACCCTGTGACTACGCAACCTCTCAGTCCATACACAACCCTCCTCTATGTCTTGAATAACATGCTTAAGAGAAGAAGACAACATTATTTTGGGGCATTATTTTGGCATTCTCACATAGCCGTGGTATACAGTTCACATTGCCATTCAGATCTGAGTGGATTTGAATACATCCTACATCATATCTGACTTCTCTTTGGGTTAAATATTAGAATAAGTTTACAGAAAATTAATTGCTTGAGGCATTTTTTATTTGAAGTTGTATATAAATGGCAAACAAAGGAAAAGGGGTTAAAAATCCTTTCTTGACACCTGAACATGCCACGAATGAAAAAGTAGAGAATTTTCATATTACAACAACAAAGTTAGATGGCAGAAACTTTTTGGAATGGTCTAGGTCAGTGGAATTGGCTATTATAGCAAGGGGGAGATGGGCTAACCTAATGGGTCAAACACCGATCCCAGATACAAATGATGCACAATATCTTATTTGGAGAAGAGATGATGCATTAATTTCATTTTGGCTACTTCAGTCTATGATCCCCTCAATTGCAAAAACCTTTATGTTTCTTGAATCTGCTCATGAAATTTGGTGTGTAGTCTCTGAAGCCTATTCCAGGAAAAAGAATGTGGCAAAAGAGTACGAGATTTTGGAAAGGATCAGAAATTGTAAACAAGGAACTCGTTCTATCAGTGAATACTATGCAGATCTTAGAGGACTTTGGGATGAACTTCTTTATTATACTAATATCAAGTGTTCATCATGTTATTCTCAAAGAAATGCTGAGATTGAACAAAAAAAGGTATTTGACCTATTGTCGGGTATAAATTCAGAATTTGAATCAATAAAACTCAATATTTTGGGAAGAGATAAACTTCCTTCACTAAGGACTGTGTCATCATTATTAATCAGTAAAGAAGATTGCAGAAACCTTGAGAAGAACAACATTCCTATTACATACCAACATGGTCGTGGTCGTGGACGTGAAATATTTCATTCTGATGAGAAGGAAAAACTTGTATGTTCTCATTGTGGAAAATCAAGGCATTTCAAAGAATACTGTTGAGAATTATATGGGAAACCTGATTATTATAGAAATTGAAACTACTCAGCTCATTATACCGAGAATACGACTCCCAAGACAGATGGAATCCAAGAGATTATTAAGTAGATAGAAGGCATAGAAATAAGACTATCTGAACAATCTCAACCATCTTCCTCTCAGGCTACAATAGCACAAGCGACTCATACTGTGAAGGGTAACAACTTATCTTATTCTAATTCAAAGACTTGGATTATTGATTCAGGTGCTACAGATCACATGATAGGAGAATCAATATAATTTTCATAATACAGACTTCTTCAAAAATAGGGGCCCATTAAGTTAGCAGATGGTTCTTACTCTTATATGGTTAGATAGGGAAGTATACCCACATGTTTTTTAGACTTAAAATCAGTCTATCATGTTCCCAATTTTCCAATAAATCTACTTTTAGTCAGTTCATTGACTCGTACTATGAATTGTAGCGTAACCTTTACTCCTACTGGTTGTGTGTTTCAGGATCTGAAGACGGAAAAAATCTTTGGTCATGGTAGACTATAGAGGGGCTTATACATTTTGGAAGATCATTTTCAGCATGAAACTTCTTGTAGTGCATCATCAACAACAACAATTCAAGATACAGAAATTCGTCTTTGGCATTGTCGCCTTGGTCATTTACCTGTGTCAAAACTTCACTATATTATACCTCATCTTAGAGTCAAGTTTAATAAACCTCAATGTGAAGTATGTCAACTTGGGAAACACCAAAGAGCCACTTATCCTTTAAGTGACTCTAGGCGATCTCAACCTTTTGAACTCCTTTATTGGGTCCCAGTCCAGTTACTTCATTGTTTGGTCAGAGATATTTTCTCCTTGATGATTGTACGCGTCTTACAATTATTTATTTAATGAAATCAAAATTTGAAGTGTCTTCTATCTTTCCAATTGTACATAAATTCATTCTTACCCAATTCAACACTTCAGTGAAAATTCTTCGTTCAAACAATGGGGGAGAGTACATTAGTAAGCAGTCTTAGACATCTTGCTCTCATACTCCTCAACAAAATGGTATTGCTGAAAGGAAAAATCGTTATATTCTAGTAGTAGCTAGAACTCTGTTATTCCAAAACAATGTTCATAAATTCTATTGGGGAGAAGCTGTTCTTACTGCTGTTCATCTAATCAATAGAATGCCTAGTATTGTTCTAAAGGATGAAAGTCCAATGAAGTGTCTAGATAAAGAATCAAAACCTTTTCATATAGTTCCTCATATCTTTGGTTGTACCTGTTTTGTGCACGTTCATCTACCTAATTTTGATAAACTTGATCCTAGGTATGTAAAGTGTATTTTTCTTGGCTATTCAAACTCTCAAAAGGAATATAAATGTTATGATCCCCATGCAAAAAAAAAAACTATATGTATCTATGGATGTTACCTTTTCAGAATCCTTATTATACTTCTCAGGGGGAGTCAACTACATCTCAACTGAATTTTCCTTATGTCATACCACTAGTTCCTAGTGAGGCAGAGAATAATGCATATGATTATAGAGAAAAGGCCAGTGAACAAATGGAGATCTTAATATACAAGAGAGGATCGAGGAATATTATTTACTCTCAAGAAGAAGAAGCTCCATATCCAACTACCAAAGATATTTCTCCTAACTCAGATCCTCAATTACAATTGGGAGAAGACCTGAAGATTCCTATTGCCATTCGTAAAGGTAAATGTACTTATGTATGGTATCCTATCTCTGATTGAATCTCATATGCTAATACTTCTAAGGAATATCAACATTTTGTTATGAATGCGGACAAACACAAAATTCCTACGAATTTTGAAGAAGCAAACAAGTATCCCTTATGGAAAGCTGCATAACAACAACAAACAACAACAACTAAGCCTTTTCCCATACTAGACGGGGTCGGCTACATGGATTCTTTGTTTCCACAGATCCCTATCGTGTGCCATGTTAGCAGTTAACTCCCAATAAACTAGATCATTCTTTATTGTTTCTTTCCAACACTTTTGTGGTCGTCCTCTACCTCTTTTAATACTTTCCAAATTTAGTTTTTCTAACCTTCTTATAAGTTCTTCTTTTGATCTTCTTTCTATATGTCCAAACCATCTTAAATGATGTTCTCTCATTTTATCCTCTATTGGTGCCACTCCTAATTTGTTTCTAATAACCTCATTATGTATACGGTCTTTTCTTATATGACCACTCATCCATCTCAACATCTTCATTTCTGTCACATACATCTTTTGTACATGTTGATGATTAACTGACCAACACTCAGAACCATAAAACATAGCAGGCCTAATTCCTGCTCTATAATATTTACCTTTTAATTTTAATGGTATCTTCTTATCACAAAGAATACCTTATGCTCCTCTCCATTTTAACCAACCAGCATTAATTCTATGCGTAACATCTCCATCAATTCTTCCATCACTCTGAAAAATTGACCCTAGGTATTTAAAACTTTCCTTCTGAGGAATGCAATATGTGCCTATTTTAATTTCTATGTCCTCTGAAGTAACCAAATGATCAAACTTACATTCCATATATTCTGTCTTTGTTCTACTAAGTCGGAGGCCTTTGCTTTCTAATGTTTCTCTCCATAGTTCCAATTTTCTATTAACTTTTCCTTAGACTTCTCCACTAATACAATGTCATCTGCAAATAACATACACCAAGGTACTTCATCTTGAATATGTTTTGTTAACTCATCCATCACCATTATAAATAAGTATGGGCTTAAAGTTGATCCTTGATGTAACCCAATATTAACTTCAAAGAAGTTTGTCGTTCCTTCATGAGTCCTCACACATGTTTTTGCACCATCATACATGTCTCTTATAAGGTTAATATATGTCAATGGGATACCTTTTTTTTCCAAAGTTCTCCAAAGAACCTCCCTCGGTACCCTATCATAAGTTTTTTCTAGATCAATAAATATCATGTGAAGGTCTTTCTTTTTTCTCTAAAATGTTCCATAAGACATCTCAAAAGGTGAATCGCTTCAATAGTAGATCTACCTGGCATAAATCCAAATTGGTTCTGTGTTGTACTTGATACTTGTCTTAACCTACGTTCGATAATTCTTTCCCATAATTTCATAGTATGACTCATTAACTTGATACCTCGATAATTCACACAATTTTGAATGTCTCCCTTGTTCTTATATACGGGTATAAGTGTACTTGCTCTCCATTCCTCGGGCATCTTTTGGTTTTTCCATATGGAAAGCTGCATGCTCTTGTGAAAAACAATACTTGGACCATCACAAAACTACCTCTTGATAGGAATATTGTAGGATATAAGTGGGCAATTACTATCAAATACAAGGCAGATGGAACCATCGAAAGATATAAAGCAAGATTAGTTGCTAAAGGGTATAGTCAGTCGTATGGTATTGACTATACTGAAACTTTTGCACCTGTAGCTAAACTTACTTCCATACGAATACTACTTAGCATGGCAGCTAACTTGAGATGGGATTTATGACAATTAGATGTAAAAAATGCTTTCTTACAAGGAGACTTGCATGAAGAAGTCTATATGGAACTACCTCTAGGAATGAGTATGAAGACATCTGGTAATAAAGTGTGCAAACTAAATAGAGCTATTTATGGGCTAAAACAGTCACCAAGAGCTTACTTTGAGAAGTTCAGTAAAGTAGTATGCAATCTAGGATACCAAAGAAGTCTCAATAATCACACAATCTTTTTTAAGAAAGGTACAAAATCATCTATTCTTGCTGTCTATGTTGATGACATCATTATTACAGGAGATGATCTTGAAGAAATATCCAGGTTAAAAGGGAATCTTCATCGATTGTTTGACCTCAAAGATTTGGGCCAACTCCATTATTTCTTGGGCATAGAGGTGTTGTATTCTACTCAGGGTATCTTTCTAACTCAGAGGAAATATATCATGGATCTCCTCCAAGAAACAAAAATGGTGGATTGTAAACCAAGTGACATTTCTATGAAAGTGAATCAGAAATTGTTCATTGGTGATAATGAAGAATTCTGAGACATTCACAAATATCAGGCCTTGGTGGGCAAGCTTATATACCTGACAATTACTCATCTAGATATTACTTATGCAGTTGGTATTGTGAGCAAATATATGCATTTTCCTACCAGGAATCATATGGATGCAGTGTATAGAACAGTGTTATCCGTATCGCGGTGCGATACGGATCGTATCGTGGGCCACCACGATACGATACGGGGGCCCGTATCGTGAAACCCAGAGTATCGCACCGTATCGCCCGTATACACCCTGGGAACCTTATAAAGGGTCTCGGGCCGACTGAAACCCGCGCCTCTCTCTTCTTGGGTTCCTCAGGCTCCTTAAGAGCCGATTTTCGCCTCCTTAGTGTTCAAAGCTCCAAAATCGTGCCCGTGCAAGCCTCCAAACTCGGATTTTGGTATATTTTTAATGTTTTTTTCATTTTTTTCCTTTATATTTGTTGTTTTTTGTGTTATTTCATTTTTTTTTTGAATGACAAAATATGAAGTTATTAAGTGTGTGTATACGATTTTTATTACATTCATGAAGTGGGAGACACTCGATTTGAGTGTTATGTGAAGATTGGGGGATTTACGAAGTGCTTTTATTTTCAGGTTTTTGTTTGAATTAAAGTACTCCATTGAGATGGCAGGAAGGGGTGATAGAGACTCTCATTCAAAGTCTGATGATCCGGCATGGCAGTGGGGTATACCAGTTGAGGGTTCAAGGTTAAAAATCAGATGCTTATTGTGTGAAAAGGTGGTTAGTGGTGGAATTTCAAGGTTGAAACACCACCTAGCAGGACCACCTAGCAGGAACCAGGAAAGAAGTTGCTCCATGCACAGGCAGAGTTAGAAGTTTGCCAGAAGGTATTAAATGGCAATGCTTGCAGATGATTGAGAACATACAAGAACGGAGAGAACAAAATGATGATTTTCAGATGTATGAAGAAGCTGATGATGCTACTGCCACTGGATTTGGATTCACTGATAGTTTGCCTTCAGATGCTCGAACAGAGATTGGTAGTAGCAGTTCACGAGCACCTACTAGAGGAAAGAGGGTTGCAGCTGAAGACTTTGGAGGTGACAGAAGAGGAAGTTTAGGAAGGAGTAGAGGAAGAGCTTCTTCTTATAGCATACATTCGTTCTTTCCTCCTTCCACTACACCTGGTGCTCAACCAGGAATTCGTGCTGCTATGGCTTCAGAATAACTGCATGATCAGGCAGACCTTGCAGTGGAAAGATGGTTTTATGATGCATGTATTCCATTTAATGCAGCAAACAGTTTTCATTTTCAAGCAATGACAGATGAATTGCAAACATTGGTCCAGGATATAAGATGCCCTCTTATCAGAAGTTGAGAGGGAAGATATTAGATCAGACCGTAATTGAAGTGCAACAATACTGTTCGACTTTGAGACAGTCGTGGAAGGAAACATGATGCACTATTATGGCAGATTGATGGACCGATAGGCGAGGAAGGATATTGCTAAACTTTCTTGTATATTGTCCTAAAGGACTCATGTTTTTGAGATCTCTAGACATGTCAGAGGAGAGGCACACTGCAGAGATCCTACGAGAAGAATTTGATAAGATTATACAGGAGGTTGGGCTACAGAATGTGGTCCAATTGATTACAGATAATGCAACTAACTACAAACAGCTGGGAAGGAGTTAGCTGATATTTATGGGACTTTCTACTGGACACCATGTGCAGCCCATTGTTTAGATCTCATCCTCGAGGACATTGGTGAGATGGATGAAATAAAGGCAGTAACTGAGTGTTGCCAAGATATTACAAAATTCATTTACAACCATGCATTTGTTTGAGGAGATATACAGAAGGTGCAGAGCTTCTTCGCCCAGCTGTAACTCGGTTCACAACAAACTTCTTATCTGTACAAAGTATTGTGAGACAGAAGCAAGCTTTGAAGAGAATGTTCTCCTTAGATGAGTGGCAACAATTTACAGAGTTGCCTCAAAACAGAAGAAATAGAAAGTTGAATGAGATTGCAGAAACACTTTTTAGAAGTTCATTTTGGAATGCATGTGTGAGATTATTGAAAATTACTTGTCCTTTAGTGAAAGTTTTGAGATTGACTGATAGCGATGGGCTACCTTTATGAAGCCATGGATAGGGCAAAAGAAGCCATCAGAAATAATTTTAATGTAAAAAAGAGATTATGTGCCCGTGTGAAAAATAATTGATAGTAGATGGAATAAACAATTGCATCAGCCTATTCATGTAGCAGCATATTATCTAAACCCATCATTCAGGTACTTAGGAACCTTCAAAAGGGACGGTGAGGTTAATCGAGGAATCATTGATTGTATCGACAGATTAGTCCCTGATGAGAGCATAGCAGATGCGATACATCGAGAGATGGAGATATATGATAATGCTCTTCACTTGATGGGTTTGCTTGTTGCAATTCGCAACCGCTCTACGATGCGTCCAGGTACATTGTTTATTTTCATATTTAAGTTGCATCTTACATTACTGTGGATTATTATGTCTCTAATGCTTGTATTTTTTTTACAGATGTTTGGTGGAATAGGTTTGGAAGTGATTGTCCAAACCTTAGAGATTTTGCAGTGAGAGTCTTAAGCCAAACCTGTAGTGCAATAGGTTGTGAAAGAAATTAGAGTGTTTTTAAACACACCCATACAAAAAAACGCAACAGGTTGGAACACAAAAGGCTTAATGATTTGGTTTATATTCGTTGTAACATGCGCCTTCATGAAAGGTAATGTTGTATTACTTTAAATTTTTCAATTCAATATTATTTAACTTTAGTTTTCAATTGTTAATATTACTTACTAATTGTTTATCTTTGTTTGTGTTGTAGGCAATTAAAAAAAGTAAATAGAGAAGAAAGTCAGTTCGATCCAATAAGTTTGGATAATTTTGATATATTAGAAGATTGGGTTATGGAAGACACTGAAGAAAATGCCCTCCTAACAGAAGAAGACGTTGCCTGGATTAATTTGGAAGGAGCGCAACAACATTATGGAGATGAAGAATTTAATTTTGAAGAAGGTGTGGGCGTGGCTGATGATGATGATGAGGATCTGCAACAAGGAGAAGATGAAGATTATTTATTTAGTTGGTGATCCTGATTACAATTTGTAAAATGTAACATTATATGTAACTAGTGTACTGTAAACTATGTCTGAATTTTATTTTTTGGATTCAAAATATGTAAATTTGGATGTAATTGTTTAAGTTGAATGCTCAATCTGTACTAAACTTATATTATATGAATTTAAAGCAATTATCAGATGTTTCCTGATTTTTTCCTGATTTTTTTTTACTAATTTTAATTAATTTTTACATTATTTTAATATTAAAGTACGATACGATACGATACGATACGCCCGTATCGTGGAGCCTAGCGATACACGATACGATACGCGTCAGACAACACTGGTATAGAATTCTTTGATATCTTAAAGCAACATCTGGCATGGGTTTACTTTATTCTAAGTCCTCCAATCTGAACATTGAACTTTATTCTGATGTAGACTGGGATGGATCTTATGATGACCGCAAATCAACTAAAGGTTATGTTACATTACTTGGTGGGAATATTATATCGTGGAAAAGTAAAAAACAGACAGTTGTTGCCAGATCTACAGCTAAAGCAGAATACAGTGCAATAGCTCAAGCCATCTGTGAGGGAAAATGAGTATCTTCATTAATAGGTGAACTTGGATTTACTTCTATTCAGCCTATATAACTATATTGTGATAGCAGTGCAACAATCCAAATGTTCTCCAATCCAGTATATCATGAACGAACTAAACATATAGAAATTGACTGCCACTTCATCAGAGAGAAGATATCTAATCAAGAATTTAAACTGGAGTATGTTCAATAAGCAAAACAAAGAGCTGATTTTTTTACTAAAGCTACTACCAGCAAGCAACTCAAGGACACTTTATCCAAGTTGGGTGTTCTTCATATCTTTTACCGAAATTGAGGGGGAGTGTTAGAGATTGTGTTATTGTGTGTACTGTTTGTTATGAGTCAATTTGTAAGTAATGTCTATGAGTCTTAGTTTAGGTTATGTTAAGTTGGTAGTTGTTAAGAATAATTAAGGGTAGTTTAGTTATTCAAGTTAGATAGCTTATAAATAGGTAGATTAGGGTTAAGTCTAGGATTAAGAGAAAGAGGTTGGACGGCTGCAAGTGTTGGGTGTCTTCTATGTTTTGGGGCAGATTGGAGGAATGCCTCCAATCTGCCAATTTCTGTAAGTCGTTTATTCTCAATCAATGATATTATATTCAATACTATCATGTTTCTCTAATCTTTACGTCCTTGATATCAAGTCAAGCATCTACTTCACATTTGGCTGCGAATGCCTGTGCAGACATCACAAGCTTTGTCATGTCACCATGTTCAGCACCATAAGTTATCCAGCATGCAGGAGCCTTTGCCTCTACTGGGGTCTGCTGGACTTCCCAGCAACCGCAAGCACAAGTATCATGCTACCATCCTACTATAGCATATGATGCATGCTAATTTGCTTTCCCAACCTTCCAGAAGATCAATGGAGAATCAATTGAATTGCTATATCCCATCTATTGACTTGCCACAAAGTTCAATCTAGGAGTCCTAGGTTCAACATCACATTATGTGTGGGAGTTCACTTACTCTTTCACATGAAAATAGAAAACGAAGGGAATGATAGAGAAAGATCAACTGATTCCTATTGCAGTGCATTCCTTCTAATGATTTTTATTTGTGAAGAGCTCCTTTCTCTCTCGTTTTAATGTTTTTAAAGGTACTTCCAATTGTGGCTTGTGGAGTTGTCAATGCTTTTCCGTTTGGCAAGAACATAAGATGCTTCTCAAGGTTTCTTCTTAGTTTTCATCTTTGCCTAACTTGATATCTAATGCTCCAGAGGAGATCAAGATGATAATAGCCCTCATGGTTTTGGTCAAAGGCGGATAGAAGCCATGCCAGGTTCATCTGGTACTCAGCCACGTAACATGCTACTGCGCCCAATGTGGGGGGTTGATAGTAAACTAAGGTAGTACTTTGGGTAAATGCATAAATCATTACAATGTAGACTTGATAATTAGCATTCCAGTTGTTTATTTTGCCCCTTTATTCATGCTACATCACCTCATAATGTAAGATACTGTGATGACCCATTTAATGTGGTAAATGGTTTGCCTTTTCTTTAGTCTTCCAGTACATGATTCCTTGGCGCACTTCCATGTAAGCTCACATGTGCATTTTCTATTACATGATCTCATTAAGGTTTCCAATTTGTGCAGCGTATCACACAGTGAACCAAATATTGCGAATGACTTTTGGCGCCACAGCCGCAGGAAAGTCATTGCTGAACAACGTACAGCTAGTTCCAGGTTTGTTTGTACAGTCCTATAATATTTGTATTTATTTTTGAAGTTGATATTAGTCCCTTTATTACATAGGATAATCATTTGTCAAGTGTCAAGTGTCAAGCATGTTTGAGATTCCAGCCTATAAAGGTTATAATGCATAATGAAATCTTAAATTTTGTTATTGACGTTCCCTTTTTTTTGTGAATGGTGTTCATGACTCTTGCAGCCCAGAACATCCCTTGTTTCGAGCTCGTGGTAGGTCTATGCTTGGTGGACATAGGCAGGCATTTGGAGAAGACGATAGCCACACTGCATCAAGGTGTATTATGTATGCACTAAGTATTTAATTTTCAGTTACTTGCACCATTTCCTTTAAATAAAATCTGTTACTTGTGCATGATGTTAAATAAATGATCTGGTCCTTCAACAAATTGACAAGTGCCTGGTCGTTTCATTGGGTCATGCACGAGCAAGGTTCAAATCTCTAAGTCTGTTAGGATGCCTCCACTTCATACATCAGTGCACTTCTAATTGACACATATTTTCATGATGAATAGCTCGTCTCATCATCAGGTTCAGAAAACCTGTTGCAGTCTCATCTGGGCTACCAAAGACTTTGGGGAAGTAGGAATAGGAGAGGACTCTGCTCTTCCTTTAAGTTTTTGGTTTAGACTGTGGAGAATACATTTTATAGTGGATTAGTAACATTTACTCGTAAGCTTAAAAGATCCTCATGGTTATTAGTAGCATGTATAAGCGCTTAAGCAGCACCATTTTTTTTTACCACCTTTTAGGCCCTAAGGCACCCTTGTGATTGCTAAGGCTCATAATATTAGCTACATTTAATAGTATAAGTGAACACACCCATCTACTTAAGATGTTACATGTAAATAACAAAATGGCCCTAATTTGACAAACTACAACTAAGCCTTCTCTGCTACTAGTTGGGGCTGGCCACATGGATTCTTTGTTTCCATAAGGTTCCATCATGCGTCATGCATGGTTGACTCAGTAGAAACTAGATCTTTCTTTATTGTTTCCTTCCAACGCTTTTAATGGTTGTCCTCTTCCTCTTTTGACATATTTACCATCCAGTTTCTAACACCTTCTTATTGAAGCTTCCTTAGGTTACCTTTCCACTATTCAAACCATGTTAAATGATTTTCTCTTATTATCATCTATTGGTGCCACTATCAATTTGTCTTTGATAACCTCATCACAAATGTGGTCTTTCCTTGTGTGACCATACATCATGTCACCATCTTCATGCTCATCACTCAGAACTAAATATCATAGTGGTTTTGCCTTTAACTTTAATGGTATCTTCTTGTCACAAAATACCTTATGCACCTCTATTTTAATCGATCCACATTAATTCTACTTGTAATATCTCTATCAACTTTTCAATCACACTTAGAAACTGGTCCATTTAAAACTTTTCTTTTGAGGGATATAATATGTGGCAATCTTCATTTTCATTTCATCTATAATAAGTAAATGATCAAACTTGCATTCCATATATTATGTCTTTATTCTACTTAGTCGAAAGCTTTGATTTTTCGAATATTTCTCTCCTTAGTTCCTATTGACTTTTTCTTTAGACTCGTCCTCTAATACAATGTCATCTATAAATAACATACACTAAGGTACTTTATCTTCAATATGTTTTATTGACTCATCAATAGCCATAATAAACAGGTGTGGACTTAAAGTTGATCCTTAATGTAATCCGATATTAACTTTAAAGAAATCTATCATTCTTTGATAAGATGTTACACATGTTTGTATACCATCATACACATCTCTTATAAGATTGATACATGTCAATATGATATCTCTCTTTTCCAAGGTTCTTCAAATAATATCAGTTAGCATCTTATAGAAAGCTTTTTCTAAGTCAATGAATACCATGTGAAGGTTATTTTTTGCTCTAAAATATTTCATTAGACATTTAAATAAGTAAATAGCTATCAATAACATATCTCTCTAGCATGAATGCAAATTGGTTCTTTATTGTGCTTGATCCTTGTTTTAACCTTCATTTAATAATTCTTTCTCATAATTTCAGCGAATGGCTTATCAATTTAATATCCTCATGATTTGTACAATTCTAAATGTCTCCCTTGTTCTTGTATATAGTATACTCTTTCTTCGTTCTTTAGGCATCTTTTGGTTACTCATATTTCACTAATAATCTTATAGACTAAGTGATACCCATTTCTCTTGAGATTTTTCATCTTCTATAAGAATATTATTTAGTCTTATAAATTTATCTTCATAAGTTTAAGAGCTTCTTTGACTTTGTTTCTTAATACATCAATAGAAATTATGATTTATATACTCTCTTGAGTTGATGAACTCTTTTAGACTAATATCATTACTTATACTTTCATTAAAAACCTTACGGAAATAACTTTTTTATTTATTTTAATGTCACAACTTGTCACTAAAATCTTTTCATCCTCATCCTTGATGCACCTAACAAAGATAAGATCTGTAGTTTTTCTCTCTCTAGTTGAGTTTTTATATTAATCTTCTTAAATTTTGACTTTTGCTTTACTAATGGTCTTTTTGTTTTTCTTCTTTGCCTTCTTATAAGCTTCCCAATATTCATCAGTCCTTTTGGCATAATATATTTTGTAACATGCCTTCCTTACCTTAGTTTTATCTTCCACTACTTCACTCTTTCAGTATGCCTCCCTTAAATTAATGAATACATCTTTTACAACATTCTTAATATGTATTGCCATATGCGCCTACATAATTTCAAACATCTTTTAGAAGAACTTTCTTTTTAAATCTTCTTTTTTATTTTTTTAGGTTCCGGCATTTAGTATGAATAAACTTATATATTCGTTGTCTCATTGTCCATTTTTTTCCATATAAATCTATTACTAAAAGTCAATATTAAGTAGTTAAACTTTCTCCTAAAATTACTTTTCAATCCTTACAACACGATCTAACTTTTTCCTACAAGCGAAATAATCAATTTATCTTTGCAAATAGTCACTCTTATGAATAATTAAATATTCATTTCACTTTTTGAAATTTGTACTGGTTATGAGGAGATTATGTTATAGCAAAATCTACAATTTCCTCACCTTTCTCATTTAAATCTACAAAGCCATATTTTCCATGAATCCAATTGATATTCTAATACCTCTTTATTTATATGTCCATTTAGATCTCTTTCTTAATAAATCATTTATCTTTGTAAACTTCTTTGAATTCAGTTAAAATCACTAAAATTTAAGCTCTAAAGTTTAAAAATTCAACTCTTATGTTCAAGTCAAAATTTTGAAAGATGACACGGCATTGTTGATTTAGATGCCTATAATTTTAAGGAAAAATTTCACAAAAGTACCTTGTGGTTTACGAGTTCATCTATTTGGTTCTTCTACTTTGAAAAGTTCTTTGGGTTATTGTGTGGTTTTCATCGATGAATATTAATTTAATATTAAATTACAATTTCATATAATTTATTACTATTAAATTTAACATATAATGAATAGTAATGCTAGATTTAATATCTAATATTCATTGATATTAGGTAAGAGTAGAAAAACTGATACTAAATTAACATTAAATATGAAAATAATATTTAATAAATTACTAACTAATATTTAGTGAATGCTAATTAACTAATTTAATAGTAAATATTAAATTAAAACTTAATATAAATTAAGTGCTTTTAAAATACAATAATTAATAATATTAAAGAATATTTGGTATTCATTAATATCTAATGTGGTAGGTGAAGGCTTGAAGCTGATGATGTGGCTACTTAATCAATTAATATAAGTTGCCTTGGTGATTGATGTAACAAGTGACATCAAGCATTACACATGACCAATTTGGATTAACGTGATAGATGGACGAAAGCATAAGGTACCACAAAGCATATTTTGAACCACATGGACTAAATTGCTGAACTTGCAAATCACAGGATAGTTGTGTGACGTTTTCCCTAATTTTAATGCATTTGGCTTAATGATAAGAATTGTATGAAGACATTTTAATACTTTATCTTCAAATCCCAAAACCTTATGTCATCCAAGATATAAGTTCCTTTTATGTGTTTTTTCTTGAGTTATTTAAGTTTTGTTTCCAATTTATTCAACAAAATTTTCAGAAAATGTTTGCAAATACTTTCAGGGTGATACATTATGTATCTTAAATTGGCCTTGAATTGTGTTTATTATTTATTTCTAATAATTGATTCATGTTCATGAAATGTATTGAATTGACATTCATTGTATTTTTCTTATATTTAATTATCAATTGTTACATATTTGCTTATTCTTGACTATGAATACTGCTAAGTCCGCTTGAATTCTGTTGAAGAGCTTGAAGAGGTCTATGCTATATTGTTTGATGAAAAGATGAGAAATGAGAAAGGTGTAGAAGCGAAGGTCAATATAAAATCAGAGATAGGAAAATAAACCACCTCTGTGGAGAAAAGTAGCACGCCTAGTAGTCCTTACCGTTCAATGGGTATTGCTTGTATTTCACCTGGCCAAGGTAAAAATGCTCATACTAAAATTTGATGACGAACATGCATATTTGATGCTATGAAGAAAGCTTCATTCCTCCTTACGGTGGTTGTACTACATATGATAAATTTCCTTGTTATTTCCTTTGGTGACTTTGGCTGCTTAAGTGCCCTTCTTGTTCCCATCCAGTTGTGTTTTAAACCCTTGTTACGCTACTCCAAGAGGGCAGTTGGGATGATAGGAGGAGAATGGTTTTCTCCATCTTGAAAATATGTAGCTTGCATTAGGAGCAAGCTATTGTGAGGTGGGCTCAGTGTTGTTGTAGGGTAAACAGAAGGAAAAATCTGCTACTCCTCTCCTGATTGTAATTATTTAAATGAATTTATTAATTGGTTTGCCGTCTTTACAAGGTAGTTGACTTTTCTTTTTGCTTCAACAATTTGACAGATCTGATGGTGCCTCGTCATCCGAGCCTCGCAGAATACGCCGAAGAAGTAATAGCATCACCCCAGAGATCAGTGATGACATTGTTAGGTTGTTTTCTGCAATTTATATTTTGGTATCTATAGTAGTTTGTCCTTTCCTCGTAGTCTGTTTTCCCCATATTTTGTTACTTTGCCTTCTAGTTTTTCATCGTTTGTTTACAGACCAGGCCATGGTATTTCCACACTTACATTGTCAGGATAGAATTGAGCAAGATGTTTAACAGGTGTACTGAGTCTACTGACTCTTCAAGGATGGGCCTGGAAGGGCACGTTCCTTTCCTTTTGGGGTTGAATGAAATTTAGGATCAATTGTTTGTGTATAGTCAGACAACCATTGTTGGGTATACACACGCATTGTAAGTTATGGGGTTGGGGAGAGGCCCCAGTGTGTATATGTGCATCTGCATGCATTTGTAACAGAAGGATGGGTTCATTTGTTTTGGAAAATACTTATTTGACTGGAACTCTTATGGTTATAAAGCTTGCAGTACTTTATGAAAATAAATGATTGGATACCGTGGTTCCTCATCAATAGGGGTTAGCACAATTTGGTCAAAACTGATTAACCGAACCAACTTAAGTTTTCATTTTGGTTCAATTTGCTTTTGAAATCCAAAAAAAAATGGTTAACTCGGTTTGGCTTTTGAAGCTCAAAATTGAAAATTAACCTAACCTACCGACCAAACACGTGCATACATACATACATACATACATACATACGTACGTACGTACGTACATGTGTGTGTATATGATGTGTAATATATATCGACCTTGTGCCCAAACATAGAGTTCAGCCATAGAGCCCAAACCGATTAGCTGCAACATACCGATACATGCCCCTATTCATCAATCATCATCTTCTCTTACAACTCTTGCCCTTCAATCGCCTTGCTCTAGCTCCACACATTTCTGGAAATTAATTTGAGCACTTGAGGATGGATGGGGATGGCTTACTAGTAGTCATTGAAAGCAAATGAAAAAATTCTTGTTATTTTTCAATATAAACTTAATCTGGTGGGTGTAGAAGATGTAATGAGAGCAGGAAAGTTTTAGAATGTGTGTTAATTAGTGTCATAGATTGGTGGTATGAATCCATTTAGCTGACCCCACCTAATGTGTGAAAAAGGCTTGGTTTTGGTTTTGGTGGTCAGTGTCATAAATTTCAACATCCTAAAGCCTACATGGATAAAAGTGAAAATATTGCCCAATATGTCACCGCTTCTAAGAATGGAAGCAAACAAGTAAGCAACTCTGCTCTTCGATGTCCATGATGCCTTATAGTCTGGATAGAGTGAACGGTATACCTTGTAGCACCTGTCATAAAGTGCATAGCTGTCATGTATTTTCCCTCATACTTTTTGTTTCTTTCGGAGTGGAAGTTCCACACGTACTGAAGGAGTTATTGTTTAGGGCTGTACGAGCAATGAATGAAACTCTCAAGCAAAATCGTCTTTTAAAGGAACATGCAGATGAAGAATCAGAGCATTCTGCAGATCGAGAGGGCATCTCTGATCGACCGAGAAGTGTATGTGACTATTATCTTCTGCACTTTCTGAACAATGATGCATCTTGTGTTGATGTTCTCTGGACATGCTTCAGGTTTTGTGATGCCCTTTCCACAAACGTACTTTTGCCAAGGTCCTACGAAACTGTACATATATGTAGTAACCATGGCTGGTTGCAACTCGTTTGTGTTTCCAGATTTCATATCTGTCTGAATGCCTCCAGAAACAGCTGCTTTTCTTATATGGAACACTCTAGGCTTATGTGTGGTGTCTTTTGTGGTGATATTTTATTCTTTTCCTTCTGGTGCATGTTTTTTTTTTATCTCTATCGTTATGGTCCTTTCTCCTTCCTACTTCATGAGGATTTAAAACCAAAAACACCGTGGTGCACTGGCTAGTACGTTGGCTCCTTACAAGACATCAGGAGTTCGATCCCTAAGCAAGCATTGTTTTTATAACAAAAGGCCTTTCATCTGAAGGGAATTCTCCTTGGTCTTTCTTGTTACACTGATATATGGTCTTGTTTTCTTCCAAGTCAAATGGCACTCTATACTTGAATTACATAGAAGGGAATGTGTTGGTGAAACTGGTTTATCTTTCCCTTGTTTGCTGCCATGGTTTTATTTTTAAGCACAGCACTCAGGAAAGCCCCATGAACTTTGTTCCTAAGTGCAGCAGTCACTTCATGCTGATTTATTTTTTCTTCCTCTTAGCTTGCTCTATTATCGTTTTACTTGTTCAATCATGTGTTCCTGACCAGTTTCTTGTCCAGGGAGCAAACTTTCATGTGGACAGCCATGACTCTGTATCTGGAGAAGGTGTTGCTTTCTCTAGGAGTCAAATAAGTTCGTCACAAAAGGCTCTCTCATTACCTTCATCTCCTCATGGGTTCAATAGAAGTCAAGGTTTAGAGAGACGATTGGCCTCTGAATTTGATATGGTGTCCACATGGAACAAAGTATTGCAGTCTTCATCTTTCCTCAGCAAGCCCTTGTTGCCTTTCCAAGAATGGAATATTGATTTCTCAGAATTGACTATTGGCACACGTGTTGGAATAGGTATGACACTGTTGTGTTTACATCTTGAAATGCCAGGGCCTGAATCAAAGTCATCCTAATGCTGGTGTGTTTTTGAGAAAGATGTTCCCTTTCAGTTAGAATCTCATGATAGGATCTGCTAATTTTTCTATGCATCTGCAAATATATGGAAATACCGAGAGATACTCTTTAAGCGTTTAACTACATTGACCTATTCTCAGATCTCCTTGCGGTTTGAAGCACATGCCGTATTAAAACTTGGTGCTAAACCGATTTCTAATGAGTAACCTGAATGTGGTATAAATCAAAATCGGTCCTAGAATACAATGACTCTGTGTCAAGTTGCCAGGAGGTCAGCGATGTTTAATGTGGGCACATATCCAGATGATGAGGGAATCAAAAAGGAACTAAGCATACACCTCTCACTCTCTCTAACTATCTATTTGTATTTATATCTATAGCCCTCTCTCTCCATATTTATTTATTTGTGTATTTGTGGAAGAACCTAGAATCAGGAAGCAATTTGTAGATAGAAAGGATACAACAACATCACATGCAGTATTAGTATTAGGCACAAGGTTAACTTAGCTTTCTTATAACGGCCTTCAGAGAAACAAATTCAAGTTGATGTTAATAACGGTCCTGTAGAATCTCAAACCTTTTTCTTGCTTTTGTGGAATGGTTACTTTTGTCTGCACAACTCCTTGCAATTTTCTGTTTAACAGCATTACACGTCAAACTTTTCTAGTAGATTCCTACTTTTCTAGGAGCTAATTGCCTGGTTGCTTTTCCTTTCTAAAATACTTTTTCTTCTTTATGTTTATCTAGAAAGGTAGAAGCAGAACTATCTAGCAGAGACATTGTTAGGTTTTAACAACGGAAAAGGATGAAATGTGCCATTTAATGGAGTTAAGTGTATAAAAAGGCAGCATAGGAAGCTGATATTTGAGAAATTACGTGAAAGATCAGGTGACTATGCTTGATGTCTGAAGCAGCTAAATGTATGTCCGCAATAAGTTCTTATTTTTGCAGATGAGTCACATGCAGTCCCTGAGTTCTATGAGGTTGAAAGTTTCATTTTGCTCATATTTTCTATGCACCACATGAATCTACAAATGACATTGAGGAGAATAATAGCTGTCTTTATCAACTAATCAAAATGAGTTCTGCATTCTCATTCTATTTTTCCTTGGTTGCATAGGTTGTCTGCATTGTGTTTGATTTGCATGAGAAACTTTTAAGCCGCAGGTTTTTTCGGAGAAGTTTTCCGTGGAATTTGGAATGGAACTGATGTTGCAATTAAAGTTTTTCTCGAGCAAGATTTGACTACAGAGAACATGGAGGACTTTTGCAATGAAATATCACTTCTCAGGTGCAAATTTCTTGGACATGGTTGAGGACTCTTTCTTTCCTTATCTCTTCCATTTTCACACTGACATGTTCCTTTTGTTGCTCTGCAGCCGCCTGCGACATCCAAATGGTGATCCTATTTCTGCTGTTGCATGTCTTTTAGTAGCTTTAATGTTTTTTGCAAGATAAACTTTTTATTTGCTTTCATTGCTTCTTACCATAAATAATTACATTGTAGCTCTATTTTTACTAATGTTTTCTGCAAGATAGACACCATAAAAGATTACATAGTAGCTCTATTTGTACTACTAATGTCTATGTCTATGTCTGTGTTATTGATAGACCATACATTGACTTATATATCCCCACCGTTCTATATGGGGCCATCATTTCTAATAGCATTCACCATTTTGTGGTGTTCGCTAGTGGCAAATTTCTAGTGCTTTTTTCTTCTTTTTCTTTCGGTTTCTGTTTTCTTACTTCTGTTGCTTTCTCCCACCCCACCCCCTCTTTTTGCCCCTTTCTTCTTCCCTTATTCTTTCTCTTCTTACTTAATTTTCTTCTTTTTCTCTTTTTATTTTTCGTATATGTGCACTTCCTTTTCTTCTCATTTTGCCTTTTTTCTTCGACCTCTTTTTCACTCTCATTCTCTTTCGCTTTTCCATATTTACTTAATTTACATATCTTATTTCTCGTATACAAAATGCATTTATCTCTTTATCGAATCATTCATGACTTTATTAGTTCATATATAAAACTAATGCTGCTTTAAATTTTATAACTATGTATAATAGTTAAGTGTTTTCTAGATTTTGTTGTTTACAGGGACTCACATTTATAAATTTAAGGGATACATGTTTCTTTATTGTTTTTAGGGTTAATATATTTTTTCCATTTTTATTTTTCGCCTAGCAGTGACGTACTGCTAAATCAATATGTGCCGGATATGTCTCCACTACCACTGATAGTCCTGTCCCCACTAACCGCTATTAATAACATAGATTTTTGTATTCTTCTTGTTGATCTCCTAAACATGTTGACTCCGAAGGAGATAGAATTGGTTCTAGTCATTGCACTATTTAAGCCCTTATCTTGAAAATTTCTTATTTCTTTTCCAGTCATACTATTTCTTGGTGCATGCACAAGACCTCCACATCTGTCCATGGTTACAGAGTATATGGAAATGGGTTCATTGTATTACTTGATTCACATGAGTGGTCAGAAGAAAAAGCTTAGCTGGCGCAGACGGCTGAAGATGCTGCGTGATATATGCAGGTTGGTCCATCTCATTGTTGCATGTCACTTTTGTTTCTTGAACTGTTCATTTGCCATTACCTGGAGTTGACAGTCTTTGTTTGTTGGACGTTGCCAATGAGCATAGTTATGACAAAGTTAGCATTCCGTTTGACAAAGAAGATGAGGGCTCGGGGCTAATCACCAAATATATTTCTCTATAGATCCAAAAGTGCAGGAATGAGTTTAGTGTATAAAACATGATTACATCTGAAATTTCAAAATTTTGTGGTTGCTGGCTTGCTAATCCGTTGGGGTGTGGGTGTGGGGGAGAAGTGTGAATGCGGGATACTCCGATTTCAAAAGTCACGGATGGGACAATGCAATATATAAGTATGAATTATATAATAATTATTAATATCTCCTTCATGTAAAAGTAAAACTCATTTAAATTATTATTCACTGCTAAAATAGTAACCTGTCTATGTTCCATGAAATGTCCCCGTGACATAGAACTAGACTTTTAAGTTATAATTTTTAGTTAAAAAAAGTAATTAGTTAGTGCTGAGTTGAACATGGGAAAAGTATGTCAAAGTATCCAAAACGAGTGCAACACACCTATAAGATGCATCCATGTGACATAGCTTATGAGTGATGTTACAGGTATCCTATTGGCCTTTTTCACAGGATCGTTCTATCAATAGGTTTTTGTTATTTATATTGTTACACAGGCAGGCCAAGACTTCCTCTGTCCATGCTCCTTCCCCATGCAGTCTCCAATCAACTATCCTACTCTTGTTCAAGTGTCGAAAACTTTAATTTTTGCACATTATGCTTGATAAGGGACTTCAAGATAGCCTCAACAATAACAACCTTGTGTTAGGTTAGTTTCAATTTATTTGATTATGCTTGAAAAGATAATCAGCTTCTTTGACTTTGGAAGTTCTACAAGTTACTTGGCCAGGTGCAGAAATCAGACATCCTTTTTTTTCAGCCTTTATCTTTCTATGGGCAAGTTTTTGCGGCTTGTTCTAGTTTTCTTCTGAAAATTCAGAAAGAAGGAAATTATTTCTGTTTTTTTTTTCCTTCGCTTTGTTAGGTCATGTTATTTGCTTTAAGCTTTTCCACATGCTTTTTTAAACTTGTCCTGCTCTTGCATCACACACTCTCCAATGAATTAACTCCTCCTGTTCCTTAATTTGTTTTGAGCTAATCTGCTAGGTCTGTAGTAATAGAACATAATATGGTTTCTTTTTTGTGCGTTCTTGTGAATGTGAAAGGTCGGTTGACTTCTTATCTTTGTTTGATCTGAAAAGTGCAAATTGTCTTGTGGATAAGCATTGGACAGTAAAAATATGTGATTTTGGACTTTCGAGAATAGTGACAGATTCTCCAATGAGAGATTCTTCCTCTGCTGGAACTCCTGAATGGATGGCTCCTGAACTCATACGCAACGAATCCTTTACAGAGAAGTGTGACATCTTCAGCCTTGGCGTTATTATGTGGGAGTTGTGTACCCTAAAGAGACCATGGGAAGGCGTACCAGCAATGCAAGTAAGTACCGTACTGTTTTAAGCTCTTGTAAAGAAAATTGGATGCTCATATATCTAAATGTTCTGGTATTTGCCAGTCATACTCCAATGAACTTGTCTTGTTACCTGGAGATACTGCACCTGGGAGGTGAGACATAGTTGCATTCCTGGGTGCATAAACCCTCAAGTCTAGGTCTGGTAGGACTCTCACTCCCTAGTGGTGGACATACCGATGGCTTTTGGTGAGGGGCTGCTTCACCTGAAATGTGGCATCTGAAAAATGCAGGGAGTCTGCTTCTTTTAATAAAATATCTGGCTGCCTCACCTGAATTTCGGATAACTGAACTTTGCCTTACCCCAGAATTTTTTCTAGATCCACTGCTGCTCCTCTTGAGGCAATGCTCATAGCTGGCGTGTGCTAGGGCATAGTGCTCATGGGGTCGAATCCCTTTTTCCCTATCTCGCATCTGAATCCCTCGGCTGCATCAGATAAAAGTGAACATGAGTTTACCACCAAGTTGGACAGACACCCTGATGAACATACAGTAGATTCTGTTTCCAAGGCCAACTTTATGAAGTTCTCTCTTGTATACTTGTATTGTGCCTCCCAGGTTATTTATACTGTTGCGCATGAGGGGGTGCGGCTTGAAATTCCCGAAGGTCCCATGGGCAAGCTAATTACAGGTTTTCTTTCCTAAAAACCCTTTGCTTATTGGATCACACTGATTCATCTTTCTCTTTTCATGAAACAGTTTAGCTTATACACACACACACACACACACACATATATATATATATATGTATATGTAGATTTAGAGAGAGAGTAACCGGTTGATGCATGCTACTGACTGTGCACTCATGCTTCCCCATCACTTTTTGAGCACATGAGCATCATTTGCAAATTTAATAGGGTGCTTGAATTAATAAGGACGATTATACTTGTGCTCCCAAAAGGTAATGGGGAACATGAGCATACAATGTCAAATTTGTGCAAACCAAGTACATATACATATATATATACATATATATATATATATACATACATACATAGCTAGATATAGAGAGAGATGCACATTGATTTGTGAGTACTTAGTGTGCATTGCCACCTTTTGCCGCCTACCACCTCTCGAATTGCCCTTCACCACCTTGAGCTAGGTTCCTTCATTCCTTTCACACTACAGCTAGTCAAAATGGTGGTTGCAAGCCTGTGACCATGCTTCCTCAAATTTAATACAATGTAGGGTGGGGCAGAGGCCCTTCATGGTGGGTGACAAACATTTGATACAATGTATTGTTTTTCTTATATTTTATCCTCTATTGGTGTCACTCTCCATTGGTTTCTAATAATATTTTCATTTCTGTCACGGACATCTTTTGTATATATTGATGAGTACGTGCCCAACACTCAAAATCATAAAACATAGTAGGTCTAGTTGTTTCTCTATAATATTTACCTTTTAACTTTAATGATATTTTCTTGTTTAATACTCTGTTTTTATCTACTTCAACTGTTCATTTTGAAGATTGGATAGTGATGGGTTTCTTGCAGTTAGATATACTATTTATATTATATCTATAGGGAGAGAAAGAGAGAAATTGGTATAGACGCACCCATCCGTATTCAAATCTGCTCAAAGATCTTTATCATTTACTTGATAATGATCAATAGTGGAGATTTGAATTTACAAAGAAAAAACTACATTCGTATTTGATATTTAATGCACATGTTTCACTAAATATATTTTAAATTCAAATCTCTACCATTGATCATGTTGATCAAACGGTGGGAAAGCTCAAGTGGATTTAGGCATAGATGGGTGTCTACATAGAGTATGCTGTCTCCATCTATATCTATCTATCTATTCTAACTTGCTTGTGTGATACAGATTGTTGGATGGAACCCGATCGGAGACCTAGCTGTGAGGAGATACTTTCTCGCTTACTGGAATGTGAATATGCCCTCTGCTGATACGATTTCTGTATATATATGATGGTGTCTTTAAAATATGAATTGCTCTCTGCTTGAATGAGGGGCGGAAAGCATGTTCAACATGTAAATTTGCGGCCTCTGTTCTTGTATTGGTTTGGAAGAGTGCGGAAAGCCATGTCACTGTTATTAAATATTTCAAGGATTGTAGCGAACTTTGAGGTCGTATTGAGATGCAAATAAATAGGAAAAAAAATGCAAAGGTTTTTTGTTGCTTTGCAATCCTGTTGTTTGCATTCATCCTCCCCAAACTGCAACAAATTAGTTCGTTGTGCTCACTAGTGGTTACTGTTGTCCGAGCTTATTTTTTCGATAAAATACTGAAATGTTTCAGGAGTTTTCATCATAAGCTCTCTTCAAGCAATTGATTACCCTTATTCTGGCTCTTTTGTTTAAGGATCTGCTTGATCCTCATATTGATGTGCTTCATGCCGTGTGTGCGTGTCTTTGTGTTGTGTAACTCAAGGCTACCGGTTTCGTCCAAAGAGTTGCAGTCTTCTGAAACAATCTCACCATGGCTTCCAATCTCATGTACTAATGTTGCTTCTCATATCCAATTTTTCGTTTCAGAAACAAACATATTCTAGTTACCTTTTTCCGGACCCATTCCAATGTCGGCTGCATGTTATTAACTTATTATTGTAAACATGCCTGAAGCAGTGATTACCAAGAAAAGTGTGGCCCTTTTTCAGAACTGCTTGCGGCAACTAGTAGAGTGCATCATTTTACCTTAATTCCAATTTTGTGCTCCTCAAATCTATTGCGAATCACTCAATGTAGCTCGACGATCGGAACCAAATATCAACAGCAGATTTTGTGATACAAATCAATAATGTGTCAAATTGATATCTGCATCTATATGATGCAGCATCTGTACCAGCGAAATACATGTAAAATGATACGAGCATGTACATGAGTTAGTCTATCGAAAATGACATTAAAAAACATAATTGTTATTCATACTCTTGTTATCAAACATATACTTTTTTTCAAACAAAACCAAAATTATCTCTTTTGTAATTTCTTTGTCATTCCATGCCCCTTCTTACAACTCTTCACTCTAAGAGCATCACCGCTCGTTTTACACCTCCATTGGAGTTGCCGGAGCTCTATCATAAGTGTTTTTTCTCCCTTTATGTGTTTCTCTTATATCATTTTCAATCGTGATATTCAATCTATTTTTATATGTTTTGATATATTTTTATGACTTTTGATTTATTTTCAACTTTATACAATTCTCCATGGATATTATTGAAAGCATTTTATTGATTTAGTAATCCATTATACAAATATGGATTAAAAAGATCAACTTTCCATGAAGTTTCGGACAAGGTGGGTGTCGTCGGTAAGGAAATTGGCATACCTCAAGAGCGTTTGTTCTTTATAGGCCATCACGGTCCAAGCATATTTGTTTTCTTCAAAGGATACACCTAAGGTGTGATTCTCTAGTAATGCACATGCATTCTATGTGCAACTCTCTTTTAACAAATATATGATATGAGTACCTCACAATTAGATTTGTATACGCATGCAAGGAGCGTATTTTTGATATGTTAACAACATTATTCTGAATGTATAGGATGTCAAAGAAATAAGGTGAAAGTGTTCATTGTTATATAGTAGACTCTCGATATGCTATAATGATGATAATAAGATTGAATAAAATGGATCGAATGACCCATTTGATGATTGGTTGGATGATGATATATGTGGTAATGCATTTGTTGAATGCAAAGGTGATGGATTTGATTGTGCATTTTCTTTTATAATAGATATAATATTTTATAGTCGGGATGATAATACAGTGAGTAAGAGATGTTGAAAAGAAGCACAATAATGTTATCATTGTTCTCTTATCGAAGAAACAAATATGAAAGAAAAAATTCATGTTGAAACTTATTGTTAGACCGGTACAAAGAAGGTGAAATGTCCATTCTTACTTACAAAAAAGAGTGAAATTGATGGTTTATAGTATGATAAAAGAGATGAACATAGTATGGTAAGACATATCTATAATGCGAGAATAAAAATTAGGAAAGGATATGAACCCAACTCCATTTATTGATACAGTTGTAGGTCATGAAGTTAAGCAAGTCCTTTAAGGAATCGTGAATTGTTAGCATGCATTATTTTGATTACATAAGAGATGGTAAGAAATTTGGAGAGAGGAGTCTTACGATATACACTTGGTCTAATTGTTAAAGAGATGAGTCGTAAAAATAGTAGGTATTGGTCTCTATTTATGTTGATATACACTATAGCAACCACATGGATTGTTGTGTACTCACGAGATCAACATTTTTTTAAAAGTCATAAGACTCTTTAACTTTCTTCAATTAACACATTTTGGAAGAAGCTTCACATGGAAGTAGAAATACCTTTTATATTTAAGTGTGAAGATAAGGACCAAAGAAATATAGTTAAGATGCATAACATATGGTAGATAAATTCCTGATGCCACCTATTTTTACTTGGCAGATAAGAGTGTTGTTGATGGAGATTTATCATTATGTGCTTGTATTATAGAAAAGCTAGAAAATACTCAACCAAAGTGGTGTCTAACTCTAAAAACTAGAAAATACTTGTAAATCCATGCCTACAATATATAAAAATATTGTCCTATCACTAAAACAAACAAGTATGTCAATATCAATTTATTGTTAATTCAAACAAATATAGTGGAAAAACTCATATGAGAAGCTTTCCCTAACTGTTTTTACAAGTAGGTCAATGTTGTAATACTCCAATCATACTCATCAACCCTTGATAACGCCAACACCAACATTGAAAGATAGAATTTGAGACTCTATCCTCGACTTATCTTGTACATTGTATATCTTATGTTATATAATAAAAATAATGCTTTTTACCCAGGCGTAATCCCTTTTCTCTGACCATATACCCGAAGCATCTCAAACTTCATACCTCTAAACTTGATGAGTAATTTCACTTCATCATAATCCATACTCATTAGTTTAGTCATAATATCTTATCCATTGCCTTCATCGCATGTGCGAAGGCTACAAGGCGATCGTTCATCGAAAGACCTAAAATCTTATAGACATAGTAATTTCACTCCATGATCGATAGAGGCTATTAACATCGGATTGCCATTTCTCAATAAAAGTAATGAGCAACGATTAATCCAAAGTTTGGGATAACTCTCCTTGCTGAGATAACCCAAAATGTTGTATAATATCCTGCCACTACTTGGTACTACTATTTCTTACGAAAATGACTACTCAACCAAAGTGTTGTAACTTATGTGGCATGTCTCTAGTTTCAATAATCCTTACATATTTTTACAAACATTTTTTAGTAACATATCTAAGATATTTTACTTATAATTGATAAAATGAATTACTTATTTCTACTAAATCGTATATATAATGTGACCTATAAAGAGAGAGAACAACTCTAGGATAGGGAGAGCGGCGCCATCATCATCCTCTACGGGGTACTCATCGGCATGAAGCTTTGAAGGTCCTGCTTCATCATGGTAACCTGAAAAAGTTATGACATAATCCATATGAAATTAAGGCTACATCATTAGATAATCCACATGTGATGACTCTACGTGCTCCTTACTGCAGTTGTCTACTATATGATAACCTAAAAGTATTTCACCTTATTGATGATGCCATAACAATACGGCCTTCTACTCGTTCACCTCAATAGGGTACATCATCACCTCTATGAGTCATTCCTACTATAAAATCCAAAACTCACATTTTAATTTAAATATTTAAGAAAGTATGTAATATGCAACTAAATGCATAACATAAACAACATAGTAAGTGATGCGACTTTAGCGTGTTCAACATAGTAGTAGGTCGTGGTTAAAGCATGCCAACTCACAAGCAACGTGCCCATATTGCGTTCATGTAGGGAAATGTGCTTCATGCACGTGAGCTAAAACATGACCAAGCGCACCTCGACCGTGACACTAACAATATGGTGCTACGTCCAAAGCACACCTCTTTCTCAACCGATGACTTCCTCTACTAATCGGTCGAACCAAAAAATTGTCTAAAAAAATTAAAATGGATTTATAATTATCCATCTCAATTTTAATTCAAAAAATCGTGAATGATTAACAATAAATGCAAGCACAATCCTTCAATACTAATCTGAGCATGATCCTTGAAGAAACAATTAAGGAACATGACCTTGAAGAAATAACTAAGAAAGGGTAAAGAAGAATTGAAATATTGATTTTGAAGAATGATGTAATTGTTTTTTTAAATACAATGAAATCATGATGAAGAATTTTGAATGAAGAGGAGCCAAGAAGATTGGTTGAAGATTTAAGGGCGGAGAAAATGAAAGTGAAAAAGAAAGAATCGATTGTGAAGGGTATTTTTGAAAAAAATTGTGAAAATGAAAGGTGTATGAATAATAACACGCCCAAAATCAAATGGTACACGAAGATGGAATCAGACTGGATAGACATGTATTTATTTGAGTTGCCCAAACATGAAATGGAAATATATCGAGGCATACTCAAGTAAGCCTGCTTATGAAATCAACATGAAGTGACAGGACATGAACCTAACATGACTTTCAAGCAATTTTAGACATGACATGATAAGACATAATCTGACTCAAAAGACAGTTTCAGCTCGGGTTAACCTATTTTTTAGCACGGAATGACATGCACGTAATGTATGGGCTCAAAATTTCCACCCTATCTACTCTTTAGGTTTGTGTACTTGACCTGATCTAGACTTGGACCTCCTCTCTAAATCTTATTTAACGGATCCAGTTGTATCATGTCGGTACCAATCTGATAATTTCTTCTACTAGTCATCAATCACTTCATGTTACACGCATCATAGGGACACGTGATACAGATATTCCTTGTGAAACTTATTGGCCAACTAACAATTATAAGGCGATCGACAAAGGTTGTCCAAGTTTTCATTAGGTAAAAGGCGGGCTCTCAAGAAAGAACCCGGAGGCACACACACGTATACAAGATGGGCCAGGCATTGGGCGGAAACGCTCTTAGAGATTCCAGAGTTTACACACCACATGTTCGGTCTCTCAATAAAACTCTTCGTTGGAATGGAGTGGGAGCCTGTCATGAGAGGCTATGACAAGCCCAATGAATAGCAGCGAGAAAGGTAATGGTAAGAGTATCGATTTCCCAACCTTGGAGGAAGCGATGTTGATTCAGAAGAATGCTAAAAACCCCAAGAATGTGACAGTGATGTGTCCCACTTAGGATACAGTGATGGAGATATCTGAAGAAGTAGAAGCAACCAATGACGATTCCCTTAAGTAAGGGCCCAAGAACTCCTGTATGAACTCACGACTAGAAGAAGAATGTTGATATGGTGAGGGGGGAAGCATGAATGTCATGATGGAGCCAGGTCCGATTGACCTGGAAGGCTACTCGACCGCACATGAAGATAACAACATCCCGATAGTGTTTCGTTAAAGGAAAAAAAGATCAATCGTTGATTGTTAAGCTAGTGAAATGTAAAATTGGTTATCTGCCCTTACTCCGTCGGCTTTAGCAACTATGGGCTAAATCTGGAAGGATTGGGATCGTCGACATAGGTAACGATTTTATATAGTTTGTTTCCACTTAAGGAGACGCTACCATCGACTGAGAATGATGGTGAAGACAATTTAGTATGGAAAGCCTCTTAACTCAGTTAGTTTACAATGACAAGCTGTTATCTTCTTAACTCCCAAACTTCGACGAAATACGATAATGATCTTTGGCGATTAATTTGCAGTGGAAAGATCCATCACACATACAAACATTTTTGTGGCAATTGTCCATGACAGATTTGCTGACCAAAGAGTGGTAGAGCCACTGAGAGGATGGGGACAACAATTGTGAGTTTTGCAATAGCCCTTCGGAGGATGTTGTCCATGCCCTGCGAGATTGTGTCCGTGTGGGCAAGGTTAGTGAAACATGAACAACTCAAAAATTTCTTCAAGTGGAGCTTGAAAGAATGATTAAAGCATAGTCTCACGAGGGAACTCCACGTTCATAGCAATGTTAAGTGGAAAATCACCTTTGCAGTCACCTCGTGGTTGGCCTGGAAGAAGAGGAAGAGCACTCTTCGAAGATAGTTTCCAAGATCCAAAGACCAAACTAGAAATCATCGATAGATTCTCCCAACAAATCACTAATGCAACGTGTAATGTCGAGTGGTTTCTCAACAGAAAACCAAGAATTGTGAAATGAATACCTCCTAGCAAGGACTCGGTCAGGCTCAATACAAATGGTTGTGTCCAGGGGGCATCCTACAAGAGATGGGTGTGGAGAACTAGTGAGGAGTCATGAGGATAGTGGATGTGTGGTTTTGCTAGATACATAGGAGATTGCACATCCCTCATTGGTGAACCATGGATGAAGAATCTTATTGGGAATTGAACTGGCTTGAAACTCTGGCTTTAGATCAGTCATCGTAGAGAGCGATGCTTAGGAAGCTGTTAAGCTCTTTAGTAGCAGGCAAGAATACGACGCTGAAAGTGGTAATCTGGTCCACACAATCCAATGGTGGTTACAAAAAGAGTGGCAAGTTAGAGTACAGCATATCTCAAGAGTTTTGGAACCAATGTGTAGACTGGCTGGCGAAGTATACTCTCAAGGATACATAGCATTGTCTTGAGAATGGAATAGTACCCGGTTCAACTGAGCACCTTAGTGTAGAATGATATCACTAAGCATATACTGCACAATGACGAGCTATGCTCAAGCGGGTATAGATGGGCATGTGCCCCATGTTTTGTAACAAAGAAAAACAATTAGAAGGCGACGGACGCCATTGGATGATAAAAGTGCTCTTCAAGCAAAACATCACGGCATTCCGTGTACCATATGCACTCGAGTCACGATACGGATGGCAACGTGGTGGGTACATAGTTCAGGTTTCTTCTTTCCGGCCTATATGATCCAAAAGTGGGTTATATGTGTTATATTATGTGTGTATATAAACGTATGTATGTATTAACATATTATATTGTATGTGTGACTCTGAAGTTGAAGGTGGATATGCACGAGGCATTGCTTTATGTTGATTCTCCGGCCTGCAAGCTCGCATGATCTTTTGGCGTCCTACTTCTATCTGGCCTCGCAGCATATCTTATCCGAGGTAAGAAAACAAAAAAAGGTTTTTCATGGTTTCCCACAGTTGGTTTCTTCGAGGGAGGTTTCTGTGTTTTTATATGTTTTCTTCAACGCTTTGCTCTTAATTTATAGAGCAGCGCCTGGCTCTCCTTCTCAGATATCCAGGTTAGGCTTTCCGTTATAAAACCTAACCTGGATATCTGAGAAACGGTTAGATGGCTGGTCTAGCCATTTCTGTGTGTGAAACTATCAAGAATGATTGTTTTTCTCGATTGTACATCTCCCACTTAACCATTCGAGCCAAGTAATCTCACATACTGGCTTTCCTCCCACTTTTTTGAGGTTTCTTACCTACACAATTATCAAACATATCTCAAACTCATGTTTGTAACATGTTTTGAGAAGAGATCCTATGCTGTGCCTTTCGTCAAGGGATTTGCCAACATATCTTCAGTTGGCATATATGAGATTAATATTTCCTTCCTCATAACCATATAATGAACATAGTGATATTTAATCATTATATGCCTGCATTTGAAGTTATCAACTCCACTCTTGATTAGAGTAATTGCTGTATTGTTGTTACAATAAATGACAACTGTCTTGTCAACTATATCCAACTTCAAATAACGTATAAAACGACTTATCTAAACGACACTAGTTGCAGCCATACAATAAGCCATGCACTCAGTCTCCTGTGTATGCAATGCTACACAACTCTATTTCTTGGAAGCCCAAGAAACAACTCCACCTCTAAATAAAAATATTTGACTTAAGGTTGATTTGCTATTATCTTTGCTCTCAACAAAGTTAGTATTTGAGTATCTTATCATTTTCAGTTTATATGCTTGAAAACATAATTTCAAGTCTTTTGTTCCCTTAAGATATCTTAGAATACTTTTCACAGCTATCCAATACTGCCAACTAGGATTGCTTTGATATCTGCTTACAAGACCAACAGTGAAGATAATATAAGGTCTTGTACATAACATAGTATATATCAAGCTACCAACAACTTGTGCATAAGAAACATTAAGCTTATCGTCTCCTTCACCGGGATAATTTACCTTATTTTAACCGCTTTCACAACGGGTGTAGATGCAGACTTTCATTCACCCATTTTAAACTTTTGAGGATATAATCAATATCTCTCTCTTGACTTAGGCATAAAAGTTTAGATTTTATATTTCGAGAAATCTTTATACTCATGATATATGATGCTTCCTCATATCCTTCATTTCAAACCTTGAGTTTAACGATGACTTGGTTTTGACAATCATCTCATTGTCATTCCCAATCAATAATATGTCATCCACATATAATGATAAGATGACAAAGTTACTCACACTGTTCCAAACATATACATAGTGGTCAAGTTCCTAAGCCACAAACCTAAGTTCAATAATGGTATTTTGAAAAGTCAAATACCATTGACGAAGTGATTGTTTAAAGCTATATAGGGATTTTTTCAACCTATATACTTTATCTTTTTGGCCTTCAACTCTGTATCCTTTGGGTTATTGCATATATATGATTTCATCTAAATCTTTATTTAGAAAACAGTTTTTATATCTAATTGATGTAAGTCCAAATCATAACATGCAGATATGGCTAGGATTATTTTTATGGATGTAAATTTTGTAATAAGGAAACATGTTTCAACATAATCTATTCCCTCCTTTAGCAAAAAACCCTTTGCAACCAACCTCACTTTAAACTTATCAATTGTTTTATCAACCTTATATATCTTTTTGAGAACCCATTTGCATCCTATGACTTTTCTTCCTTTTGGCAAATCAATCAACTTCTAGACTTGTTTTTTCTCAATGGATTTAATTTCCTCATCCATGTCTTTCTCCCATTATGTTGATTCAGATGAGTCAATAGCTTGACAATATGTCAGGTTATGAGTCACCTCATCTATATCCACCAAGTTACACACTTCCTCTGCCTTATAAGTATGATAATCTCTTAAGTAGTATGGTGTGATCCTAGGTTTTTTATGTCCACTTAAGGTTTCAGTTTGTTTAGGAAGATCATCTATGGGTTCAAATGATGATTGATGTAAATATACTAGATCGTCAATATACTCATCATTCTTTTTAATGATGTCATTTTTAGTATCATCTAAGAATTCAACATCTCCACTCTCTGTCAATCCATGATCCTTATGATAAAATAGATATCCTTTAAAGCCTTTACGATATCTAATGAATATATATCTCAAGGACCTACTGTTTAGCTTGTCTTTACACTGATCAAGGATTTTCATATGAGACATAAATCCTCACCTCCTAAGATGACCTAGGTTATATTTTCTTCCAAACCACATCTCATATGGTGTAGAGAATACAACTTTACCTGATACTTTATTGAGTATATATATAATTGTACTTTTCTCTCCAAAACATCCTCGATAGAGAGACAATGACCTTGTCATGTTTAGTAAGGTCTTAATATATCTTTAAGAAACATCATTATGTTGAAGTGACTTAAGCATTGTATTTTGCTTTGAAATACCAAAGCTTTTACAAAAATTCTGCAGATGTGTACTCATCACCTCTATCTGATTTCAAGACTTTGATTGTATGCGCTAGTTGATTTTCAACTTCTTACTTATATTCTTTGAATGGTTCAAGTGCCTCATATTTATGTGTTAAGAGATGTATTTATGTATATCTCGAGTAATCATCAATAAAGGTTATGAAATAAATATTTTCTCGATGCGATCTTAATTTAAAAGGTCCACATAAATCATTGTAAATAATTTTTAACTGGGTTATTGCCCTTGTTGTTTCTCCCTCTCCCTCTTTCTCTACATTTCTCTCTCCTCCCATTTTTCTCGAAGAAACTGTAAATTTTCTCATAGTTCCAGAAAACTGTGGGCAGAAACTAGCGGTTTCTAGAAAACCACATACTAAAAAGTCCATTCTACCCCTAAACGGATTTAAAAAATACAATCTACCATAGGATAAAATTACCAAAATACTCATATATTTTTTAGTAAAAAGACAATTTTATCCTCATATGGTTGAAAGATCAATTTTGCCCCCCAACCGTTAAAAGATTTACAATTCTACCACTATCTTAAAAAACAAGGTTCTCTTGCCTTTTTAAAAAATTTACAAATTCGAACTGAAGGGAAAAATTACAAGTTTACCCTCGATGAGTCATGAATTTTTATAGATAAACCATATATCCAGTTTACCAATATGTTGTTGGTCATTTTTTTGAAAAATTTCAAAATTGACATATAAATAAAATTTTTGGTTTGCCCCTACAATTTGGTTATATTATCGGTGATAGGAATTTTTGAGAAAAATTATAAATTTGCTCCCGATTTGATTCCATAAATAACAAAATCAAGGTAGGAAAAACTCAATAATGTTACTTAAAATATGTATGAAACTGGTTTTAAGTACCATGAGCTATTTTAAATTCAGTAGTTGAATATTTTGCATTCTGTCAATTAAAAGTTTGTTATCTGTTGTTTCTTGTATATTAAATGTTTTTCTTTTATACCGTCTAATTGTTAATTTTACCAAATACATAAAAATAAATTCAAGAATATGTGTATCTGAATTAGAAAAAACAGAAAAATTAAATGGTCTAAATTTTTAACCATCAAAAAGAAAAATTTCGTTGACTTTGGTGTAGAGTATGTTCTAAGTAAAACAGTGCATCCTCCACGTCCTTATGCTACTAAGCAATAAAAGAAAATGTACAAAACATTTCTAAGAGATGAGATTGCAAAAGAGTTGTTTGATTTTCTAACAATTAAGTATAATATTACAACTAAAACATGTTCAACTGTTGCTACAAAAGTGTAACTCCAATAAGATGAAAGAAGGAGATAATGTGTTGGAACACGTAAATCATATGCTAGTAATGCTAAGAGACTTAGCTGTAGCCGAATCAATTATTTCAAAACCTATGTAGATATCCACGATACGAATAGTCTTCCCCCATGTTGAAATGTGGTTGCTACTGTCCTTAGATTTGGGCTTGAGACAAGCCTTTTTTATTTTCCCTTTAAGTTAGAAATTGAAAAAGAGCATATGAATAAAATAAAAAGAAAAAATGTTAGCAGTATAAGATGAGATAGGGTCCAGCTCTAAAGCTAATTAGAAGAGAAATAAATCAAACAAGAAGTTTGATAAAAATAACAAAAAAGACATAAATCTTTTAAAAAAATACAAGAAACCACTTATTCGGTCAAGTGCTTCAACTGTGGAAAAATGAGGCACTAGAAAAGGTAGTGAGTACACCTCTGTAAAATTTCTAGAATTTTGTAAAAACTTTGGTATTTCAAAGCAAAATATGTTGCCTAGGGCACCTCAACAGAATAGTGTAGCTAAAAAATACAATACGATCTTACTAAACTTAACAAGGTCAATGTTAATAGATGTCTCTCTACCAAGTATATTTTAGGTAAAATTAGTAAGTACAACTTTATATATACTCAATAAAATACTATGTAAAGTTGTATTCTCTACACCATATGAGATGTGGTTTGCAAGAAAACCTAAGCTAGGTAATCTCAAAAGATGGGAATCTATCTCTCATGTAAAAATCCTTAATTAGTCTAGAGACATTTCTCAAATTCTTCAAATACCTTAATAAGATCATCCTCCATGTATGTTAACATGATTGTTCTTGCTATCGTATCATCTCTTAGGAATGTTTTGTACATTTCCTTTTATTGCTCAGTAGTATCAAGAAGTGGATGACACACTGTTTCCCTTAATACAAACTCTGCACCTTCTAGTGTAAGAGTCAACAATATTCTTCTTTTCCACATTTTAACATTTAGACCGTTTAATTTTTCTATTTTTACCAGTTCAGATACACATATTCTTCAATTCATTTTTGTGTATTTGATAAAATTAACAATTAGACGGTCTAAAAAAAAATATTTAACAAACAACAAACAACATATAATAAACTTTTAACTGATAGAATGCAAAAATATCTAACTACTGAACTTAAAATAACTCATGGTACTCAAAACCAGTTTCATAATATTTTAAGTACCATTATTGAGTTTTTTATACCTTTATTATGTTATAAAATCAAATGTAGAACAAATTTGTAATTTTTTAAAAAAATTCCAACCATCAATAATATCCCCAAATTGTAGGGGCAAACCAATAATTTTATTTATCTGTCCAGTTTTGAAATTTTTGAAAAAAAAGATCAAGGACATATCAATAAAATGGATATCTGATTTATCTATAAAAATTCATGACTGATCGAGGGTAAACTTATAATTTTGTCCTTCAGTTTGAATTTATAAATTTTTCGAAAAGATAGGAACAACTTTGTTATTTAACACAATGGTAGAACTGTGAATCTTTTGTCAGCTAAGGGTAGGAATGTAATTCAAGCACGCGTTATTTCATAATTTTTATAAATAGTCAAAGAGCAAAATTGATCTTTCTCTTGTTTGAGGGTAAAATTATCTTTTTACTAAAAAATATATGGATATTTTCTTAATTTTACCTTGTGGCATATTGTATTTTGGAAAATCATCTAGGGACAGAACAAACTTTTCTTTTTGTTGCTCAAGGTGTTTTCACAAAACCGTGCATAGTTTCAGAAAATCGTTGGTTTTAGCCCAAGGTTTTCTGAAACCGTAGGGCAATTTCTAGTTTTTTTGAGAAAAACGAGAAGAGAGAGAAATGCAGAGAAAGAGGGCAAGGGAGAGAGAGAGGGAGACTTCTCTGACCTTCTGTATTCGGCTGACGGTTACTAGCCGTTGGCCTCCCTCTTTTTTTTCGTCTTTCCTCGAGCCTTTTGGCCCTTTGGGCACTTAGCTCTACAGCGCCTTCTTCCGGCCTTATGGCTTTTGCAAGCGTTTAGGCCAATGGCTCCTTACGACAAGTGTTACTTGTTTTTTATAGCCTGTCTAAGGCCACCGTTGGTGGTTTCCGACTTACCGCTTGATTTTTCCGACCACCTCAAGGAGTTCTCTATTCTTTTCTCCTTTTTTTTGTTTTTCTCGTTTTTACAAAAACAATAACAATGTACATCTCTGTTTGCAGAGAATGAAGCTCTGATACTAGTGTTGATTCTCGAGCCTACAAGCTTGCCTGATTTTCTGGGATCCTAATGAAGCTCTAACACTAGTGTTGATTCTCCAGCCTACAAGCTCGCCTGATCTTTTGGCGGCCTACTTCTATATGGCCTTATAGCGGATCTTATCATGGGAAGGTTTGAAAAAGGGTTTTCACAGTTTCTCACAACGATTTCTTTAAGGGAGGTTTATGTGTTTCCATATGTTTTCTTCGTTGCGTTGCTCTGAATTTATAGAGCAACACGTGACTTCCCCTCTAGGATATCTAGGTTTAGCTTTCGAAGTTCTTATCAACTGTTACAAAATGCATACGTCGCAACCTCCGCCATAAACGACTAGTTTCGACTGTAGACTTTCGTGGTTGGCTTTTTCTTTGGGTACCACATGCACTCTATGAGTAGCAAAAGCTCGTGATCATGAACTTGTGAGTCGAAGTCATTTTATGGAAGGGATACCCGAGTTGCCGCCTGAGACGAGGACACGGAGGTTCGTGCACGAGTCGTTTCGTACATCTTCCACGCACCCTTCGTCTAACCCCTGTAGCAGCAGGCAGTGTAGAGCCCAAATCGACACCGCAAAAAAGTTAGCGCCTTCACCACCAAGAGGTAATTGGGGACTAAAATCGATATCCGCCGGCCGGGAAACATGACGGTGTTTAAGATGCCCTTCGCCGGCTACGCCGTCCGCTTCAGCCCCTTCTACGAGTCCCGCCTTGCCGTCGCCACCGCCCAGAACTTCGGCATCGTCGGTAACGGCCGTCTCCAGGTCTTCGACTTTGCCTTCGGCTCCGCCGGCGGCGGAATCATCCCGGTTGCGTCCTTCGACACCGCCGACGCCATCTACGACTGCGCCTGGTCCGAGAACAACGACGGCCTCCTCGTCGCCGCCGTTGCCGACGGATCCGTCAAGCTCTACGACCTCAATCTCCCGCCGCCGGAGAATCCTCTCCGATCATTCCACGAGCACTCTCGCGAGATTCACTCCGTTGATTGGAACCCCGTCCGCAAGGACTCCTTCCTCTCGGCATCCTGGGACGATTCGATCAAGCTGTGGACTCTCGATCGTGTACAAAGCATCCGCACATTCAAAGGCCACGATTACTGCGTCTATTCCGTTGCCTGGAGCCCCCGGCATCCCGACGTCCTCGCATCGGCGTCGGGCGACTGCACGCTCCGTCTCTGGGATGTCCGCGATACGAATCCGACGCACGTCATCGCCGCTCACGAATTCGAAGTGCTCGCGTGCGATTGGGACAAGTATTCCGCGGTCACCATCGTCACTGGATCCGTCGACAAATCCATCCGTGTCTGGGACGTTCGGTCCATTCAGAGACCCGTCACCGAACTCCTCGGCCACAGGTATGCCGTCCGCCGGCTCCGTTGCTCGCCTCACCGGCAGGGTGTCGTCGTGTCGTGCTCCTATGACATGAGCGTCCGGCTCTGGGACTATCGGACCGCCAACGCTAACCCGTTGCTTACAACATGGGATCATCACACGGAGTTCGCCGTCGGAGTGGATGTGAGCGTTCTTGTGGACGGGTTGCTCGCGAGCACCGGGTGGGACGATCTTGTCTATGTCTGGCCGATCGGATCTGATCCCAAAGCGCCCTGATTCCTGTCGCAAAAGTCCAGATTTTCCTCTTATGCACCGGATCCCAATTCGTGAGTGGATTTCCTGGTCTGATTTTCACTTCTCCTATGATGAATCCATGGTATTATTGGGAATTGGTTTCCTTCTGGCCCTAATTTCTTGTTGTACATCTTGACCAAATTGTGGTTTGATCTTTATTTTCTTCGGGCATAATAATAAAATCTTGTGATAGAATGATATCGTAGAATTTCCTGTGACAATGTTGTTTATATACAAGGATTTCTCCAGCGGCACAAATTTCGTTAGATACTGCCTGAATTTCTTTCATTTCTTTTGGCCACAGTTTTTGCGATAAGGTACGGATTTCTGGACCGTGACAAGATTTTCCTCAGGAATTCCTATAATTCCATGCTCTTCATTTAGGGAAATTTCTTTTCTTGGAGCAAATTAGTCTGATAAATGTGGGAAGGGCTTGCTTTTGGTTTTGGTAATGGATATATTTTGTTGTTGTGTGGTTATGAGTCTTCCTGTTTATCCTGGTCTGATTCTTGTTAGGATTCTCAATGAAGAGTGTGGCTGTTTCTTTACCTCGTGGTACCGTCCTTTCATTATGTGTGCACTCGAAGAAGATATCTGTCCATCAAGCAGTCAAATGAAAACTTTAAGATTGGACATGGTGGGATGTGGGGTTTCCTTGGGAAACCTTAGGGTAAGGACTTTGGCCAGTAGCATAAGAGCTAGGCTGATGGAATACAGAGTAAACGTGCACGATTTACCTCAAGTATCTTGTTAGAAAGTGGGTTCAAGCAGTGTTGTCTGAACCGTATTGTAACATGAATCATTTTTCTATTTTTCTCCATGTGTATCGTAGCGTATCATAAAATTTTTAAAAGTAAAAAACTAGAAAAAAATCAGGAAAAATCAAAGAAAATAAAAAACAATTCTAAACATATCTTATAAATCAAAATTTGAGTAAATATATTGAACATTAATTCAAATTCAAAGTGCAACTTTCATCATTGGACAAGTAGCAAATATTCTTTGAAATTACAAGTTTTGTAATTGAAAAAGAAGAATCACATATTATAATCAGAATCATCAACTAAATAATCTTCTTTTTCTCCTTCTCCTCTTCAAGATCACTACCTTCAACAGCAAAATCAATTTCCTCCTCCTCTTGTTGACATTGTTGCACTCCTTCAAATACATACATATACATATATACACACACACGCACACACACACACAACATATATAATTAGATACTGTAACTTTTGAAACGTGAATACTGACGAGAACCTTTTACTTTTGAGAGATAGAGTGTCATTTGAAACGTTACAAGAGTATAAAAAATATAAGAAATGTCATGCCCTTAAAAGTAAACGATTGGCATTCACATTTATAAATAAGGAGCGTATTGCATGTATTATATGATACGTGTGATATGCCATTGCATCATGCAATACGATCTCTATCACACGATATATGCGATACATAACCAATATCGGATGATGGTTTCCGATACGATACGTCCCGTATCATATGATATGAGGTGATACACATAACACTGGGTGCAAGACATTCACAATAAAATCTTCTTAATGATATCTGTAAATTTTCCGATGATAATGTGGTTCATATACAAGACTTCTCCATTGGCACAAATTTTGTTAGATACTGTATTCATTTATTTTATTTCTTCTCGGAACAACTTGTGCAATACTGTCTGGATTTTTCGTGCTGAGCCAAGATTGTGGTAAGAGTTTCCCTTTAAGAATTCCTACATTTTCATGTTCTTCATTTACAAACATTTCTTTTCTTGGCACAATTTAGTCTGATACAGTATAATGAGATTAGTGGGGAAAGAGTTGGCATAGGTTGATTGAAGATAAAGAAGAGCTAGACACGGTTAACATGGTTTGGACATCTGGAGAGGTGCTACATGGAGCTATTATCAATTGGTTGTGATTATGAATAATTTCTGTTTATTCTTTAGATTTTTTACCTTGTGGTACCATCCTTTGGTTGTGTGCACTGAAAGAAGGTGTCTGTACATAAAGGGGTTAAAACATTGCTTTAAGATTGGACATGGTGAGTTGGGGTTTCCATGGGAAACCTTACAGTAAGGCCTGTGGCCAGTGACATAGGGGCTAGGTTGATAGGTTAATGAAATACAGAGGAAACTTGAAGGACATAGAGCCAACTGTCAAATGTCTTGTTTATGAGAAAGTGAGAGCACGATGTTAGGATAAATTATAAATATAAATCTAGACATCACAAGTGATCCATTCTAGTTTGTGTTGATATCTGTGCATGTGGTTCAGTATTGAAGACATCTGAATCTCGGGTGAAAATGCTTAAACCAGATATTATTCCTCTAATTCTGCAATCTTATGCATCCTTCTGCAACAGTCCTCAGGCTGAATTCTCTTTTCTCTTATCAATTGTGTGAAATTGTGAATCTGTGCGGCTGTGTTATTTGGCGAATCTAGTGAAAGCAATATACTTCTCATAAAGAGTAATTGATTTATTCCAGTTTCTGTTGATGGTCCTACAAAGCTCTAATAATCTCATTTAGACTAGCGCTATGCGGATAATTAGGTCTCATTGACTGTGTGCCCAAGATCAATGACATCAAAATGGCTACTTCTAGACATTTATTTGTCTAGCATTCTGGCCTAAACAAACTTCAAAACTGAGATGGTTTGCCTAAATCAATGCACCATGATGTGATCATCCACGGCATATTGATTGCAGAGGAAATGCATACATGTTACCTGTCCTGCTTCTCCCCAACGTATTCTTCCTTCTGAAATGAAGCTCGTGGTTGAGTTGAGGGTTCTTTTTAGTCATTGCAATTTATACTAGCAGTTGATACACTTAAGGATATGATGGATCATTAATGGAAAAGCTGCTTTCTTTTGTTGATTATTTTCCTAATAAGTTAAACTTCAGTTGTTGAAATCAAACCTGCTAAAAGATTTCTGGAGCCACTTTCCTAAAGGTAAAAAACAAAAAATCTGGTGTTTCAAAGTGGTGCTATATATCCAGAGCGACAATCTCTTCATGGTATAGAGCAATTACTTATGTAGTGTCTATCAGCAGAACAATATGCTTCTAAGCAGTGGCTAGACAAACTTCATAATTGAAAATGGTTTGTCACATGGTTTTAATGTTTGATTCTCTCTTGAGTGCATCTGTACCTTTTAAGCCTGTGAAAATGTTACCATATATTGCCCGATGCAGTGCAACCGTCACATGGGTATTATTGTAACATTTCTTGGTTTTTAGGATCCTAGATATGCAAAGTGGCTCCGATCTTGTAATAGGGTATTATCGGAGTGAGTTTTTTCTCTGAGCAGAGTTGGAGTAGGAGGCTAGAAATAACTCTCTTGAAAACCATGTAAATCTCATCCCTTGTGGTTTCTGTGATCGTTTTTGTGTTTGATCTTTGTTTTGCTCTTGGTTTCTAAGATCATATATAATTATGAGACAGTATGCAGGCTGAGACACAAGGAGTAAGTGGGATGCTTTTAAGAATGTCATGTAGATTTTCTCATTTTTATGTCTCTCCTCAAACATTATGTACGAAGTTAATCCCGCTGTTAAGAGTTGCAATATGGACGCTCATGGTTCTGCTAGGATTGGTTGTTTGTGACCACTGACCATATATGGTAGGATGCACCTCTTTAACGATCCTTAAGCTGTACTGGTGAATTGCCTCCTACTCCGTCTTGTATGTTAAGGTTCTGTTTAGCCTATTTTGCATTAGTGTGACAGAAGAAAACCATAGACAATCTATCGGGTACCTGTGAATTTATATATCCCAATTGATGTCCCGTTTTATTTTATTCAGGAAAAGAAAGTGTATTCTTTAGTTGTCCTTCCTAAAATTTAAAATAGATATATAATGTCATGTACTCATTGGTTGAATGAATCATCCTGTACTGGTGAGTAATGGGGTTCGTGAACAATGAAGTTCCTATATTTTCATGCATTTGTGATGGCCACAAGTTTGATACTTTATCTTTTGAACTTTGTTTTTGCCTTCAATCTTTGCACTCCTTGCTGACAAATCTAGGTAAACTCGTTGGGTCTATCTTGGTTTGGAGCTCACAGAACTATTTATAGAATTCTATTTCCCGCCACTTCTGCTTGAACATGGATGAGTTGCTCCTTGCCCTCTGCACCTAACATGTTTGACTTCATGTGTTCGTCTCCGGATACAGAAGTTTACTTACTAGGTAACCATCTTACAGTATCCTTTTTCCCTTGTAAGTTTTTATGCTGCTTTTGTTATTAGTTTGGTTTGGTTTGGAAAAAAACTTGTGGGTCGGTTGGTGGTCTGAAGGTTGTATATATATATATATATGTATGTATTGGCAGACGGTGGTACTAACGCTCATATGTTAACAGCTTATTCTATAACTTTCCAAATTCATCTGTCATGACGTAATTTTGGGTATAGTGTTATTTCATATTTAATTATTTGTTATGCAACATAATTATCATATATTAGTATAATATTAAAATATATAATATTAGCATATGTTGAAATATACAGGAGCATGGGCCCGAACCGATGGTATGGTTTAGCTTGATTCTGTGTATTATAATGGTTTGGTTATATTGTTTTTTTCAAGGTTGAGGCTAGAAACAAACCAAACAGGGCGACGAACACACTCTACCTGTATTATGGATGCCTGGTATACATCTATAAAGCTTATTCTTCTGTGGATAGTGATTGATTTAGTGGTTTGCAGCTTAGGCCGATAATCTGCATAAAATGCCTACCGAATATTTGATTTGATGTCTTTTGTCTTGGTTGATCTCCGTAAAATAAAAATGTACTGTAAATGTACTCGAAAATGCTGTAACCGGACTTTTACTAAAAGAGGAGAGAAGATGGGGAAAGAAATTTATTAACCCAAAATTTGAATAGAGAGAAAAATGAAAAAAATTAAATTAAAAATCTTCTCTAGACCAAAAACTTGAAACCTTCGTTATTTAAGCCAGCATACATTCTTTCTCATGAGAGTTTCTAAACTGAACTGAAAGCATCAATCAGTGGGGGTCAAAGGCTTCAGGAGGACCGAATATAGCTTCCGAATACGTTTTTATGGCAAAGAGAAATAGCTTACCTGGCTAGGGGATTGGCTCATGAGTTGAAGTTCATCAGTTTGATATACCCAACATAACGCATGCATAAGGCCAAGTTCCAGGTTCCCCGGAACCATGAAGCAGAACTAAATTGGATCGGGCTGGTTCCATTTATTGTTTCAAAACTGCCAGTTCTCGTCCAATTCCAGTTTGAATTAAAAACCGTGCGAAAACAAACAAAAAAGATTTCTTAAAAAATGTAAATGGAACTGGAACTGGCAGTATGCACCACTGGTTCAGGTTTTAGACTAGCTAATGCTCCCAATTTGGTTACAGTTCTGAGTCTGGTTAGCCAGTTTTACTTTTTGATGGTTTTTGATCTGGCTCGGTTTCGCTTCAAACTGAAGGGCTGGTGCCAAGCAGGGATGCTCCCAATTGTACCCAAAAAGAAAAGGGTGATGGCATTTCATGTCCTTAAATTTGGATTCACTGTTGGCAGTTCGTAGAAAGCCTAGTTATTGTTGGCGAGCTGTTTATTTTGGCTGAACATATCATGATAATGCTTAGTTCCCAAGTGTTCTCTTATATCTATTAAACTATGTTGATCACGTAATGATGTTTGATTCATTCAGTTGAAGTATTGATGAATATAAGCAGAGTTCGCCCGGGCATGCAAGAACATGGGTTGCACTATTTACCTCAGTTTGTTCTATAGTAAACCTTGTTCTTGTGTTATATATCATGTGGTTCAAATGGCGTGGAGGAACAACTCATTTCAATAACACACATGCGTGCATGCACAGGCATGCGCTTCCTTTTCTGGGTTCGCAAAACATGATGTGGAAAAAACTGGTTGGGTCAAGGTAAACCTGCTTTTCACCTGGTCCTAAAGTGACCCGACTTGACCGTTCACCTAATTTGCCACCCAGCCCGACACATACACCCTTGTGTATCTAACCTGTGGTTGTGCGGCCCTTTGGTTGAATGCCCTTTGAGTCAAAGCTCCAGCCAGGAGAGCCGTGGTTATTTGTGCATCCGGTCTCTTTCATTATTCGACAAATCACAAAGATGAGGTTGCAACTTTGTTTTGAGAAAGTACCTTTGTGTGGGGAACTATGTGTTTAATCCTCTAATCAATGAAAATTTTACGTTTAAAGGCACCATGTAGATAATCTGAGTGGCAATTTTAGGAACAACCCAGCAAGTTCCACGTATGTTAGGGTTCAGCATAGCCCAGGTCTTGTTCGTGTTGATGCAAGTTAACACGACGAAAAGTATGTTGTGTTTGGGCTGATCCTAACACGAATAATGCCCGAAACTCTCACCTTCTCAAACTCAATGCAATTAAGCGGTAAGAAATCATGACAGTTTCTTCTAGACAATATTCTCCAAACTAAAAACTCCATCTTCCATCCTAACACTCTCCAATTCATTTGAAGCAGCACTATTTTAATGGCGTTCATTGAGAACCAGGAAGAGTGACAGGCTTCAATGAAGCAACCATAAATCCAAAGAACTCTCTCTATTATAATATAATATAATATAATATAATATAATAATATATATATAGAGAGAGACACTTTTCCCTAGGGTTGAGGTTGAATTAGGGTTTATAATCAGTCATGGTGGGTTTACAACATACAAATCGAGACACCTTCCAGGTGGCTAACGCCCAGATTGCGACTTCAACCAAATTGTGTTTGCGAAAGGCATTCAATGATTTCAATAAAACAAATGTGTGTTTTAATATGAATTTTCAGCCATCTAGACGGTAATGGGTAAATTTGACATACGTTGGGTAGTTAAAACGTAGATTTGCTTTAATAAATCTCGAGCCCTTGGAGAATGCTGAGCTCTCAAAAAAGATTTCTTTTGACCAACTCCCTTTGTCGAACAGCCTGAAGATTATCATTCTCTTTACTAAATTGATAGCTTGGAATGATACGGACGGGGAAAAGCTAATACATTGCACCCACGTGATCCCTTCATTAAGGCAGTCCCACCATACACAGATCTCTCTCTCTCTCTCTCTCTCTCCTCTCTCTCTCTCTCTCTCTATGGCCAGCACCAATTCAAATAAGTGAAAAATGGTTCTTAAGGAAACGATTCAGGACTGCTTCAGTGTTTTGAATCTTTCTAATTGCTGCTGGTATGGTTCAGGTTGACCCAACTCAGTAGATTGAATCTCTGAGACATTATCTGATTTATTGATTCTCACTACCCAAAGTTCTCTGGAACCCACCTTTCTCCATGATTTCTAAGAACCCTATCATCCAGCTACAAGTGGTGTTTGACAGCTACATAAATTTGTGCACCTTCATACCAGTTTCCGGTGCCTAACAAGTGTCAAAACCGGACTCTTCCACATAAGCCTTTTCCAACCAAGAACAGCTGGGCTCGTGCTCTTCATGCTACCTTTGTGATTTCGGATCATCATTTGGATTCAGCAACTGTTTTTCACGGCAATCTTGTAATTTGGTTTTTAATTTGATCCAAAAGGGTTCAGGGCATCAAGTGATTCAATCAAAATCAGGTGGATCCAAAATATCACTAGAATCAAATCTAAAACCAGCCTTTTTTCCCCTTCTGAGTGCACTTGGTACATAGATTCTTAGGTTCCATGTACAAGATCTTATGTCGTATTTACTGTTACTTGTTCCCCTTCATACTTGAAGGAGTCGGATGCTTCTATTCTTCTTTCTTGTGTAGCTGGGAAATCCTGGACTTGAACCAGAGACTTCACCCTTGAAGTAAATATTGCAAATACTTTTAGTGCTTTGCTTTGCTTTGCGCTAATTATAGCTAGGGGATGTCTTTAAGAGGGGGGAGGATCCTGTCACACGTCATATGATCCTACACAAGATGTACAACATTGGGTAATGCTCATAAATTGATGCATTTGGAGTTATAAGAGAAAATTTCTTAAAGGCCTCATGTGGTTTTTCAAATTTTATATTTTTATACCTCAATTTCTCATCATCTTAAGAGAGACACAAGGTTATCACTATTAATTAACTAGGGACACGAGACTTCAATTGTTAATAAAATAAGGACGTGTACCTAATGGCATTAATTTTTGCATGTGTTATAAAACCTCAACTTTCTTTTTTATTAATAATAGAAACCTCAAGTCCCTATTAGATTAATGATAAAAACCTTATGATTCTCTAAAATGCTGAGATTTTTGAGGTCTCTAAGCATAAAATTTGGAAAATCGCATGATGCTTTTATAATTTCTTTCTAAATTTTACTAATTTCATCATACATGTGATATAGTCCTTTTACATCTAGGGAGTGCCCTTAACCCCGTAGAATATGGACCGCGAGTATGGTCCTTCTAAAGTCCTATTATTGCCAACCATCCATCTTCTCCTATAGCTTTACATGATTTTTGCTAGTTAAATCTACATCTGATCATGACTGCACAAGTACGTCTAGATCCATGAAGGGCTCTTTCTTTTATTTGTTACCTCGAAGTGAGACTTAGTCACATTCATCATAAAATCCCTAAGTTAGGACTCTTGTGCCCAAGCGTTGGTGCAAAAACCCTGGGCTTTTAAAGGGATGTCTTGGTTACCAAGTTGCTTAATTTAACAATCAGATCCAATTTCTCAAGAAATTGAGCCCATTCTCTAACCTTGCATTGCGACCACCCTTTACTGCAACCTTTTCTTAGTTCCTCAATGTGCTTCTTTAGCTTTTTATTTTGCGACTCACATGAACACACCCAATTCAAGAGGTTAAAATTTCTTTGTAAATGATTATTCAAGAGGCTAAAGCCAATTGAACGAGGCTTTGATTGTTGTAGGAACAAGTTGTGTAGATTTAGTTCCAAATTGACCAAAAATCCAATTCTTGAAAGGTGGATCAGCCTCATCGAACCAAAAGGTTATATTCAGATCCACTTAATGCATAATACGTCTAGTAGGGTCAGACCCGACCCGTTCTCAAACCTGCTCTCACTGCCCCCACTAGAAAATGCAAGGCAGAGGGGTGCATGCAAGAGAGAGTTCTACATGCCCAAAGGAACATAATTGAGGAGACCAAGATCAATTGAGAGAGAGAGAGAGAGAGAGATGAGGGAGGCGATCCGGTGCTTCATCTCCTGCATCCTCCCCTGTGGATCCCTGGATGTAATCCGGGTCGTGCACCTAAATGGCCGGGTCGAGGAGTTCTCGACATCCGTGAGGGCCGGCGATGTCATGAGAGCCAATCCCAAGCATGTCCTCCGCCGGCGGACCTCTGACGACGGCGTTGTCCACCGAATTATCGTCCTTCCTCCAGATGCGGAGCTCCAACGTGGCAAGATCTACTTTCTGGTACCCGTTTCCGAGGCACAGTCTAAATCCAACTCCTCTTCTTCCCGTCAACATCATCGCGTTCATCGTTGTCATCATCACCACAAGGTCCACAACCACCACCACAAGAGAAAAACGAGACAATTTTTAAATAATTCGACAAAGGCCAATCTTCCGTCGACGCAATTCGACTCCGATCGATATCTATCAGATATCTTATCGGAAAATGTGGCTTTGTCTAAGAATCAGCAACGAGGGCGAGTTGCCATTTGGCGCCCTCGCCTCGAAAGCATATCAGAAGTATCTTCAGACTTTTGATGACAATCAAGACAGCAAAAGGCACTTGAAAGACATTCAAGTGTAAACTGAAAGCAATTTCAGTGTCGCTAGTTGAGATACTGTTTGCTAAGTACCGGTATATCAGAAGACGGCTGGCCGGAATTGTCATCCTCAGGGTATGTTGTGCAGGGGCACGTATAGCTTTTATTATTTGTCATAAAAAGCTCCAGTTTCTAGTTTCCGGTAAATGGGTCTTCGGAATTGGCAACAATTTTTTTTGTGTGCGTATCGGAGGAGATAAATTGTAAGCCATTTTATCCAATCTATTCCTGGTATCTTGATTGAGATAAGTATTCCCTTGGGGCTCTGTGTGTGTTGCATTTTACCTTGTGTTGCATCACACCCATGAGATGCGAATTTGCCACTGATTTTCTGAGATGGGCCATTCCTTTTTTTTTTGCTATATCATAGTGCATAGAACGGTTAAATGGTATTTAAGATGGAGGGTTCCTGGCATGCAGGACATGGCTATCCAATGTTGGCAGCCGTTCATCCTGTTCAAGGAGAAGTTTTTCAGGAAGTTGGCGTTATTTCATGATAAGGGCGTCTATGTGCCTTCTTTTGTTTTGACCGCGTCATTCAAACCTAAAGGAACCGTCACAGACTTAAAGATGTAAATGGGTAGTAAAATCTGGTTTCAACCTAGATGCTCTCCACTTGGATTCAAGTTCCTTTTTCACAATCTTTCATTTGGTCCATTAGAGAGAGAGAGAGTAATGTGGGTGCTCTGAGAGGACCTCCTTCCACAAATACATACATATATACATATATCGTGCATATATACAGAACCATAAACCACATATACACATACATCATGCACACACATATATGTGTCTTTGTGTACATGTGTGTAGACACACACTTAAAATACAGTTCCCTTTAGAAGTTTCAAAACTCGTAATTATTTGCAAAACTAACCATAGTGATATGATGAGGAAACCAAAGAATTAACTATTTAACGCATTTCACCACAAAAAAAAACAAAGAACTGCTTAACACAACCTTTTCTTGCATACATCAAACTTTTGGAACTGAAAAGAACTAAAATAATTTAATTTTAAATCCAGAAAAGCATGGAGACTGGGTTGATTGCTCGATCCATTTCTAGTAATTTTCTGATCGCATTCACTAAAGCACCATGTTCATCATGTCCAGATGCCGGAAACCGTCCGTGTTTATGATTTTAACTGGTGAATTCAGGATTGAACAAGTTAATTGAGTTCACTGTTGAGATAAACTCCAGTACTACAAAAATCCTTTGTGATAAAGAAAAGTAGAAGGATAGATTTCGTCACATTGGTTGGAACTGGCCGAAGCAACTGATTTGAACTCAACCCAGGCCGGGGCACAACTTTATCACACCAGCCGGTAGACCAACCGGCTAGATGCACAAAAGAATATACTGCTAGCTTACTGTATATGGCTCAGTTCGTTGTGCTACTAGAAGATGAAAAGGAAAAGATAATATTGAATTGAGAAATGAAAAGGTTTTGCTTTTACAGATGTGCAGATTAAAAAGTGTACTCCCCTATATACATGATTGCTGCTATATATATTGCACTTCTGATGCTTGATGGCATGCACCAGAGAGAAAGAGCATGTGGAAAATATCTTAGTTTGGCGCTAGCATGGTTATATATGTATATATATTTATTTCGAGAGAGAACACACATGCACATATACATACATACATACATACATTATATTTATATATATATATATGAGAGAGAGAGAGAGGGAGAGAGAGCATGTGAAGATCATAGTGGTGATGGTATATATACTTTCAAGTTTTAAAATTAAACATGCCTCACGTGTAGTAGGCTATAACTACCAGACGATGTGCCCCATACCTGGTTTGCATAAAGATGATCAAGCGAGAGAACTTAGGTTGGTAAACCGCCAATCTTTTCCTTTTATTCTGAAAAACAACGGTTGTTCATCTGACAGTTTGACAATATGATGCCTCATTGGCACGACCGGAAAGGTGGTTCATATGATCACCTCTACAATAGGACCCAATTTCGACCATTGTTATTTAGCTCAATCTTGACTGTTGAAAAGAAGCCGAAATACACCATTCTTTTCTGTCAGAATGTGATGGTTAGAAACGTTTTTGTCAGAATAATCTATTAATCTTATTTCAATTGTTAAAACATTTGAAATATGGTGGTCGAAGCAACAATCGAGATGCATCCCATTCTGACTGCTACAGAACATATTCCGACTGTTAAATACGGTTGAACTCGTTCCATTAAGGTAGGTTCATGTGGTTGATCCTTGAAGCGGAAGCGAATGGAGTTGGCAAATCCAGCCTGTGTGATCCATTGACATGATTTGGACACTTATTACATGGGAATAAGCAAATTTTTAAAGATTTCGAGGCTTACAAAATTAGGTATTACGAATTGAGGCCTAAGCAATTATACATTATAAATGTCTAAAAAAATCCAGAGGCCTACAAAATTGATACTATAACTCGGCCATACCCATAATCCACTCCTCATATTAATGCATGTGAGTAGCGATTTGAGACAGGTCTCGTTCTCACAATTGTCTACCATTAGAGCCCTTGTCTTAGTTACGTTGGAGTTCATCTTACCCGATACTTAGGGCTCCGGCCCCATTTCTCAGGCAGTCAAACAATATTCTAATAGAAATCCACAAAACGATAACGAAATAACGAGTGAAGTAGTAGCTTTCGAGAATTTATGGAAGTTGGATTTTTCATTCTTTTGTATTTGTCTCCTTCTTGGGAAGGTCTTTTCATCTGTTACATATTCCACACCCCTCAAGGAGCATTAGAATCTTTCGACCCGCAAGATCCATTTAGCTATATTCCAAATCTAAGGATATCAGTATCCAAATTTATTTGTTTGCACCTTCATTTGGAAATTTGGTAAATTGATCTACCGTGATCCATAATTGCAATTCAAGTTGACTCACATTCTTTCTCTCCAGATGAATTTTCAAATTTAGAGATTGTAGAAAATGGGCAGTCAATACACTCTCTCACACACACATAATGCTAAGGTCCTATAAAAGTATATATTCTTTAATCACGATGATCTAATTAAGACAATTGGACGGTTGCTATTTATGCACAAAAAAAGCAAAAAGGTATTACTCCATTTACTAGTATAATAGTTTTTTTACACGATCGTGTTATCTTTGATAAACCAGTTGTGGTCAGAGAGTATAGGGGAATCCTCTCTCTATATATGTATATTTATAGAGAGAGAGCTTGTTGTATGTTTGTATACTTAAGTACTAACATATTGAAACAAATCTTAATTCTTTATCTTGCATAATAAATGATTAAAATCCAAATTTAAATAAAAAGTACATGTATCCTTTTTTAGAAGTATACCAAACTCATATGTACATTTTTTTTTGTTTTGAATTTAAGATGAATAATTGAGATTTATTTAGATATTCTATCACTTAAGTATGCAAGCATATGCCAAGCTCTCTCTCTCTCTTTCTCGTTCTATATATATATATATAAGAAATCCAAAATGTATAAATATAATAATATTATCTTTTATTCTTTTTTAAATATACTCATACCACGAAAAATAAATGACTTGAGTGAATACGATCCTCTCTCTCTCTCTCTCTCTATATATATATATATATATATATATATATATATATATATATATATATATATATATATATATATATATATATATAGAGAGAGAGAGAGAGAGAGAGAGAGAGAGAGAGAGAGAAGGGTCATCTCGTGAGACACCAAAAACCCCATCAAATCTGCAATAAGTTTAGAGAGAGATAGACTAAGGTTACTATCGTACCAATAAAAAGAAATACAGCTAATGACAGACTTATATTGACGCCGGGTGGGACGTCTACCTTGCATAAAATCTAGAAAGTCAAAAGGAAGTACAATGATCATGAGCGCCTAGCTTGCACAAAGTCTATCACCGTGCATTTGTTCACTTCTTTAGATTAGGTAAGTGGATTCCTATGGCTATTGAATGGGAACATATAAGACGAAGTAGATCGTGTATCAAAAGGAGCTGAAACTTGTTAGAAGAAAATAATAAAATATGATCTTGCTTTTAATGCTAATATGAAAATAGGAATCCATATGTATTGGAATATTTTCAAAAGGAAAAGAATAAAAAAGAGGATTACTATTTGCACACCCTTTTTATTACCAACACATTCCATATTTAAAAAGTACTCAAAATACCCCAACAACAATTTATCCCAATTCTGTTAATTTCTTCTTTTTACTCTGATGATTAGCATTCCGTCTATTGAAATCTATTGTTGCTTTTTTTGCAATCAACGAGTACCAATTATTTCCTTACGATTTGGATCGGATCAAACGAAACATGAAAAGAGAAAAAGGAAAGAAAGAATTGATTCAACTGATTTTCGGATTTTTCTTTGTTTTGAAAGATTGGTTGTTAGTAATATCTTCCTATTTTTGTAAGTTTGATTTGTTTTTTTGAGTTCTTTTTACAATATATACTCAAAACAACTTTTCACATGTATATGCGGTAATCATGATCTAGTTTTGGTAAATGTCATTCAAATAATATTTTTGGATACGGCTCACTTTTTATATAAACAATATATAATAAAAAATATGAAAGTGTTTATTATCAAATTGACAAGAAATAAAGAGATGACGAGTGCATTTGGTGTAAGTTAGAGGAAGATCGTTAGATGAGAGCTTACAATGAGACAATGAATACAATGGAATTGGAGTGGATAAAATTTCCTACTCTACTTGCTTATGTTAAAGAGCAATAAATGGACTCATATAAGGAGAAAATTGTCTCGATATTAATAGATAAGGTGATTCATTATGATAATTATATAACTAATATGTATGTGAAATTGAGGTTAATGCATATATCATCTACTATTTTTGAAACTTATAATGATTGTATATTAATGGTTACTAAGGTATAAAGTAGATATGAAAGATTGAAAGGGTTCATCGATAGCTTAACCAAGAGATTTCATACAATTTAGAAATAACTAAATTCATTGATAGAATTATAGATTACATAATTGAAGAAGTCATTTAAAGAATCATGAACTATCATCGTTTGCTATATTAACATGACAAAAGATCTTATAGCAAACCTTTAGAGAAGAGTATCATAATACGCTCTTGACTTGATGATAAGGAAATATAATCGTCTAGAGATAGTATGTTCACACCTAAAAATATGTCATTGTATATTACACCATTCACATAGTCTATCGTGTACTCATGAGATCAACCTTCTTCTTAAATGTGATGAATCGATATAATTGTTAGTAATTGATTCATTTTGAAAAAAGTTGGACATAAAAGAGGATACTCCATATATTGTCGATCATGAAGAAGAAGATACAGAAACATCTATTATGAAACTCTTTAAAGAAAATTAAGGAACCATCCAATGATAAGACAAATTTGTTAAGGTATTGGATGAGCAATTGAGTCATCAATACACCATCCTAAAGGAATCACCCATTCATCGTCATAAAGAAAGACCATGTAACAGATCTATGAACAGAAATTTGTCAGCTTAGGAGTATGTGAAAAGGAATGCTTCTCTCAACTATTGAAAAGACAATTTTGAGAAAGCTAGACTTTACACTGACATACGAGACGACAATATCTCACTTTATGGGCATATTTGAAAATAGTTGGATAATGTTATTAGAGTTAAAAATTGGGGTACCGAGTTATTGATACACTTTCAGGATAAAGGAAAGAGTGATGACATTGAGCTCGTAGAGAGTGCTTGAAGGAAGTGACATGTAGGTGTAACATATATGTATGAGTTTTCATGAAGGATGATAGTATTAATTATGCTATTCATCGTATTGCTTATATGAAAGATGAGTCATGTCCTAGTGATTATTGAATATTAATGTGAAATATGAGTTTGGTTGATAGAACGTAATATTAGTACTCCTTTCTATAAGAGGGTCAATGATATTTCTGTCACTAGTGGCAGACACTCAGTATTTAGTTGTGAGGGATATATAGTATATGTGCTATCACTATATTGCATGACATTTTCTAACGGTAGTTATAATGTCTTAAAATTTGATTATGTTATTTAGGCATTTTGTTTATCAAATAGTGATTAATCTTCTCTTGTATTAATATTTTTCGCACGTGGCTGATGGTTGTCTGATACCTTCTATTTTTTAACGTGACAACATTATCGACATAAAAGCATTAAGAATTGTCATACTTTATTTCATGAAAATATCAACTTGTATATACAAATGAGAGAACTAGGAGATGATATTGTACATAACATTTAGGATGATGATTAGATGTTATTTATAATTTATATATATAATTAATTTTTAATTTAAATAAAGACATGATCTCATTATAATTGTGTATATTGAGGGCAAAGAGTGAATAAACATAATTTCTTTAATTATAAATGTTATATACATATACGTAATATACTCAATGATACAAAAGAACACCACAAATATAAGTTCTATACCAAATACAAAAGAATAACCCCAAATTTCTTTCATTATAGAATGTCACACATCATCACCATCATCCTCACATATACCTTCTATTTTTTAATGTGACAACATTATCAAAATAAAAATATTGAGAATTGTTATACTTTATTTCATGAACGTATCAAGTTGTATATACAAATAAGAGAACTAGAAGATGATATTGTACATGACATTTAGGATAATGATTAGATGTTATTCATAATTTGTATATATAATTTTTTTTAATTTAAATGAAAGCATGGTCTCATTATAGTTATGTATATTGAGGGCACAGAGTGAATAAACATAATTTCTTTAATTATAAATGTTATATACATATACATAATATACTCAATGATACAAAAGAATATGACTCATAGGGTATGAGTAGAAGATCGTAACATTATTGCTTAATTTAGGATATACAACACCATATCATATGAAGGATGTCCCACAAATAGCAATAAGGAGAAGAAAACATACATTGTTTTGAGCTTGAGCACTTTTGTGTCCTAGCATTGTATCCTCATGAATGCAACGATTTGTACATAGAGCAGTAGATTTTTCATACTCATCAATTTATTTAAGCGATTTATCAATTAGTTGTGTCAGACTCGTTCAACTCTAGTTAGATCATACGATACATCATTCTACATGCAAGTAAATGAATAATTGTATATATATTAGTAGTATTCCTAACTTTGTTTTGCTTTGATTGTGATACTAATTTTTCTCAAAATTACTTTCTAATATCCATATCTTATCGTAACTCATGACATACTTATACTAACTTTAGTACATTCATAGTGCATGCCACGACCATCATTGGGTGCTCTTACATTGCTAGAGTTGTTAGAGATATATGAATAGTGTTACAAATAAACACATTGATTAACCATATATGAGGATTATGGTGAGGATGTGTGACATTATATAATAAAAGAAATTTGGGTATTCGTTTCGACACGAGTACAATCTTACGAACCTCATCAAAGAAAATCAAAAAAATGAAAGAAAAAGAAGAAGAAGAAGAACTAGCATCTTGCATAATAGAGATGCGATGGAACAACGTCATCTTTTAGGAAAGATGTGACTAGGTCATGTCTCTCTCAAATGAGAGATGCACCCTGGATCACGTCTCTCGTATTTTATTTGTATATTACTCACTTTACATCCATTTGGTAATAACTAGCAAAAGCAATTATGATGGATTGGATTTTAAAAAGATGATGATTGATGGAAATATTTATTATATTACGGATAAAGAGATTGAAATTGATTGTGGTACATTGGATGATGTACTTTTTTATTGGTTGACTAATGAAGTAGAAGATATATTTGTTGATTGTGAGGGTAATAGACTTGATTATTCATTCATATTTGAGATAGAGGATGTTTTTAACAATCATAATGTACTTATTGAGTATGTAAGAAATGTTAAGAGAAAACATAATATTGTTATTGTTATTGTTATTGTTATTTTTTGTTCAAAGAGTAAAGGTGTAACAAGAAACATATGGCTTGGGTGTAAAAGGAGTGACAAATATAGAGTGAGTAGAAATATTTGGGTATTGAAAATAATAGGTGGACATGCACTAAAAATGTAGAATGCCTATTTTTACTAATAAGAAAGGGCAACCAATGATAATTTGAAGTTGAATGTAGTGAATGAGACGTATAACCACTCTCTAGGCTTTTATCTTGAAGGTTGTGCTTTTGTAGGTAGATTGAGTGAATGTGAGTATAGTGTGAAAAATGACTTCACAAAAAGCTATTGCAAGCCTAAGCATATTTTAACACATTTGAAGTGGGTTGATGAGTCAAATGTTGGTATAATAATGTATATTTACAATGCAATGATGAAAATTAGAAAAGAAGATATGGGTTCTCGAAGTGTTATGTAATGGTAATTATATGATCTAAATAGTCACCAATATCACATGATATTATAAGATACTCGATAAGGATATTGGCAGTGATATTATCTTTGCACATCTTCATTCAATGCAACTATTATATTTATGTTCATGAGTATTGAAATTTGATAGTACATATAAGATAAATATATAAGATTTTTCTTTCATTATTTCATTGTAGTTTTTTTACATGTAATGGTAAGTTGTACTCAGTAATTTTGAAGTATAAAATGCATTTTCTTACGATTATTGGGTTTACATCAACTAATAATTTTTTTTGTGTTCGCTTTTATGAGACTAGAGAAGGAAGATAATTATGTTTTGGTATTGAAGTATAACAGGGTTATGCATTTCAAAAAGCTTTCCACATGTAATCTGCAGTGACCATGATCTTAAGTTAGTGAATATCATTCATTTCATATTTTTGGATGCAACACTTCATATATAAATGACACGTTACAAAAATATTGAAACATCTATTATGAAATTGATAAGGAAAATATATAGTGAGTGATTTTTTGTGCAAGTTAGAGGAAGGTTGTCCATGCATCATATGAAAATAACAATGAGGAGACAATAGAATTAAAGTGAAAAAAAAGTCTAATTTACTCTCTCACGTTAAAGAGCAGTTGTTGGACCCATATAAGTTGAAAATTGTTTTAGCGTAAATAGGTAAGATGACTCATTATAATACTCATACAATAAATAAGTATATAAAATTAGATGTTAATGTCTTTATATATTGTTTGTGGTTTTGAATATGAAATTATTATTCTATAATGGTGGGTAGGGTGAAGAGTGTACACTTAAGGTTGAAAGACTTTCTCAGTAGCTAAATTGAGAGATTCAATACAATTTAGAAGCTTATACATTCATTGATCGGGTTGTAGATTATAGAATTAAAGAAGTCTTTTGTGGAATCTCAAACCATCACTATGCACTACATTAACATAACATAATATATTGTAACAAATCTAAAGAAAAAAGTATCTCAACATGCTCTTAACTTAATTGTAAGAGGGTACATTCATGTTGAAATAGTAGTTTTAGATCCAACCACATGTTAATATACATTATGATGATTGCATAGATTATTGTGTACTTACGAAATCAACCTCCTTAAATATGGCGAGTCAATATAATTATCAACATTTGATACATTTTAAGGTAAGTTGAACATAAAGGTGGTGATGCCCCATACATATGATTACAAAGGTTTACATGTTCATGTCAGACATAAGCTTGGTCATCACTGCTCGATGAAACATAGCATTGTTACTTTACTATATGAGGAGGTCAAGAATCTTTCTATCGTTAGTGTTAGATGTTGAACCGCCGGTTGTGATGAATGTGTGGTACATTACTATCATCATTTAACATAATATTTTCTAATGATAATGATAATATCTTTGTACTATATAGATGTTATTTAAGCATTCAATATATCCAATTTACTCACAAGTCTTGTTCTATCTTTTTGAAGATACACATGTTGATAGCTTTTTGAAGCCTTATGTCATCATTCAACATGGTATTCGGTTTTTGATCTTTGCATCGAGAATTCGGATCGACTGTTTTGTACATGTATTAGGATGTACATTATTGTTGTTGATTGATTGTTGTTGTTGATTTACGATTTTGATTTATTCCCCTGTTACATTTGTTTGATTATTGATTTGTTAATTGTTATTGTTAATTATTATTGTTGTTATTATTATTATTAATTATTATTATTATTATTGATTATTATTAATTGTGTTATTATTATTGTATTGTTAATTGTAATTGTTGTTGTTGTTATTCCCTATTATGATTATTATTATTCAGTATTGTAGAATTATTAAACATTATTATATGTTCAACTTACAGTATAAATATAATGTTAGATATAAACTCTAAATATGTACATGTTATATTATATATCGATCGTTGATTATCTGTAACATATTGATTGTTGCAAGTATTGATTATTGTATGTTGATTGATTGTTACAATTTAATTAAGCAAAAACCACTCGAGCTAGTCGGTATGTTGATGTTACTTAAAGGTTCATTTCATTGTTAATTATATTATTATTATTGTATTATTGATTTAGAGGTATTATATGTATAATAGTGTATTGGTAAGAATACTATATTATTGTTACTTGTGTCCGAGTGGTTATTATTGCATGATTATGTGTCAGTTCATGCAATTATTTGTGGTAATTCCTTCTACCTTCTCTAACCTTTCATATTGTTATTGTTATTCTTGGTTGATATTTGATATTGCATTGTTCATTATTATTAAATCCTAGTTGTTGTAGAACGGTTGTTGAGAGTTGCCAGCCGGACTAATTGTTGTTGTTATTGTTGTCATAATTAATCATTAAATAACCGACCGGTGAAATTTGTTGAGTTATGATCGGACCGGTCTGACCGGCCGATCGTCTGCTGATTATTCAAAACTGTTGAGAGTTCTATGGTGTTATTGATCCGTTGTTGTAAATGATTTATTTATTTTGAAATTGATTGTTGATTCGTTATTATTAATTGATTATGTGGCAGCCCAACTGGAGAAAAAAAGACCCAATTGCTGAAATTGTTAATAATCGGTTATTGATCGTTAATTATTGATTACCACTTGTCCTGTTGTTGTGCATCGGGTAGAGATTGGGAGGTGGTGCGCACTCCCGCCGCAGGTCGTCCAAATTAACAACTTCCCATCAGCTTAGAAAAGCCTAGAAGATCAACCTATTCCATATTGTTGACCTAACATGTGACACCATTATGTTGATTGCTCACTGATTGTCCTGTTGTTGTTGTTGGTTATTGATTGCTTCATTTGATTTAGATTGCCTCCGCAAGGTCAGATTGTTGTCAATAAGTTATTAACCCCCAAACGGCGCCACTGTTATTCGTAAGCGGTGATTGTTGTTGTTATAAATACTTGTTGTTGTTCATTATCAAAATGTGTAAATAAACATCAATATTAATGATATTATTGTATTATTGTTAATATTACAAATTGATGGCAGAAAGTAATTGTAAAAAATTGATTCAATCTCGTGTTATAAAAAAGTCTTCATTGTTGTTATTATTGTTGATTGTAAATGTAATAGTACAAATTTAACGTTGCCATGTTAAAACCAGCACCATTTCTTAAGTTAACAATGCCTGCATTGTCATGTTGAAATTGGTGTTGTTGTTGAGGACGTTGTTCACGTCTGCCCAAAGTTGTTGCACGTCATTCAGATTATTGATGATATTGCCTCAACAATTAAGAAGAATTGTTACGGGCAATTATTTATTCTATTGTTCAATTATGCCCAACGCTAGCATTGGACAGTGTTGATCATTATACACAGTTAAATCGATCAATATATGTTCCTTCGTTGTGCTTTTATCCTGTAATGATCCATTATACTAAGAGCAACAGCTCATAACACAATAATTGTTTCATTGTGCTATTAGCTCCCATTAATAATTGTATTGTTATTGTTATTTATTGGTTTTAGAAGGTTCATTGTAGGTATTGTGGGCATTGTTAATTCCCCATCCTGTTTTTGGCCATTGTTAAACATTAGTGTCTTGTTACTAATCCCTGTATGTTGCATTGTTGATTGTTGGGACGGAAAAGTAAGTTAGGACTTGTTATTGTTCATTGTATTGTTAATTGTTGATTGTTGTATGTTGAAAACTGTTGTTGATTGTTATTGTTATTGTTGTTAATTATTAATTGTTATTGTTATTGTTATGTATACCTTATTAATTATCCATGATGACATTTATATTATTATTGTTATTATCTAATTGTTGTTATAATTTATTTATTTAATTGTTAACCTTGTATGTCCCTGTTATTGTTATTTATCATTGTCCAATTTAATTTGTTGTTAGTTACTATTGGTGTTGTTGATGTTGGAGGTTGTTGTTAAGACAGTGGTCCCTTCCAACTATATAATGACTATAAACACGTTGTTATGAGAAATTTGAACATTGATTTTGTAATAATTATTGTTGATTGTTAGACCACGACGTTCTAATTTATTGTCCAGGTATTGTTGATTGTTATGTCCCGTTATTATTTCGTTAACTAATGATACTCCATTATTAATTCATTATTGATATTATTGTTATTATTGAAATCAAACTATTATTATTCTTGTTGTTAATCAAAGGAAAAGTTAATCGAACCATTATATTGTTATTATTAATTTATGGATTAATTGTTATTGATGTAAGAAGTGTCATTATTTGAGCAATGTTGTTACCTACGAAAATCAATTAATTGTTAAACCGTTTATAAAATGATGGTGATTGCATTGTTCTTACAAATGATAAACATGTTGATTCGTTGGCAATTGACAACTGTTGTTCTTTATTGTGTCTATTAGGTTGGCATGATACCAGAGGATTATTGTCTGTATAATGATGTTGAAGCAATAATGTTGTTATTGTTATATGTTGATTAGCCTGTTATTGTTGTGTGATGAAATATTGCCCCCTTGAAAGAATTGTTGTTAATTCGTTTGGCACTAATGTCAAGAGCATATTCTTGTTGTTAGAATGTTACAATGTTATAAAAAAGATATTGTTATTCAATAGGATTATTATTGATTTCCTTGTTGTTGTTGAACAACTGATATGATTAAACAAGTTGAATTGAGTTATGCTGAACTTGTTATCAGTGATTTAATTTGGGAACTTATTGAAGGCATGAGGAAATTATTGACAATTATTACGGTGATGTACCAAGTTACCAAAGTATTATTAGTTATCTATTATTAAGGTGTATTCTATTATGTCTATTAACTATTGTATTAGGCGTATTATTAGTGAGATTATTATTGTCCCATGATTACATTATTATTGTTAATTGTATTAGTTACCAACCACTTGTCCAGTGTTGATACAGCATGAGGAAGGAAGTTGTATGTTGTTATGGTTGTTGTTGATTGTGCTTGTTACTGGTTGTTGATTCGGTCAGCAATCATCCAGTTCTGATTGCTAATTGTTGACTCATTGTTGATCATGGTTATTCAAGATCCAGGCCTGCTTGAGGTCAACCATTAATTACATTATTGTTGATCATTGATCTATCAGAGTTCGTTAGGTTAAATGTGATGTGATATTTGATTGATAACCAAAAACCCTAGAAAGTGTTCCATTCCTCAACAAGTTGATTGAAGGTGTATTTAGAGATTTGTCATTTATGATTGTTGAACTCCATCCATTTATTGCCCCCCCACGTTGATTCGTTATTTAGCCCTGTTGTTCCAATCGTTGATTTATTAACCAAGCAGTTCGTTGATTTATTTGTTGGACTTTTCTGATTGTTTTTACCTTTAGGAGTTAAGGTCATCCTCATTTCCCACCTCTTGCTTCATACGCAGTTGATGTCACATCCCTCAATTGTTGTTGGTAAACCCATTAACTGTTGTTATTATTGAGGTGATATGTTAAATTCAAAGATACAATTATTATTATTATTCCATTATTATTATTATTGTTATTATTAATCACAGTGTTGATATTATTATTATTGATTATTATTATTATTATTATTATTATTATATCGTATTATTATTATTATTGACGATTGCTGTTAGTGTTATTGTTACCTTTATTATCCATTGTTGTATTTTGACATTGTTATTGATCGATCAAGCGTAATTTGTTGCTCATTGTTGGCAATTGTACCAACTTGACTTGATGATTTGATTGTTGTGTTATCTTGATCCAATTCACGTCATTTTATTATTATTGATATTATGATGATGTTATTATTGATCATTATTTAAATGGATCGCTGAGTCTGTTATTAATTTCTATCTCTTTTATGCAATTTAGGTTGTTGTTAACCAGTTTATCTACCAGCATGGCTTATATTATTGTGCCTATGCAAGTTATGGATCTTTTATTGATGGTATTATTAGGGATTGTTATAGTGACAAATTGTTGTATATGCATGTTACATTGTCTGTTGTTGTTGTTGTTGTTGTACCATCTGCATTTGCTTGATTTGTTGTTGTTAATTTAGTTCTGATCTGATTTATTTGGAGTGTTAAATTGATTGATTGTTGATTGGTATAGAAGTTGTTGTTATGGTTTCCCCTCTTGTTGTTGTTGTTCGATTTATTGATCTGTTGTTGTGATAATTGTTAAGTTGTTAGGTGGATGATTGCCTTGTTGTTGTTATTTATTACCATAATTTGTTGTTGTTATTATTATATTATAGTTGCAGTGATTGTATTGTTGTTATTTGTTATTATTGCATTGTTGTTGTAATAGTCCCGTTACCCCATTGAGTGAGAAGGGTTGTGTATTGTAAAGCTCTCAATTGTTGATTTATTGTTGGTGTTGTTGTTGCTTGTATAAATTGTTGTCTTACGTTTATGATTACCGCATATTGCCTGTACCAATTAATTATCCCATTAATTATTATCCCATTACTTGCAGCCACACCAACCACATGATCCGCAGGCCTGCTGGTTCCTGATCCAGTAACCTTATTATTATTATTAATTATTCACTGTGCTGCCTCACTGTGCATATTATTATTATTGTTATTATCTCATTATTATTAGTTATTACTCCTCCCCTGCGTCGCCCACCTCTTATCTATTGATTATTGATTATTTTCCCTGTTAATTATTGTTATTGTGTGTATTGTTAGTTGTTATATTGTTGTTATTTATTGTTATTTATTTAAGTTGTTGTTGTTATGTGTTGTTCGTTGATGGTGTTCCCTTAGGTAGTACGTTGATTACCCCCCCAGTTGATTGTGTTGGTGGTGTGTTGTTGTTATTCATTTTTTGATCTTGTTATTGTTGTTGTTGTTATTTACATTCCCCCATTTTGCTTGTTGATGTTGGTATTGTTATTCTAGGTTGTGTTGTTGTTATTGAAAAATTGTTATTAATTACAAATTGTTGTAAAAATTTATTTATTGTTATTAAAATGATAAAATATCCAAAAAATATGTTGTTATTGTTGTTGTTATTCCCTAACATAATTTATTTATTCTGAAAGTTATTTGTTGTTGATCGTTGATCGTTGTTATTGTTCGTTGATTTGATTTGATTTACGTTCTTTTTACGTTGTATTATTGATTCTAATTGTTGTTGTTGTTGTTCGTTGTTATTTGCCGTTTATTATTGATTATTGTTGTTGTTGTTGTTACCCCCCAGTTATTTATTCAATTGTTATTATTGTTATTATTCAATTTATTTATTGTTATTATTTGATTGTTGTTATTCATTGTTGTTGTTATTTAATTTATTGTTGTTGTTGATTCTGTTGATTGTTGATTGTTGGTGATTGTTGTTGTTGTTGTTGTTATTGGTGCAATTTACGTTGTTGTTGTTGATTTATTGATTGTTGTTGTTGTTATTTGAGATAGAGGATATTTTTAACAATCATAATTTGCTTATTGAGTATGTAAGAAATGTTAAGAGAAAACATAATATTGTTATTGTTATTGTTATTTTTTGTTCAAAGAGTAAAGGTGTAACAAGAAACATATGGCTTGGGTGTGAAAGGAGTGACAAATATAGAGTGAGTAGAAATATTTGGGTGTTGAAAATAATAGGTGGACATGCACTAAAAATGTAGAATGCCTATTTTTACTAATAAGAAAGGGTGCAACCAATGATAATTTGAAGTTGAATGTAGTGAATGAGACGTATAATCACTCTCTAGGCTTTTATCTTGAAGGTTGTGCTTTTGTAGGTAGATTGAGTGAATGTGAGTATAGTGTGAAAAATGACTTCACAAAAAGCTGTTGCAAGCCTAAGCATATTTTAACACATTTGAAGTGGGTTGATGAGTCAAATGTTGGTATAATAATGTATATTTACAATACAATGATGAAAATTAGAAAAGAAGATATGGGTTCTCGAAGTGTTATGTAATGGTAATTATATGATCTAAATAGTCACCAATATCACATGATATTATAAGATACTCGATAAGGATATTGGCAGTGATATTATCTTTGCACATCTTCATTCAATGCAACTATTATATTTATGTTCATGAGTATTGAAATTTGATAGTACATATAAGATAAACATATAAGATTTTTCTTTCATTATTTCATTGTAGTTTTTTTACATGTAATGGTAAGTTGTACTCAGTAATTTTGAAGTATAAAATGCATTTTCTTACGATTATTGGGTTTACATCAACTAATAAATGTTTTTGTGTTCGCTTTTATGAGTCTAGAGAAGGAAGATAATTATGTTTTGGTATTGAAGTATAACAGGGTTATGCATTTCAAAAAGCTTTCCACATGTAATCTGCAGTGACCATGATCTTAAGTTATTGAATATCATTCATTTCATATTTTTGGATGCAACATTTCATATATAAATGACACGTTACAAAAATATTGAAACATCTATTATGAAATTGATAAGGAAAATATATAGTGAGTGATTTTTTGTGCAAGTTAGAGGAAGGTTGTCCATGCATCATATGAAAATAACAATGAGGAGACAATAGAATTGAAGTGAAAAAAATTCTAATTTACTCTCTCACGTTAAAGAGCAGTTGTTGGACCCATATAAGTTGAAAATTGTTTTAGCGTAAATAGATAAGATGACTCATTATAATACTCATACAATAAATAAGTATATAAAATTAGATGTTAATGTCTTTATATATTGTTTGTGGTTTTGAATATGAAATTATTATTCTATAATGGTGGGTAGGGTGAAGAGTGTACACTTAAGGTTGAAAGACTTCCTCAGTAGCTAAATTGAGAGATTCAATACAATTTAGAAGCTTATACATTCATTGATCGGGTTGTAGATTATAGAATTAAAGAAGTCTTTTGTGGAATCTCGAACCATCACTATGCACTACATTAACATAACATAATATATTGTAACAAATCTAAAAAAAAAAGTATCTCAACATGCTCTTAACTTAATTGTAAGAAGGTACATTCATGTTGAAATAGTAGTTTTAGATCCAACCACATGTTAATATACATTATGATGATTGCATAGATTATTGTGTACTTACGAAATCAACCTCCTTAAATATGGCGAGTCAATATAATTATCAACATTTGATACATTTTAAGGTAAGTTGAACATAAAGGTGGTGATGCCCCATACATATGATTACAAAGGTTTACATGTTCATGTCAGACATAAGCTTGATCATCACTGCTCGATGAAACATAGCATTGATACTTTACTATATGAGGAGGTTAAGAATCTTTCTATCGTTAGTGTTAGATGTTGAACCGCCGGTTGTGATGAATGTGTGGTACATTACTATCATCATTTAACATAATATTTTCTAATAACAACAACAACAACAACTAAGCCTTTTCCCATACTAGACGGGGTCGGCTATAACATAATATTTTCTAATGATAATGATAATATCTTTGTACTATATAGATGTTATTTAAGCATTCAATATATCCAATTTACTCACAAGTCTTCTCTTGTGTTCTATCTTTTTGAAGATACACATGTTGATAGCTTTTTGAAGCCTTATGTCATCATTCAACATGGTATTCGGTTTTTTTATCTTTGCATCGAGAATTCGGATCGACCGTTTTGTACATGTATTAGGATATACATACAAATGGGAGGATCAAGAGATGATATTTTACATAATATTGAGGATAACAATTAAGTGTTTTTTATTTTTTAATTGTGCTTATTTTGAACTCATTGTTTTGATCCAATTGTATTTAATGATCCATTTGTTTGATTATATTAAGGGCGAAGAATAATGAACCAAAATGTCATTTATGATAAATGTTATATATATATATATATATAATAAATAATATAAAAAACATCTTAAAACCCCAAATACAAGACATAAACCTATACATGAATCCTTGAGCTCATACATCTTCACCATCAAATGATGTCATCTCATCAAATATCACTAAACAATGTGCTCGTTGGCAGTACTACTTGTATATATCTATTAATTCCAACAATATTGAGTTATCGATAAAGGCCATATCTTTATAAAGTATGTGCTAGTGTGTCATATATGGCGATAAGGCATTCATAGAAGAAAGTAATTATAAGTAACATTGGTATTATTATCCATTCAAGGCAAAATTAAACACAAGGATAATATAAATAAATATTAATTTACGTGCATGAAGAATGATGTATCTTATTGTTTAGATGGAAGAGGATGAGTCTAATGCAAATGACTGATGAAATCTCTTAAAATAAACTAATACTTCTAAATAATATACCACTCCATGTAGAACTCATTGTACTCATGAGGATAAACTTTAGTTGTTAAAGTACTTAAGTTCAAAATAGTGTGAGTATTAAGCATCCCAAGTTTCATCACATAACTCATAAATATACCTTATACTCATGGGGCTTTCTCGGTCTATTTGTAATAAACAACCTTATTTGTGTAATTGGGATGTCTTGCTAGTAACCAACTTGGTTTGACATGTACAGTTCCACAACAACCAGACACCAAATGAATTCATAGTATCTCAACAACTTATATGCATTGTTGTCCAAGTACATCGTGCAACCATATAACTGCCAATTAATTTGTATTAACATAAAAAAAAAGATAAAAATATATAATATTTTGGTCTATGTAGACAACAACTAAGCCTTTTTCTATTCTAGATGGGGTCGGCTACATAGATTCTTTGTTTCCACATAGCCCTATCATGTGTCATGCTAGCAGTTAACTCAATATAACTAGATCATTCTTTATTGTTTCTTTTCAACACTTTTGTGGTTGTCCTTTTCTTCTTTTAACATTTTCATAGTCTAGTTTTTATATCTTCTTACAAGACATTTTTTGATCGTCTTTATATATATCCAAAACCATCTTAAATGATTTTCCCACATTTTATCCTCTATTTGGTGTGCTCTCAATTTGTTTCTAATAACCTCATTTTGTATAGGTCTTTTCTTGTATAATCACTCAGACATCTCAACATCTTCATTTATGCTATGAACATCTTTTGTACATGATGATTGCCCAATACTCAGACCCATAAGACATAGCATGTCTAATTGATGCTTTATAATATTTACCTTTCAACTTTAATGATATCTTCTTTTCATATAAAATATCTGATGCCTCTCTCTATTTTAACCCACTGACATTAATTCTATGCATAACATTTCCAACAATTTTTCATCACTCTAAAAAACTAATCTTAGGTATTTAAAACTTTCCTTGTAAGGGATGTAATGTGTGTCAATCTTAATTTCTATGTCCTCTAAAGTACCCAAATGATGAAACTTACATTTCATATATTTTATCTTTGTTCGACTAAGTCAGAAGCCTTTATTTTCTAATGTTTCTCTCCATAGTTCTAATTTCCTATTAACTTTTTACTTACATTCATCCACTAATACAATGTCATTCGTAAATAACATATACCAAGGTACTTCATCTTGAATATATTTTATTAACTTATCAATGACCAATATAAATAAATATGGACTTAAAGTTGATCCCTATGTATAATATAAAATAAAAGAAATAGTTATAGTTTGATAACTTACTTATTTTTCGTCATCAAATCTAATTGCTTATGATACTTAACAAACCAATTAATAGGAGAATGATAGTGACAAACATTTTCCATCTATTGGACTGCTCGTGGTTCTCTATCAAAATATTGTTGCCTTATGCTGACTTTGAATGTTAAAAAATATTTATAAATCTACGCCTACGATTAGAACACACAATTTAGTTGTTGAGTTATCAAAACTAATTATATGAAAGTACTTTATCGCCAATAAGAGTACAAATTGTTACCTAGCGCATAGTAGTATTCCCATCTAAGTTGTTGTGTCTCGATATGGGATGCCTTTCCTATTTGCTTGTATGCCAACGTTGTTACATTCCAAGTATGACTTCTAACTTCCAAATATTGTGAGCCTATAATTACACAATTGTTACTGATACTTTGTCTTTAGACTTAACCTTGATATAATGTACAACCAAACTGGCACAACACATAAATTAAAGTCTTTTTTTGTTTGTAAATATCCTCTTCTTAAAATTAGTTCGGAGTACCTCAAACTTTATGACTTCAGACTTAATCTCTAATATTACTTTATTGATACTCATGTCCAACATATCACCATCTATGACCTCAAAACTAGAAGCTCGACATCCATCGGAAGACCAAATATCTAATAGACATCATGAAAGATGATAGTTATTTGATCTCATGCCATTTGAAAGTTGTTTGTATGTGGTTGTCAACACTCGATAAAAGCTCTCAACAATACATGGTCTATAACTTCGTACAACCTACTCTTATATGCAATCTCAACCTATTACTAGTAATCATATTTGTTCACTTCACTAACCATGCTTTGACAAAAGTTTATCATGTACAAATTGTTGTCACTTTTCATAATATTTCCATATTTATATTAAAATAGTCAATTAAAATCGCCAATATTAAACTAGAAATATAAAATTTCATTGAAGTTCAAAATTATTTGTTCTTGTCAAATTTTATGAGCAATGCAATTTTCAAAACTAAGAAGTAATTTCGACATATCAAGCACTTCCTCACCATCACTATATGCACTATTAATCTCAATGTCTCAAGTATCTATATTGTCCTCATACCGTGTAGCTTCTTCCACATATGTATCAACCAATATTTCTTCGTTTTCTACTCATTGTTGTATGTGTGGTTGTTCTCTATATAATATAGTGTTATGTATCCTACATTATATAGTGAGTTACACTGTTTTACTTGTGTCCTACGAGACATACCTACATATGAAAAAGAATAACGAGTACGTAAAATATGTGTAATATACATTACATTATATATATAATATTAGAAAATAGAAAACTTTGAATGAAAATGCAGCACAATTGCATTGCCCAAAACAGGAGAGACACGTCTTGAGTTGAAAAATCGACGAGATTTTTTCGTCGAGATTTCGATTGAAAATGTATCCAATGAAACAAAAAATTGAACAAATTAAACTAAATCAATAAGATACCTTTAAAAATTAGTAAAACCCTCTTTGAATCGGTCTCTTATTTCTTCTTTCTCTTCTTTTTTCTTCTTTTTTTTCGACTAGTTTTGACGAGTTGCTTGGTTGGTGATCAGAGTAGGCCGTGTGAGACAAGCGGACGGGGAGATTGAGTGGATGATGGTTCACATAGAAGGAGAGAGAGTGTATGTATGTTCAAATAAGCAAAAGGGTATTGTAGTAAATATTGGATTTTACCAAAGGCATTTCCAAAACCCATGAAAAATGGGGTGTACGTGTATCAATTTGGGTGTGGGCCTGTCAATCCTGAAAAAAAAATCTCCACTTCGAATCTTACCATCTTAACGCTCTCCAGCTAAAACATTAACCAGATGAAACAGGAGGACGATTGCACCACCCAATCAAAATAATACTTTTTTCTTAATTGGGTCGAATTCAAATAAATATTTTGACATTGAGAAAACTAACTCCATGATGAACAAGCGATGTATATTAAGAATTTGATTCAATCTGGCAATCACAACATAGAAGGTGCACCATAAAATCATAAAGGACGTCAAATCTTAAGTATATCCACAAAGCATTTATGCAGGATACCCATTTATTATAGAAATATCAGATTTTTAAATTGATACATATTAAATTAAAGGTGATTTAGATCTTTAGGGAGGCAGTTAGATTGAACTTGGCTGGTTTGAAACCAGCACTGCGGCTTGAACTGAAACTGATCTGTTCTAAAACGGAAAGTGAAGGCGGATTTGAGCTTGTACCGAACCGGGATCCGTCACAATTCATTTATGGTTCCTTCTGCCATGTAATCGGAACCGACGGTTACAAACTGGAATGGGTGGTTTTCAGTTACCATGCATGTCAATATAGAACTCTTTTCGAAATTATATTAGATATGAAAATACTTCAAAAGGAGAGAAATGCCTAGACAGACATAGGATAATGAGACACGATCTTTGTAAAAAGGCACACATAAAGTAAAAACAAAATCTCAAATCGGGCAATTGTTTCCATTGAGGAAAAAGGCCCACAAAAGGTAAAACTGAAGCGAACTATATGATGCACTCGAATCGTATATTATCATTTCGAAGTTGTGTACGTGTCGTGTTACCCTCTTGTAAAGAAGCAGATCCCCCTCATATGACCCGATCTTTTGTTATGTTATTTTGGGTGTTCCGTTTTGTGTCATGGTGTCTGCAATATTGTGTTCCACATTCGTGCCAGAACAGGTTGTATCGAAAACAATGAGTTTTTTTAATCACTTTTGTTATGCACGAACGCAGACCTTCTGGGTTGTGCTTATACTGAGTATTCTCACCGTGTCCAAGATTGCCGCACATACACGATGCCCGTTGCATCTATCAAACTGTAAACCTCATCAGGCAATGCTTCTAAGATCCATCCAAGCTCGAAGTCATGGCCTAGAGCCGGGCCGACTTGGGTGCGTATGACATAAAAGCCATCGAGCCTAGTTCGGTCCCCGTCCTATGACTATGCTGCCTCAACACCAAAGTTGAGTCTGGTCTAATCAAGCTCTAGCAAGCCTAGTACAAACTGGAATTGTCTCAGTTAAATTAGCAAGATGAGCTGTGAACAGGTTGAGCTCGTCGATGGTTTCCTCTGCTCGTCTAGCTCACAACTCGTCTATGTACGCCCCGGGTATTGAACCCATGACTTTTAACTTGTGAGCCGACGCGTATTTGCTCATAGTGCACTCGGTCTTTTACAGAACTGATTCTTCACCCAGACCTCTCGAGCCCGCTCGAGCCGAGCATGACCCAGCCGGTTCGAACCCAACGAAGGACTGCAGCATTGTTCTCTGGGTCAGAACGAAAAGGCTGCGAGCTTAGTTCCAGGTTCACCCCTCAACGGAATCACTAATATGAGGCTTATTTGGGGTCAATAAAAATATTAAGTGAGGGCCGTTTGGTGATTAAGGGAAAATGGGAACGAGTACCGGGATTCCGGGGGGCTGCCCAGAAGGAATGGAGGGTGGGCAGCCGGACCCGCGCCCCGGGACTCGTTCCCGGTGCGATCTCGGCCGTCCGTCCTTCCGCCGGAACGCTGCGATGCGCGGACCCCACGCGCGATCTACGGCATCACTCCAGCCCCACTCTTTGTCTCTCTCACTCTCCCCGACGGCGACGTCGATGATTCGGCGGCACACGTGCGATGCCGGCGAGCGAGCGAATGGCGCTGCTGCGTTTACATCCAGCCACCGACAGGTCGGACTCCGGACGCCCGAGGGCTCCTACCTGCTGGGTTTAATTTACCGGCCTTAGATCCGACCTCGCAGAAGCCGATCGCTACGAGATCTGCAGCGATGGAAGAGGAGGAGGCGGGCGGAGGGACGCCGGGGAGCGGTCGGGGTCCTACCGGACGGGAGGATTGCTGGAGCGAAGGCGCGTCGCTCGCGCTTATCCAAGCGTGGGGCGATCGCTACCTCGAGCTCAATCGAGGAAATCTGAAGCAGAAACACTGGCAGGAGGTCGCCGATGCGGTGAACGACCGGAAGGGAACCGGGATCCGCGGCCGGAAGACCGATGTGCAGTGCAAGAACAGGATGGACACGCTCAAGAAGAAATACAAGGTGGACCGAGCTAGGGTTTCAGCGACTAATGGCACGTTTGTGAGCAAGTGGCCCTACTACGGCCGGATCGACGGCCTGATCGGGCCCGCGGCCTCCGTGGTTGCATCGAAGAAGGGGTCTCCGGTGCTGCTGGCAAAATCCGAACCTCTGATGGCGTTGCCGTTGTCGTTGCCCTACCGTGGCGCGTCCGTGCCCGTCGTCGCCGTTAGGGCTGCCGCAGCGGCGGCAGCCAAGCGTCCGGCGGAGGATGAGTACGTTTTCCGCCGGATTCCAGCTTCGGACGATCAATCGGCGTCGTCGAGGTCAAAGACAAGCCCAAATAGCGCCGAGAGCTCGGAAGAGAGCCTGAAAAAAGGCGGAGGTGGAGGGTTGAGGGAGCTCGCTAGGGTGATCATGAAGTTCGGCGAGATCTACGAGAAGGTGGAGGCCGCGAAGCAGAGGCAGTTGATAGATCTGGAGAGGCAAAGGATGGAGTTCGTGAAGGGATTGGAGATCCAGCGGATGCAGATCTTCATGGATTCACAGATCGAGCTTGCCAAGATTAAGAGGGCCAAGCGTACCAACGCGGGTGAGGTTTCCACTTCTTCTTTTCTTATTCTTTCTGATATTTCTAAGTTTTTAACAGCATGATGATCCCGCCTTTATCGTTCTTGTTGTGGGTTTTCCTTTCATTAAGGGGTATAAAGTGCAGTAAAAGTGATTATGTGGTGGCTGATGAAACGGCGATTTGTGTTCGAGTGGCAGAAATTTGATCATGTAGTGCTTTCTTGTATCGCGTGTGTGTGTGTGAGTGTGTGTGTGTGTGTGTGTGTGTGAGAGAGAGAGAGAGAGAGAGAGAGAGAGAGAGAGAGAGAGAGAGAGAGAGCTGCCTTTATCGTTCTTGTTGTGGGTTTTCCTTTCATTAAGGGGTATAAAGTGCAGTAAAAGTGATTATGTGGTGGCTGATGAAACGGCGATTTGTGTTCGAGTGGCAGAAATTTGATCATGTAGTGCTTTCTTGTATCGCGTGTGTGTGTGTGTGTGTGTGTGTGTGTGTGTGTGTGAGAGAGAGAGAGAGAGAGAGAGAGAGAGAGAGAGAGAGAGAGAGAGAGAGAGAGAGCTGCCTTTATCGTTCTTGTTGTGGGTTTTCCTTTCATTAAGGGGTATAAAGTGCAGTAAAAGTGATTATGTGGTGGCTGATGAAACGGCGATTTGTGTTCGAGTGGCAGAAATTTGATCATGTAGTGCTTTCTTGTATCGCGTGTGTGTGTGTGTGTGTGTGTGTGTGTGAGAGAGAGAGAGAGAGAGAGAGAGAGAGAGAGAGAGAGAGAGAGAGAGAGAGAGAGAGAGAGAGAGAGATTTTCTTTATTTTAGGTCCATCCTGAAACCAGAACTCTGAAGGGATTTGAGCTCTTCAAATGGATGGAGGAGTTTAAGATGATACGCCTTCGTGCTCTTTGCGACCATTATTATGTATGCGTTTTCATTTAGATATTCTCTACTGTTTGCGACTAATGTTGCCTGGTCATGTTTGTTTCAAAATCAGTTAGATTCTGTAGTTGGTGTTTGTTGGTGGTTTCCACAGGAATTGGGTTCCGACGACTGCATCATGATGCTCCAAAACCATGAGTGTTCCTACGTTTGGGTCAATTTAACATGCAAAAACTCTTTTTCTTTAGAGACCTTAAAGTTGGCCGTACTTGTCTTTCATCAGTAGGATGTCACATTCTGGTACGCCCTGTGCATGAGTTAAGCAGCCTTTTGTTACTCAACATCGGACAATCTAAAGCCTTCCGTTTGTTCGGATGCAAAAGTCTGCTGCTTTATACTCCTTACTATCAGCTACATGTTGTGGCCGAAGGGGATCATCATGTGCAGCACCTGCGTGAGAGCACACTAAATGTAGCATTTATTTTATGGTTATTCAAAGGCAAAGATAGACAGCACAAGATTGAGCTCTGTGTCAAAGAATCTATATAGCCGATCCCACCTAGTATGGAAAAAGGATTGGTTGTTGTCCTAAAGATGGATGGCTATGGGTCAGGAGTGATGGCCTCCTGTCATTTGCTGGTTCAGCACTAGAGCTTTTCCTGTTTGTGTGTGCACAGGTTTGTGTTTTTTTTTTTGTGATAATTTTCTCCTTCCACATTACTCTGATCTAATTGTGAAACCACTTTTGCTTTTGAGACTCAACCAAGCTTGATGTTAGTAAAACATAACAGAGCTACTTCTACATTGTTTTGGGATATTCATCTCGAATTTTGCTACCATTTAACTTGATTTTTCTTGTTAATTTTTGTATTCTAACTGATTTCTGAAAAGATAAGAAACTTCAACGCTTAAATTCATGTCCAATTTGTGCTTTTGGTTCATCTGCATTACTCCGCGTGTTAAGTTTCTAGTTTTTTTCTAGGAGCACTTTTCAAAAGAATAAAACATAACATGTGAAAATGAAACTTGGGTATCAGTTTTTGGCAAGCAAGCTTGAACGTGTCCAGGCCTCTGCTTTCTACCATTTCTTGCATTCTCATGGTGGAGGATTACAAAGAACTAGCAATTTCACTGTGCTTTCTCCCCTAGCTTGCATATGTCTTGTCAAGTTTCATTAAAGATTCTATCATTTTGCCCTAGCCAAACCTGCTGCAAACCATAACTAGCCATCGCATCTTCAATCCAAAGCTCAGAATGAGATAATCTGAGTTGTCTCTTGGCACATATCCTCTTGTTGATTCTATAGCTCATTTTCATGAGTGTGTTGATATCATCTCTTGAAATACTGAATTTCTGTGGTGCAATAAAAAGAAAACTTGGAATGTTGTAAATGCTCAAGTGGAAAACATGAAATATCTCTTCAGGTACTGATGTGAAAAGGGATTCTTTGTTTCATCCCAAGTCATTCAACAATTCTGTACCCATTCTCCTCATAAATTTCTTACCGTTTAAGGTACTAAACTTTGTCTCCCAGGATTCTGTGAATTAGAACAATCAGTAGTTCTTCGAACTGCTTAGAAGAGATGGTTACTTTATTCTTCTTCCCAGGTATATCAACCTAGTCTGAGTCCTGAAAATTAATTTCCTCTTCTAATCCTTTCTGACTTGCAGACATGAAACACAATTTAAGATAACCTCTGAGTTGAGAGTGGACAAAATCAAATGCAATGTTCTGTAATGGCAGATCTATGTGGATCCTATTCAAATTTATCTGTTTCTGGCTGTTTTTGGGTGTTAGTCATGTGGATAACATAATAAGGACGTCTAGATCAACTTCATAACAATCAAGTTCTATAAGGATTTCCTTGTGCCAGCCCAGAGATTTTGAATTTACTAAATACTTGCACATCAGTTTGAGTTGCTGCAGCAGTTGTCTGTTTCTTTTATGAGTATCTTTTGGAGATTGGAACTAGAATAAACTCAAATACAAGTTTTATTCCAGATAAGAACATGCCTTATGCAACTTTTGGTCTCCCGGGAGTTGAACTTTCTATTTGTGTTCATAATTCAACGTATTAACCATTTTTGTCAAGATCTTGTATCCTATCTAAAATCACATGAGGTTCCTAAGATTAAGGATCATAGGATAGAATTTGGAATATGAGGGTTACCCTTTACTTTTTCTAAAAAAAACTGTATTTAGATCATGCTTTCCTATTCAATAAAGTCGATGAAATGTTTCACTCTTTTGGCAAGAGAAAAGTAATTAAGTATGGTTCATTGTAAATTTTTCTTGTTCCTTAACTTATATAAAAAGCTGGCTCCTAAAGACTCTTACACATACATACTCATGCATTTTCTTTGCTTTTGGAGGGTATGAATGTAATAAGATTGTCCTTCAATTCAACTTATATATATATATGTGTGTGTGTGTGTGTGAGTGCACGCGCATGTGTTTGTGTATTTATATATGCATGTATGTAGATACATATATATCTTATGTATATATGTGTGTGTAATGTATGTTTATACATGCGTGCATATACTCTTTGGACTCTAATCAAGAAAAAGGATGCCTTTCCTTTTGATCCTCTCTTTTTAGAGCTAAGTGAAGTTGGAGTTTGGTGTACAATACAGGAGTCTATGTACGAGTGTGTTGGAACCCAAGAGAAAGGGTGCCGACTCTGTTTATGTGCAATGAATGAAAACATCAAGTGTGAGTGGCCATTTTGCCTAATTTCTTTCGAAGGTTACAATGAATTCTATTTAGATATTTATTTTAGGTGGTGCAATTCTTAGTATCATAAGATTTTAAGAATTTAGGATGAGGATCAAGATCACACTGATCTCAAAAATTGGGATCCTATCCTTAGTAGTTGGATCCTTTAGCTTTCGGAGGGGTTCATAAGATGGTAAGAGTTTAAGATCTAAATCAAGATCTTCACAACTATGGTATTAACATCCAGTTTGATCTTATGTATGGTTAAGATTGCTTGATAGGAAGCATATTGTGTTTAGAAGTCTGCCTTCTGGTCCAAAGGGTACGTGCCTCTCCAAAGCCTAATGATGTCAAATTGATTTTTCAGAACATATCCACTTCAAAATGGGCTTCACCAGCCTCATATTTAAATTTTCTTACAGTGCTTTATCTAAGGTGGCTCATCATTGATGTTTATACACTTCATGATTAATGAGTTGTAGTAGGACTCTTGTTTAATTCTGTCACTAGGATCCTTCTGAGAGTTACATAGCATGGAAGGATATTTGCTTAAACATGATGGCGTGGATTGGGAGCATAGAGGTCAGGGTGTTGGATCATGGCTTAAGCACAAAATGGACTATGTCTGTGTACACACACTTTACTACTTATTTACTACCAAGAAAGTGAAACATTTCATTGATAGTATCATATACATTCATTTATTGAATAGGAAAGTATAATTTGTATTACTTATATTTCCTTTTTTCTATTAGAGGTATCACTGGATTCTAAGATCCCAGTTCCATCCCTAGAACCTTGAGATCTTAGGTAGGATCTACGATTTTTACCATGCCTATATATATATGTGTGTGTGAGAGAGAGAGAGGTGATGAAAGAATCATACAGTATCTCCTGTTTGTAAATCATGTACTGATATATGATGAATTAACTAGAAACCTAAAGTTTTCTCAGAAATCTGGTTGAAGAGTAGCTAAGACTAATATCAAGATAAGGTTCTCACAGCGATCAAATCTCTTATATACTCTATTCTTTGACAGTTTTATCAGCTTGGTTTTTCCTAAGGCGTTGCTATGCAAATGCCGTGAACTTTTGGTGTATTTAATTCAGAAAAAACACTTCCATTCTTATGCAAGTATTCAGTTGTTTCATTATAATTGAATATTTCTTCAACTAACAAATTGCTTGTCTGACTATTCATTTTCTATGCAATTAAAATGCTGATACATTGACAATTTATAGCACAAATATAGTCATATACGATACAAACAAATGACTAGAAATTAACTACGCATTGGCTTGTTCCCCGTGCATATATGGCATTTTGTGCCCCATGGGCATCTTATATCATGTTGTAAAGTAGCTTTTGTGTTACTGAAAGAACTCTAGCGACAAACTGGTGCGCTCAATCCCATGCTTCCTCGAGTGGCCATCAGTGCAATTTTTTGAAAGGCTCTGTCTAATGCAATTGATCTGAATGGCGGACAAGGTTTGAGCTGCAGAATAATGTGGCTAGATTCCTTTATTTGGCTCTCATGAAAGGACGTATTCATAAAAAAATGTCCTAAGGTTTCCTTCTCGCTGATAAGGAACATGGTATACGACGTTACTGATAAATTGCAATTTTATCATGTTTTGCCGTTTTCCTGCCTGCATTAAACTGAACTATCTAACTAGCATGTTTTCCATTGCAGAGAGTTACTTATAGCTTGCTCTGAAGACCTGATTTGACTTCATTCTACACAGCTTTCACCAGCGATATGTGAGATTGCATATTAATCTTATTTAGGTAAGAGGTATGACTGAACAGTGTAATTATGATACTTGATCAGGAACAATCTGAATTTGTAGAATTTCTTATGATTTGTATATTAGAGAACTATTTATGCTGATTCAGGCTTCCTGTGCTGGGATTACTCCACTTAGGACAACTGATCTCTGATTTCAGACGCCTGATGAACATGTTGAGTTGTTTCTCTTTTCCTCCTTTCTATTTGGTTGTCAGATTTTAATACTTCCAACCCTTTGTATGTGAGAATTCAAATCGTTCCCAGCGTATAATTCTCCTCCAGAAAGGAAAAGGGCAGCTTAGTGCAGCTGTCCTTAGACGTGGCAAGTGCTGGGTAAACTGGAACCGGCAGTTCCAAACTGCTGGCAACTTGACTTCAGCGAGGGCCAAGGGGGCAAAAAAGCCAGGCCATCCCCTGCGTGCCAGTGATGCAAACACTACCATAGTTAATAGCTCAACGCATTTAGTTCAAACCTCTTCGGGTCAAATCCGACACATTGACACAACTGTGCATCCAATACGTATATCGTACCTATCATCAAATTTGATGATGGCAAATAATGCTTCCCAGCATATAATGCTCTTTCAGAAATGAAAAGGGCAGCTTAGTGCAGCTGTCCCTTTATTTGGAAAATGGAGTTACGGGACAAGGTGAGTGCACATCCGGTGCTGCTCTCAAATGGCACATGATATAGAGGTTTGGAGATGGCGACAGTGAGAGAATGACTCTTGACTCTTGTTCATGATAATTGTTTTATCAGGATTTGAGGTCTAAAAAATGTTCAGATATATGGGCATCACTTAGCTCATAATATTACTTTAGTATAAAAACAAATATGTTGAAAGAATAAATTTGGGATTGTGCAAGAGTATCAAGTAAATGTACTAACATAGTATGAAAATATTTTTAATACTTTGAGATAAGTGTCTACTATACGGAAAGCCAACTTGAATTATGCGAAGTTCTGTTCAAGTCATTCACTTATTGACTTGTTGAATAAGATACTCATTAGTTAAGACGGAGAACTGGAGAAGGTCTAGTATATTATGCCCAGAGATATTCTATGAAAAGTAGAAAATAAGCCTGTTAACATCAACCTTATAAAATATCATGGAGCGACTTGTGTTGGCAAGAACTTCTTTGAGTGTTAACACCATAATTTCATCTCTTTCCTCTTATTATGGACGAAATAACGACAGTCGACAAATATTGAAAATAAATTTCATCTATGATCTAAGTAGTCTTAACTTGGTACTTTTCTTTTCTTTAATTAATACTTATAGCTTTTAGTGAGATCTTGTGTAGTAAATGTGATAAGGTTATAAACACAAGTAAAAGGATTGGCTAATTTCGTGTCTGTTGTTGGGTGTCATTACAACCGTTTCCTTTATTTTGTCCTTTTTTGTTACAAAGGGAGGCCAAAGACTAACACAGACACAATGTGCACCTTGGGGAGTCGAACTCCCCACTAGCAGCAAGGGCATCAAAAGCATCCTGCCGTTGAGTTAACCCTCTGGGTGCTCCCCTTTATTATAGGCAAAGTTAAAGGAAAAAGAAGGTAAAAACTCCCCACTAGCAGCAAGGGCATCAAAAGCATCCTGCCGTTGAGTTAACCCTCTGGGTGCTCCCCTTTATTATAGGCAAAGTTAAAGGAAAAAGAAGGTAAAAACTCCCCACTAGCAGCAAGGGCATCAAAAGCATCCTGCCGTTGAGTTAACCCTCTGGGTGCTCCCCTTTATTATAGGCAAAGTTAAAGGAAAAAGAAGGTCAAAAGGTTTAGCAGATGCATTTTTTTTTATTGTCAAGATGGGGATAGACCGACCCCTACCAGATACAAAATAAATAACAATACAAGAAGAAAAGGGCTCTTGATTGTACCTTTCTACAAAAAGGCAAGGGTTAAAGTGCTTTTACATACAAGGCTACCTATTTCAAAAAAGGATGAAACAGGAAGCAGGATAACATCACTACCATAACATCAAACATGATAACATCTTTTGCATGGAATGCTTAAACTGCCTTCTCTTACTCTTCTGCAAGGAGACGTTGTTGCAAAGATCGAAATATATTTTGTAAGCTCAATGAATAACATTATAAATTCTGTTTAAGTTTTAATTGTTTCTTGTGGTTCAGAATTGGTTGCTACTACTCTTCTGCAAGATAGACATGGTTGAATGAGTTAATTGGTTTTTAATATCAAGAACAACAAAATAACTGGTTATGCAATTGTAATACATCTCTGTAATTGTTGTTATTGCTCTATTGATTTACTTCCTTATAATAGTAATTGGTATCATATGTTACTTTACAGACAATTTTTTCTTTTTTTGCAATTATCTCAAAGCACTTGTGCATAGCCTGCATCCTCAATGATACTATTACGTCTTCCTAGACTTCCTTTTCTTAGATCGAGACATTATCTAGTTGGTTGTCATAGTTGACACTGCAACTTGTTTACAAACTTGTGTGCTACTCAAAGTTGGCGTCCAATTAGGAGGTTTGCCCTTCCATTAGAACAAGTGGCCCAAAGCTCCCATTCGAGCCAACAACCTGGGGAGCTTGTTCCTCCTCTTAGAATCCAATAGCAGTGAAGGTCAGAGAAACACTTAAAAAATTCTTGCACGTCTGCCTCTCTATCAGTTGTTGCGAATCTGATTGGTGCTCAATTGAGTCTTGTAACAATGTCAATTCTGGAGGTTTCGATAATGAGTCTTACTTCCTCAACATCACTCAAAATTTGCATCCACCTATTTCATTCCTTTACATGCCTATGAAATCATGAGCGATCCAAAACCTGTCTTGATAAAGACACCATTATCAGCACGAAGAGTAAACCCTACTTGCCATAAAAAGGTTTTCTTACTACATACCAAAAGTGTGAGCCATCCTGGTTGTGGGGGAAGCCATTGATGAAAAAAAAGCCAACATAGTTTGACTATATTTTGTGTATTTTATATCTCTGCCAAATATATTCTCTCTCGACAAATAGCATCCTTCTTGATGGTTGTTGTATGCCCGTTTACTCCATCATGCAAGATAGTATTCCTTCTTTCCCATATAAATCTGATAACTAATTGAAAGGAAATGATCCATAGTCTTTTACTAGCTTATCGCTGATTTTGCATCAACTACAAGTGAGCAAGGAAGAGTAAGGTCTCGATGTAGTTTCCACATGGTTCTGAATAGATAGCATATTTCATTCCAAATGAGCCGAATGAGGCGGCATTTGAGGAGCAAATGTGCAATTTATTCTTGACATAACATGCCTAAAACGCATGGTATCTCATTCCCAATACCAATATGATGTAGTCTATCTCTTGTGAGAAGCCTTCTTTCAATTGTAATTTGAAGTGTGACAGTTGCACGTGGGTAATGATAATGACACCAAATATATATTTTATTAGATGAAATGGTTCACCCTTGCATTTAATCTCATTTCATGCAAGAGAGGAGGTGCGTTCCTTATGAGTTTCTGTCATACCAACCGATCTGGGGCATCTCTGATTGAGCATCATTACAACAACAGCAGCAACAACAACTCCGTCCATGTAAAGGGATCACCCTTGCATGGCTGGTCCTAAGCCCGGATAAAGGAGGAGAGTTGTGTTAGGCTTCCGACAGCCAGCATAAAACTTTGTTGGATTTTTATATCATGATTGAGTATCATCGTTCTAGGAAATTATTAGGGAGTGTTCTCATGAATTGTTTGAGAATATATTAGTGCATCACTGACTAATCTATTTGAGCTCCTTGTATTAAGATAGAGGAATACACCGATCAATAAAGCAAGCAAGGGTTTCGTCGTTGAACCAGGGATTAAACCAAAATTTCACAGGTTTAAATGTCACAATGCACTTGATTATGTAGAACATTACAACTGAACATGATTGGTTTCCAAACCCAGGAGGATTTATGCTCCTTCCAGAGAAACCATAGGCATTATTTGTATGCAAGTGTTTAACTATGGTCAGCTTAGTCCAAGGATCCAAGTTCCTTAACGCAACTTTCCAATTGCTTTTAGTCAAGAGAGCTTGGTTGACTTTCTACACATATTTCGAAGCCCATACCGCATCGTAGCAATAATGGGTTGACCCAAGATAATAGTTTGCATGTCAAGGAATAATGGGAAGCCAAGATATTGCATAGGAAATTGCCTCTCTCTCCAACCACTTATATACCTCATCTCTCTAACTCGAGAATGAGGTATAGAAAAGGATACCCAACTTGATTTTTGAGGGTTGATGCATATACTTGATCACCTTTCCAATTCCTTCAATATCTTCAAAAAGTTATTAAAGGAGTTCCTTCTATGTAGGAGGATGAAAAGGGCATCGTTCGCAAATAAGAAACGGCTCCAATTAAAGCCTTTGATATTATTTGAGATTATCTATTTTCTCTCTTCTGCGACTACAAGTGTCTTTGTGAGCCTTTTCATCATGATCAAAAGGAGGTAGGAGGAGATGAGATCACCCTGCCTAATGCCTTGAGATTTAATAAAGATAACTCCTACTTCTTCATTGACAAGTAAGCATAGCTGATCATGGAAATACATATCATGAGGAGATCAATCCATGTACCATCAAATCCAAAAAAATGAAGAGATGCTTTTAAGGAAGACCTCTCGATCCCATGATATGCCTTCATTAAATTTGTTTTCAACATGGCAGAGGCCTTCTTACTAAACTTTATTGAATCAACCATTTATTGGGAATCAATATGCTTTCTTGGACGAATCAACCTTTGAGGAAAGCTCTTTGATTGGAGGAGATGATTTTAGCAAGAATTGACCTAATTCTAGAAACCATTACTTTATTATAATTTTGTAGAGGAGGTTGCAAAGACTAACTAGAGGAAATTTAGTAATCTTATTTGATTCGACATGCTTCAAAATAGAAACTATGTTAGTTGTATTTGCTTCGTTTAAGAGACGACCTGCTTTGAAAACGTTTTTAATGGCCTTGCATATATCACTTCCAATGATATGCCAATATAGTTGATAAAAACCTCTTGGAAATCCCTCCAAACCCGATGAGCTATCAGACTTGAAAGAGAAAATCGCTTGTCTGATCTTCTCATCTAAGGTTAGCTCAAGAAGAGTTATATTATCCTGAGCAAAAACTTGAGGTTCAGCTGCACCCTCCCACTCTAATCTAGCTCCTCACTAGGGAATAACCTACGAAAGTAACAAGTAGCTTCTTTGTGAATGCTAGCAAGTGTGGTAGGTTCGGCTCTTACCTAATTTGAAGCCTGATGTTGTGCCCAATATTTCGCTTGAATCTAGAATGGTAATAGGAAGTGTTTCGGTCCCCTTCCAAGAGCCATCTGCTTTGGCATTTTTGCCTCCAAAAGCATTCAACAAGCTCTCTCAGTTCTTGTAGCTTGTCTCGAATAAGAGTCTTGGTCCAATGTTGTTGGGTTGCCAACATTTACACATTTTGTAAAACCTCCAATTGGTTATGACAATTCTACATGCACTTAGAGATATCACCTACTGAATTGTCATTGCATGCAATAAGATTGGCTTTAACGAAGAGTAGCTTCTTAACTACCATCTATATGAGTGGTCCATGAAGTGGAATAGCCCAAGCTTGTCTTGCAACCTGTTCACTTCAAGAGATGCATATCTACATTCTAAAGAACTTGAAAGACATTCTCGGGGAAGAGCCTCACTGTTTACAACCATTAGCATTCCATTATGATATAATATGTAATGAGGGAGTACTTTAATCTACGTGTCTGGGTAAGTTTGCATCCACGAGAGATTGACTAGGCCTTTATCTAACCGACTAGTAATAAAAAAGAGTCCTTTTGCTGATTGAATCATGTCAATAAGGGGCCTAAGGCTAGGAGTTCATCTCATATTCTATCGAATTTAAGTCTCACCTAGGGATCTAAGATATTGGATTGCAATAAAGTTGCCTAGAGTTCTTTCTTGGCTATATAACAATTATGTCCATAAATATCTATTATATAGATTATCTTATTGTTGTATTGCACCCTTATAATGAGATGTTGATCACACACATCAATTGGATGCACAAAAACAGCGGATCTTCTACTAAGACAAATGACTCATGCTAGGGAGGAGCTTTTAAAATTGCCCGACATTATAGATCTACCCAAATTGGCAAAAATTCAATTTATGGAAATTTTGTTTTCGAAGAGAAAGGTTATGTTTATCTTATGTTGTAAAAGCATTGTATTTAATTAGATAAGGGCTAAACTCTTCCAAGCACTCTCATTTTCATAGCTTAGATCTTCATGAAGATTGTGGGGAAAGACTCTACCAAGAGGGCAACTCTTTCTTTGTACCACTTTGCAATGAAATGACTAAGGAGTCAACAAATCCTTCGCGATGGCTTCTCTTTTGTCTATATTGATAGAGATGATGGTTCTGTGCATGTCGGCTCCGCAAGGTTCCAGTGTTGCAGCAATAGTCGTGAGCCTGTAGATGAGATAGAGTAAAAGAGAGAGAGAAGGGACAAGGTTACCTTCAGAGAGTTTTTTCAAGAAGAAGACAATCATCTCTCTTTTTTTCTGTATATTTTTGTTGTATATATATTTGGCTTTTTCATCTTTCGAGCTTTTCTCTATGGGCTTTCCTTTTTAAAAGTCATTCCATGTTCATCCGGGAGATGCCTAGGACCTTTTCAAAAGTAAAATCAGTTTTGAATAAAGTTTTTCTTTCTAAAAAGCAACTCATGAAATTCGGGAAGAGGGCCCTTCTTTCTGTATTTCATGGTTGACATTAGTATTGGGGCCGATGTGGCCACCAACTACTTACATCTCCCACTTGGCCACGAGAGTCAACCTTTTGATACACTGGTTTTGCCTCCCACTATTTTAGGGTTTACCAAGTTGCATCATTTATCTAGTTGTAAGTAAATTATAACTTTTATCTATTATGCAATTTTTCCACAATCACTGTTTTCTTCCTACATAACACACAACAAAGTGTATTTTTTACACTTATACACTAGGAGTATCTCAAACGCATGTGGATTACATGTTTAGTAAAAAGTTCTTCTAAGATGCCTTTTATTAAGGGTTAGCCAACATACCAATAATTGACATATAACATATAATTATTTCATTTCTTTTGAGCATATCATGAACATAATGATATTTAACCATTATATGCTTGCTTCTTGAGCTATCAGCTCCACTCTTAATAAGAGTAATTGCTGCATTATTGTCATAATAAATGACAACTGACTCGTTGGTTATGTCCAGCTTCAAATAACGTATAAAGCGGCCTATCCAAACGACACTCATAATAGTTATAGTGCAAGCAACATACTTAGTTTTTTGTATATGCAATACTACACAACCTTGTTTCTTGCAAGCCAAAGAAACCGCACCACATCTAAATGAAAATATTTGACCAGAGATGATTTGCTGTCATCTGAGTATCCTATCACTTTTAGTTCATCTGCTTGAAAAAAAGTTTCAAGTCTTTTATTTCTTTAAGATATCTTAGAATCCTTTTTACAACTATCCAATGTTGCCATACAAGGTTACTTTGATATCTACTCATAAGACCAATAACAAAACTGAAATAAGATATTGTACACAACATAACATATATCAAGCTACCCACAATTTGTGCATAAGGAACATTATGCTTATCGTCTCCTTCATCGGGACAGTCTACCTTACTCAATTTGACCCCTTTTGCAACCAGTGTAGATGCATACTTGCATTCACTCATTTTAAACTTCTTGAGGATATAATCAATATATCTTTCTTGACTTAGGTATAAAAGTTTTGATTCTCTATCTCGAGAAATCTTTATACCCAGGATATAGGATGCTTCTCCTATATCCTTCATTCAAACCTTAAGTTTAACCATGATTTTGTTTTGACAATCATCTCATTGTCATTCCTAGTCAGCAGTATGTCATCTACATATAATGATAAGATGATAAAGTGGCTCCCATTGTTTCAGACATATACACAGTGATCAAGTTCATTAACCACAAACCCAAGTTCAATAATAGCATTTTGAAAAGTCAAATACCATTTACAAGGTAATTGTTTAAGGCCATATAATTTTTTTTTCAACCTATATACTTTATCTTCTTAGCCTTCAACAATATACCCTTCGGGTTGTTGCATATATATGATTTCATCTAAGTCTCTATTTAGGAAAACAATTTTTACATCTAACTCATGTAAATCTAAATTATAATATGATGATATTACCAAGATTATTCTTATAGATATAAATTTCGCAATAGGGGAATATGTCTCAATATAATCTATTACGAAAAATCCTTTGCAACCAATATCGTTTTAAACTTTTCGATTGTTTCATAGACCTTATATTTCTTTTCGACAACTCAACTTATAACTTTTCTTCCTCTTGGCAAATTAATCAATTCCTAGACTTGGCTTTTCTCAATTGATTAAATTTCTTCATCCATGCATTTTTCCAATTCTTATGATTCAAATGAGTTAGAGGACTGCTGATTTATCAAGTTATGAGTCAATTCATCTAAATCTATTGAATTACACACTTCCTTTGTAAGGTAAGCGTGATAATCTTTTAAATAAGATGGTGTGACCCTAGTTCTTTTGTATCAACTTAAAGTTTCGGTTTGTTCAGAAAGATCATCTATAAGTTTAAAGGATGATTGATATAGATGTACTAGATCATCATCATTTTCAAGGATGTCATTCTCAATATCTTCTAAGAATTCAACATCCTTGTTTTCTATTAGTCCATGGTTCTTGTGATAAAACCGATATCCTTCAGATCATGTAGGATATCAGATAAATATACATCTCAAAGACGTACTATCTATCCTGTCTCTAGACTGATTAAGGATCTTTATATGAGCAATAGATCCCCACCTCCTGAGATGACTTAAGTTTGGTTTTCTTTCAAACCACATTTCATATGGTGTAGAGAAAACAACTTTATATGATATTTTGTTGAGTATATAAATAATTGTACTTACTGCTTCTCTCCAAAATACCATTGACAAAGAAATACATATTAACATAGACCTTGTCATATTTAATAAGGTCCTATTGTATCTTTCTAGTACATCATTCTGTTAAGGTATCATGGGCATTGTATTTTCCTTTGCAATACCAAAGTCTTTGCAGAATTTTAATTTTTTTTTGCAGAGGTATACCTTCTACTTCTATTTGATCTCAAGACTTTGATTGTATACCTTGATTGGTTCTCAACTTCCTGCTTATTTTTTTGAACGCTTCAAGTGCATCAGATTTATGTGTTAGGATATATATATTTATATCTCGAGTACTCATCAATAAATGTTATAAAATAAACCTTTACTCGATGTGTTCTTACTCTAAAAGGTCCACATAAATCAATATGAATAATCTCTAGTTGGATTGTTGCCCTAATTATTTTTTTGGAAAATAATTTTATAGTCATTTTTCCATATATACAAGCTTCACACTTATTAAAAGTATTTTCATAAAAGCTATGCAATAAGTTAAAGGTGGTTAATTTTCTCAACTTCTTTAAATTTATATAACACAAGCGTTTGTGCCATACATTCACATCAATTAAATAGATACTATCAATATAAGTAGAAAAAGAACTTTCATTTTCATTTATATTAAGTTTGAACAATCGATGCTCAACATCAAATAAACAAGAAAAAGTTATCCTTCCATGCTTTCCCATAGTGACTTTGCCATGGACAAACTTGACCTCAAACATTTTCTTTAACAACGCAGGGATCAATACAAAATTACGCCTAATAGTGGGCACAATTAATACATCAGTAAGAACAATTAATGTACATTGTACAAAAATCCTAAAGGACCCAAGCCCAAGAACATCAAAAAAAGTATTATTCACCATATATACTCAATGCTCACCAGGTTTATATTCCTTGAGATTCATTACTCCATCTTTGCTCATTAAAATATGCTAGGTCGCTCCAAAGTCAAACTACCAACTAGTCACTAGGCAATCCAAATAAAAGTACTCATAAATGACGAAGATTATGTCTTGCCTCTCTGTTGGGCTGCATCGTTGATTGTTTCTAACATTGTTTTCTTGTTACACTAATCTCTTTTGTAGTGTCCCATCTTACAATAGTTGAAGCACTTTACCCGAGAAGCGGATTTCAATAGTTTCTTAAAGTTTTGACCACCCTACCTTTTATTTTTTATCAAATTTCTTATTTAGTTTTTTCTTGGTTGTTTTTGGAGTTAGACACTAAGTCTTCTTGAGCAACAAGCAATCTCTCCCTTTTGTTTTTATTCATATGTTCTTGTTCAATTATTAGTTTTAATGGGAGTTCTAAAAGGGTAAAATCTGGTCCAAGTCTAAGTATTGTGGTTACTATATTCTAGGAAGGAGGTAGACTCATACAACACGTTAATTCTGAGTCTACTGCTTGTTTAGGATCGTGGATATCTCTATTGGTTGAGGAATGACTGACTTTGCTATAACTAAATCCCTAGGCATTACCAACATTTGGTTAACATGTTCAACTACATTATCACTTTCTTTCATTTTATAAGAATTGCATTTTTTAAGGAGTAGTTGTACATGCGACTTAGCTGTAATATCATATTTTGTGGTCAGATAATCAAATAATTCTTTAGCAGTCTCATAATCCTCAAAGACCCTAATCAATTCATCTTCCATGTAAGTTAACATTATGGTCTTGGTATCGTATCATCTCTTAGAAATATTTTATACTTGTCTTTTTCATTATCTGTTGCATCTGGTCTGGATATTTCGATAATTTTGTCTTCGTAATTTGGGATTTCGTACAAGGAAAAAAAAGTAATTTCACTCATACCCGGGTTTTTAAATGAAGGAGAGAGAGAAAAAGAGAGGGAGAGAAATGCATGAAGAGAGAGAGAGTATGAGGGAGGGGGCGGAAAGCCACCGCCGATTCTTTGCCATTGGCCTGGCCTCCACTCCTCTTCTTCTTCATTTCTTTTAAAGAGGGAGGGAGACAGTGTGAGAGAATCATAGAGAGGGACCGGGAGGTCGCTGCCGGTTCTTTCGCCGTTGGCCTGACCTCTGCTTCTCCTCTTTTTTCGCTTCCTTGGCCTCTGTTCCTCCTCTTCTTCTTGCCTAACCTCTGTTCCTCCTCTTCTTCCTCTTCGGTTATTACAAAGAGGGAGAGAAATAGAGAGAAAATGAGAGGAGGTCACAAGGGTTCTGTAGCCACCAGCATGTCCTCTCTTTCTCTTTTTCTTTGTCTTTGCTTGAGCTCTATAGCGTTCATGCTGTCTGTGCAGTTTCAGGCCTATGGCCTGCCTAAGGCCGCCTTCAAAGGGTGGCTTTCGGCTGTCATATGCCTTAATACCACTTTTGAAACAAAACTTTCTTCTTCTCCATTTTCCCTTCTCTTTTTTTTATTAGTAAAAACTTATGGCAAATTTTTTTTTCGGTATTGTTTTAATGCTTCTCTCTCATTTTCTTTTCTGGAACTGGCATACTTGCTAAAGAGTTGTCGAAGGCTTCAAGGAGGCTTTGATACCAGTGATGGAGATAACGGTTCTGTACTTGTCCTCTCCGCAAGGTTCCAGTGTTGCAACAATAGTTGTGAGTTTGTAAATGAGATGGGAAAAAATAGAGAGAGAAGGGACAAGGTTACCCGCAGAGGATTTTTTCAAGAAGACAATCATCTCTCTTTTTTTTTTGTATATTTCTATTGTATATATACCTGGCTTTTTCATCTTCTGAGTTTTTATATCTGGGCTTTCCTTTTTAAAAGTCATTCCATGTTCATCTCGGAGATACCTATGACCTTTTGAAAAGTAAAATTAGTTTTGAATAAAGTTTTCTTTTTCCAAAAAGCAACTCATAAAATCCGAAAAGAGGGCCCTTCTTCTAATATTTCATCATTGCCGTTAGTATTAGGGCCAATAGTATCCACCAACTACTTACATATATCTCCATCACCTTAGGTTTGGAAGAAATCTTTCCTAGGTTACCTTCTTTCATCGGGTGACCTCAACTCCTCTTAGCACTTGATTCTTTGTTGGTGAGGCAAGATAAGTGGGGATCTTCTAGAGCTGGTAGACATAATATAGAAGACTATCCTTGTGTTCAAAGAGATTTATTTTTGCTATGCTTGGTCGCCTTTTCCTCGTCTGTCTAATGCTTTGTGGTCTTGCTTGGAGAAGAGAAAAGAAGAATTGGGGTGTTCGGGTTGGATGGAAGTGGTGATAGTCAGCAAAGTGAATTGTGGTCTTGCTTGTACTTCCATTCCGTTGATTAACTCTGTCAGCGATATGTCCATTGTTCTCATGAACCTCCATTTCGTAAGATTGTATTATTTTAGATGCAAGTTGCTCATTGATGCCTTCTGGAATTGATTCTTTGGGATACGGTTGAAGTGTTGCCTTGTTGGCTACCTCAGTAACTCTAGAAGAAATTGATTTGTTAGTCTTCACTTGGACAATACTTCCTTAGAACTGGTTCTGGAGCTTGTTATGATCCATTGCTGGCATCAAACTGATCTCTTTTCTCTTCCATATCCTAAAGGGTTTCAAGGGCATTGGCAGTGCCAATCTCCGAGCTCACCTCTTTCTTCCTCCAATCTCTACTAGGTTTAGCTTGTTGCCACTCGCTAAGTTGGTTTAGACAGGGGGGTTTAGTGGTTCTTTGGGCCAACATACCCATTTATACGATAGGTAGATCCACAGTCTTTGTAGTAGGATATATGAACTTCTCACTCGGTAGACAAATTGCACACGAGATCAAGTCTAGAATAAGAGGAATTGTTTTAACTTGGTACATCTTATGGGGGACTTCTTGTAAATGCAACCAAAGGACAAACATTCAAGGGAAGAAGTTTTGTCGTTTGCCACAATGAATCGACCCTCTAGATAGTTGGCGATTCCTTCAAAAGACCTCTTATGTCCATAGTTTTGGGTTTAAATTAAAGATTCTTAGCCAAACATGGATGGTAGATGTGATCTTTAGCTTCTAATCTTTACCTCGGTGCCAATGGTTCTAACACTAGATTGCACCCAGCTGATTTTCAGTTGCCTCTTCTTAATAAAGTATTCATATTCTCTGTAGAAGATAATCGAATTAGAAACATTTCTTTCTTCCCTATCTACCATGAACTTGACTTACTTGAAATCGCTCTAGAACCCATGAAGATTCTCAAATATGAAGTTGTACTCCATCCTTTTGTCTTCTCTCACTGAAAAACCCCGTCATTTCAATGAGTAGGTTGCTCGGGGAATGACCAATACTTTTCGATCGTTAACCGTAGCCACCGAGATTTATGCATCTTGAGATGGTTTTTCTTGAGCAACCCCTCCTACCGCTTGAGACCAAGTAAGAAAGGTCCTTTTCCCGGTTTGGGTTATTGGCAGTCGCTACCATCATTGGCTCATCGGTATTAGGGTGGGCTTTACACATGGAGTCATGATTCTGCATTTTGTTGTTGGAACAATCCATCGACTACACGGTAGATGGTAGGACTGTGCATCGGTCAGTTCGGTTAGCCAACAATAATATTATTACACTCATCCTTCAAAAAACAGTGGTGGAACATGAGTGAGCATCATCGGTGATGGGTAGGATTCAATATATATACTGCATTTCTCAATTCAATTTTTAACCCGGTTTCACAAGCACTAGCTAGTATGCTTAGGTGCTAACATATCCAAAGAAATTTCAATCATTCATCTTTGAATTTTGTTCATAAAAGCAAAAAAATGTATATGTTAATCAAATACAATTGTAAAAGTGCATACAATTTTTTTATTTTTTAATTAAAATTTCAATCATTGATCTCTCAAGATAGATGATTAAGATGTATTTTGATATGCTAGTAGTTAAGTGTGTTACATACACCAAGTTCTCTCTCCCTCCCTCTCTCTCTTTACACACACACACACACATATATATATATATATATATATATATATATATATATATAGAGAGAGAGAGAGAGAGAGAGAGAGAGAGAGAGAGAGAGAGTAAAGTTAGGATCAATAGTTTGTGGGTAGTTCAAAACTAATTTTTTTATCTCGATTTCTGTGAGATGGTGGACCAGCTCTTATTGGAGTTGATGGATACAGTGGATTTGTTAAAAGCCGATAATTGATCGAATTAGATAAGCTACAAGACTTGGTATTGAAAAATCTAGAACCGATAAGTGTGTTGGATGGATGTAGATCCAGATTCAGGTAAAATATTTCCATGGAACACTTGGACCCAAATAAATTAGAAACCTGATGATCTTCAAATCTGACAGTTTCTTCGCACCCGACGGTGGGTCAAACATAGGGAGACAATCCATGTGAATGCATCGAGTTCATGTATAGTGGGATTAACCTCGAGCAACTGGAAGCCCACTTTATCCTTTAGGTAAAACAAAACAACGATGTGTAGATCTAAGAGTAAATAGTAATATAGATTCCAGCTTCACCTGACATCCGTGGTGGACACAGTTCTCTTCGGGTATGGTGAATAACCAACAAAATCTGTTGGAGTCAGGTGACCTAGAAATCGCCGGTTTGGAATGTTGTTTCCAACGGAAACTGAATCCGGTCAGAAACCGGCTGAAACAGGAACAGGTCAAACCAGACCTAGTACTACCGAGGATCACCCGATTCGGTTGAGGTTCCACCTTTCGTGGGACCATAAAACCCAGGGTTCCATATTTTCTTATTTTCTTTTAAATTTAAAATTTTAGTGATTGTTTCTGGTTTCGGGTGGTTTGTCACTCAAGCTGGAACTCAAACCTGGTCCTGGTTCGATTTCAATTCTTGGTTCTAAGAGAATTAGAACCGGCCATGTCTAAGGGAAGCTATATAACACATGTATTCACTTGTGGGCTATAAACTTTTCTTTCTGGGTAAATTTTCTGATGGGGCTGATTCCTCTCCTCGACTCAATGTAGATCTGCCACTGCCTGACACTGGTTGTTGTTTCTAGTTTTGACCTCCTACCTATGAAAATCTCCGTCCTGAGTTCGATACCAAGTGTGTGCATATCTGTAATGGTTCTGCCCAACCCTCGCTTGTTTACTAGCATAAACCAAAAGAGATGATCGCATTCCCCACTGTTCCGGTTTATTCCTTGGGTATGGTTTCCTGATGTTCAAGGTCGCTTCCCTACCAACCAAGTCCCAGATGGTCCTGGCTTTCTGTTTCGGTTGTATGCGGTTCTAGTAAGATCCTAACCCACTTGTATGCTCTATACTTTTTTTTTTAATGTACAATGCAGAGGCTAAAGCCAAATTCATGACCATGATATCAAATTCATGACTTTCAACTTGTGAGCTAAACCCCTCCCAGGTGAGCCATTGATCTGCTTACATCCTTTATATTTTGTAAAGAATCACACATGATTTGCCAGTAGGGATGACAACGGGATGGGGTGGAGTGGGTTTTCACTCCACACACACCTGATCCACGCTAGAGACCTCTTACTAGATCCCGCTCTTGTGGATCAAATCCTGCACCCACTATGCGCTCACTCAAGTGTAGCCAATCTTACCCCACTTATTTTAAATGTATGTCAATGAGATACCTCTTTTTTACAAGGTTCTCCATAAAACCTCCCTCGGTACCCTATCTTAAGCTTTTTCTACATCAATAAATATCATATGAAGGTCTTTCTTTTTTACTCTAAAATGTTCCATAAGACGTCTCAAAACATGAATCGCTTAAAGAGTAAATATGCTTGACATGAATCCAAATTGGTTCTCTTTTGGAGTTGATACTTGTCTTAACCTATATTTGATAATTCTTTCCCACAGTTTCATAGTATAGCTCATTAACTTTATACCTCGATAATTCACATAATTTTGAATGTCTCCCTTGTTGTTATATATGGGTATAAGTGTACTCGCTCTCTATTCCTCGGGCATATTTTGGTTTCTCCATATTTTATTAAATAGTCTTGTAAAACAAGTGATTCCTATTTCTCCTAGTATTTTCCAAACTTCTATAGGAATATTGTCTAGTCATACCGATTTACCACTCTTTATGTGTTTAAGCACCTCTTTGACTTCATTCTTTTGAATATGTCGGTAGAAATTGTGATTTATATAGTTTTCTGATTTGGCTAACTCTCCTAAGCTAATGCTAATATCTTTATTTTCATTAAAAAGCTTACAAAAATAGTTTTTTCATCTATTTCTTATATCATTATTTGCCACTAGAATTTTTTCACCCTCGTCTTTGATGCATCTCACAGAATTAAGATCTTTAGTTTTCTTATTTCTAGCCCTACCTATCTTAAAAATATCTCTTTCACCCTCTTTTGCGTTGAGTTTTTTTATATAAATCATCTCAAATTTTAGCTTTTACTTCACTGACAACCATTTTCCCTTCCCTTTGCTTTCTTATAAGCTTCTAAAGTTTTAATAGTTTTTTTAGCATAATGTAATTTGTAACATACCCTCTTTACCTTGATTTTATTTTGCACTACTTCACTCTACCACCAAGCTTCTTTTTGTACCGGTACATCTCCCTTAGATTCACCTAACACATCTTTCGCCACTTTTCTAATATGTATAGCCATATTGTTCCACATATCACAAGGTGTACCAACATAATTCCAAGTATCTCCTTGAAGGACTTTCTGTTTAAATATATCTTCTTTCTCGCTTTTGAGGTTCCGCTATTTAGTCTGAATAGCTTGATGCACTCTTTTCTTCTTTGTTCATTTTTTTATTTGTAAATTCATAATTAAAAGTCGATGTTGAATAGTGAAACTTTCTCCTTGAATTACCTTGCAATCTTTACAACACGCACTATCTTTTTTTCTATAAATAAAGTAATCAATTTGTGTTTGTGATAAACCACTTTTATAAGTAATTAAATGTTCATCTCGTTTTTTGAAGATTGTATTGACTATAAAGAGATCAAATGCCATAGTAAAATTTAAAATCTTCCTACCTTCCTCATTTATATCTCCAAAACCAAAGTTTCCATGAATACCTTGATATCCTAATGCCTCCTTACTTACATGCCCATTTAAGTCTCCTCCTAAACAAATCATCTCCTTTTGTGGAATCCTTTGAATCACCTTATCTAACTCTTTCCAAAAAGCTGTCTTTATACTATCTTCTAAGCCTATTTGGGGTGTGTAAGCACAAACTATATTCAAAACCTCTGCTCCTAACACTAATTTCAACGTCATGATTCGGTCACCATATCGCTGTATGTCTACTACACTATCCTAAAAATTTTTATTTATGATAATACCAACTTCATTTTCAGCATTTTTCTTACCTGAGTACCATAATTTAAAACTTCTATCCTCTATCTCCTTTGCTTTTTCTCCAACCCACTTTGTCTCTTGTAAACATAGAATATGAATCTTTCTTCGAATCATAGTATCTACGACCTCCATTAGCTTACTGGATAATGTTACGATATTATAAGAACCAATACGAATGTTATTATCTAGAACTAGCTTCCTTATCCCCTACATCCGTACATATTGAAAATGCGGAGACCCTCTCTATAAATTATTCACTACATTCACACAACAATATAGTAGGACTAACTTCTCTATTTTATAATATATATATATATTTGGGGGAGATAGGGTGGGTTTCACTTGTGGGTTTTCTTTGTCTCATCCTACCCTGCAGTAGGGTAGAGATTGCCATCTCTATTCACCAGTTTGAATATTTTCGTATATAAACAAACTGACAAGGAACACAACACGAGACATGTTAGAACGTCATTTCACGCGTATTGACACCAGGGCTTCACAAAATCCAGTTCCGTAATAACAGACACATATGACTGGTATACATACTAGCATACGTGTCGTTTTTTGTGAGTAGTTTATGTTTAAATATGCTTGTAGACATGTTCAATTCGGAACCAGACAGGCATGTTTTGCAACCGGAACTGAACCAACTGGAACCTGAATAAGCGGAACTGAAACCATAATCGAACCGAGAACTCCGGTTCGAAAAGTAGCGGTTTGGATCGAAACAGGAACAGGACATGTCTACACGTTTGCAAGATGTACTTTATTTCTCAACAAGCTGTTTCCTACCTAAGGAGTTGAGTTCAACTTATTTGAATTCATTTGTGCTCATTCGAAGTTTTAGCTCACTTTTCAACACAATATGCTGACATTGTTTAGAGGAACATGCATATTTCACCTGTACTTGATCTTCTCAACTCTCTAATAACCAACCAAGCAATGCAGAGAAGGTTTACATGATTTTTCGAGTTGATGAACGAGCCAAGGAAACGCCATTCATGGTCATCTCGGTCAAGGTCTTGAAGAGTCCCAGGAATAGCTGAACCGACCGGATCTACAAGCGGCTCGGTTCATTTGCCAGCCTACTAACACTGCCAAAAAAATATTGAACTTCATCACATGAATGTTTTGCCAGATCCAAAATCGAATGGCACAAGAACTGAACCCAGGTGCAGAGGGTGGCCAGTATGGTACTAGTTGTAGGTTTTGGTTGAATAGGAACCATCGGCTTGGAATATGATCTTCGTCTTATTCAGGTTTAGTTCTACGTTGCTTAAACTTGTTAATTACTTACGTACCACTTCTTGGTAGGTGGCAATTTACTGGTTTCAGGACCAAAAACGTGTGTAATAAGAGGTGCAAATCTAGGTTTGTGTTTACAGGTCGGGTTCTGGTCAGGTCACTTTGAGGCTTGGCTTTGTGCTGGAAACAAATCGACCCAGTCGTTCCTTTTTAGAATCATTGTATTGTTGTTTTTCAGGTCAACCAAAACCAGACGTGAACCCGATGAAACCTGTGATTACACATGCCCGTAGGTTTACTTACGGATCCATATGCACTCATAATATATAGATTTGCAATCATATTCATTCCATTTGCCACTAATCTATATATGCAGAGATATACATAACATATGGAAGCTAATAGGAAACCTAAAAATAGATTTGCATAAACATATTTCCGTGTCAGCTTAAGGTCTAAGGTACCCCAGGCGGTTTTTTGTTCTCTTGCTTCTGGTCAACACGGATCCAACGGGCATTGTGTTGAAACCTAGCACCAACAAGGATTTTCCAATTCAGGTTCAAGTCGAGTTGTGCTTGAAATTACCCAACTGGCATTGTGTTGAAACCTAGCACGAACACGGATCCATGATAAGTTGTTTCATGTTTGCATAGAAACAGGTCAGACCTTTACCTTGTATGTTACTTCGGTAGGAAACTCACGGAATTTTTCATATAGCGTCTAATGTAGCAACACTTTTTTCATATTTCGTAAACGTTGTGTGGTTGAATAGAATTATCCAAAAGTTAAATAGCAGCGACAATAATAGATAAAAGCTGCTGACTGACGCACGATTCCAGACCGTGAGGGGGCCGCACCCCAACTGTTTGTTGTATTGCTCAGCCCCGAATCCTGGCCATAAACAAGCTACTCGACAATTTTATCCCGCCAGTAAGAACGATATGGCAGACCCATTGGCAGATGAGGAGGAAAATATTACAAGTGAGGTCTCAGGAATATCCTTCCTTACAAGAGGCTTCAACACTCATTCGCAATGCTAAAGAATATAAAGGTGGAGTAACTTCAATACGCTCAAATAACGATCTCGAGTCTGAGAAAGAGGCAGGCCTATTGGCAAGGAGCCCAAGATTGCATATAAAGAATCTTTTGTGGACATTGAGAAAAAGTAGTAGACAGTTTGATGGGGGAAAGTACGGATGTTAATCGAGACATTGGCCTGCTAGAGCTCCAAATTTGCTTGTAGCTTCCAACATTTGGTAAGAATGTACTCACTAGAGGTGGTAGTACTATTGGAAACACACATTAGTAGGGCAAACAACAATAAGTGTATCAGGAAATTGGGATTCAAACTCTCTAGAATCTCTAAAGCCTGGGGATTTGCTGGAGGAATACAGATACTCTGAAAGAGTAGCTCTATTGATTTCTTGGTAATTGAGAATTACCCACAATTCTAACATAACAGAGTAAGGGAAGACGAGAAGTCCATAAGAAAGAGACAAGAGACAGTTGTGAAAAAACTGAGTGTGTATGCAAACACCATACAATCCCATGGCTGCTCGCAGGAGATTTTATTGAGATAGCTCGCATGAAAGGAAAAAAGGTAGAGCCCAATGTCATCGTCTAAATGTAAGGCATTTGCAAAATGGATAAACTCATGCATGCTATTAGACCTTGATGCACATGGGCCAATATATACATGGAGAGGTCTTAAATCAACAGGATATGATAGATTGTTTAAAAGACTAGACATGACCTTGTGTAGTGGGAAGTGGCGAATGTCATTCAAAGAAGACGAAGTCATGCTTTTACCGAGAATAGTATCAGGTAATCATCCCTTACTCATAGAAGATAAAAGCGTTAAGACAAGTATTACAGAAAGGCCTTTTCACTTTAAAGCTATATGGTTAAACCACCCACTTTAAGAATTTTTTGAAACAGAAGTGAACCAAAGACTGCCCAATCGATCAAGCATTTGCGGAACACAGCCCAAAATTAAAAGTGTGGGATTTTGAAATGTTTGGACACTTACAGAGGAACAAAGTTGCTAGGGATTCAAAGATCATCGAATTATGAGAACAATCTATTTCTTGATACGGTAGAATTCTAGTTACAAGAGGAATTTGAAGAGATATTTTGGCTACAAAAATCTAGGCCAACACTCATACAACAAGAGGACCAGAGTACCAAATATTATCACATGAAAACCATGATTCGAAGACATTAAAAAAGAATTGAGATGATTCAGAAGGCTAAGGGTACATGGATCCATGACTCCAAGGCGATTCAAGAACACATATTGGCACACTATAATCCCTATTTTCGGAGGAAATGAGCAAAGATTAAGGGTGAACAATGCTACTCATTGGCCTACAATGAACAACACTCAAATGGAATATATAGGATACTCATTCTCTCTAGAAGAAATTCAACATGATATTCAGGAGATGAATCCCAATAAGGTACTAGGTGAAGATAGATTCTCAACACTACTTTTCCAAGAGAATTAGGAATTAGTAGGGAGTGATGTGACACATTTTGTGCAACATTTTTAGCAAAGGAAAGGGAATCTAGGTGCTCTCAATACCACCTTAAGAACTCTCATCCCAAAGGTTGAACATCTTGAATATGTGAGTCAATTCCGTCCTATTGCATTGTGCAATACCATATATAAACATGTAACAAAGGTCTTGATGAATAGACTGAAGGCCCTACCCAGACTAGCTTTGTGCTCAGGAGGAACATTACGATAATATTATCATAGTTAAAGAGATTACACAAGTAATGATACAAAACAATGGAAAGAAGGGGTGGATGATCATCAAAGTTGATTTAGAAAAAGCATATGATTGACTAAATTGACACGGACCTCCTACATACCGCCACCACGTGTCTTCCACGTCATCAAGTACCAACACGTGGCCACCACATGCCAACACATGTGCTGCCCTACTAGCATCCCCCTACGTGCCGCAGTGACTGGATTTGGATCGAGCTTAGTGACCCAGAAATATCCAATTCAAGAAAATGCCTATAAAAAGAGGATGTGGGTGACAAAGAGAGAGGATTCCAACCCAAGATTAAGAAGCTCTCCCAAGGTGGATGTGAGGGATCTCATTCCTAGCCTAAAGAGGAGTTCATCAAAGAAAGAGAGAGAAAGGGAGAGACCTAGAGAGAAGGCTTCAAGTCACTCCCATCTACCCATTTTCTTATTTCATTCTTGTTGTAATCTTAGAGTTCTTGTCTTAGACATTGTAATTTCAAGAGTAACAACCATTTTTAGAGAATATCATTGCAAAAAGAGGGTCACCTCAGTCCGAAGACGCGAAGGAGAGGGTTATAGTTAGAGGAATTCGCTATCTTCGTAAGATTTCGTTATTTCTACCCCAATATATAATATATCTTATATGTTATTACCTTTTTTATGCTTATATATTATATCATCTCTTCTCCCATTTCTTTGGTATATTGATCGCCTATGATTCAACTCAAGAATCTATAAGAGGGGCATAACAATCATGATTATATATAATGACATAAGTATGTAATCACTATTATTATGGATTAATCACCTATAAGTTTATGATATCGGAGGGCATTGGACTATAATCGCATATATTTCTCAAGCGAGTAATTTCCTTAGAGAAAGATGTCCTAGAAATCTATATGTAGTTGAGTTTCTTTCCGAACGAACATAAGTCCTCAACAAAATTCTTTTAGTGATCATTAAACTATTAAGATTTTAACCAAATGCATCATTATTTTTCATAAGAAAATTACTTCAGATTTCAGTATATTGCACAAACCTTATGTAATCTTCGAATTTTTCAACTATCATTTCCAAACGAAATGCTGTCAAGTTTTGTTCATGAGTGAAACATACATCGGCCAATATCTACTAAAATTTTTACAAATTTTGGACATATATGAGGTTCATAAAAAATTATCAAAGATCAAACTCAACCCGAAACAAAACCTGTTTGTGACAAAATTTTTGTGATAGATGTTCAGTAAAACTATTATAACTCGGTCTGTAAGAATCCAAGTATCTCAAGAATGGTATTATATAAAAGCTAGCATCCATATCTTTTCAAATGAATCATTTCATAGAAATCAAAAAAACTATATACGGATATACAAGTGTTTTATTGAGACCCTAAATATCGGTCACATATAGTGTCTAAGTTTCATCATAACATTAGTTAAAAGCTTTTCTCAGATTTTTATTTGATCATCCAAAGATTCAAAACTATAAATAAAAAAATTCAATAAAACTTCATACCTAGTTCTCACTTAGGTAAAATTTTTGAGATTTTTTTACTCCAATAAGAACCTATAGAAAATATAAACTTTATGTTGTAAAACATAACTAATTCTGTTTTCACATAACTGAACCTAGTTGGGCCAAGTGAAATCATTGTTGTTTTAAAAAATGTTGTTTCAAATCAAAATTGTTTTGGAAAAATTACGAATTTCAAAATCACTCTTCTTAAGTGTTTGAGTTGACCCTTGAGCGTTGATTTAAGAAGGCCTACGTCAAGAAGAACCTACTTTTCCACAATCACCAAATAATCAAATAAATCTCTTTGCAAGTTTGAGTAAACTTTTTGGCACCCTCGCGCACGTTTTTTATAAGTAAAGTTTTAAATCCACATAAGACCGAAAAATTTGTTTACAACCACTAAGCATTCACCCAATGATATCTTTCTCTAGCAATATTGTTAACTACGCTATGAGAGCACCATTCTCTATCTGAACCTTTGGACTATAATAACTTTGCTTTGCTAGCCAATCTGCACAACAATTTCCTTCTCTCTAGATATGTCTCAAGGCAATTTGCCAATCCTCACAACCACCAATGTATTATGTTGATCAAATTGTTACCTTTTCAATCTTATCGATGTTTGTGATATATAAGTTGTATTGCTTCAAGAAAATCTGTCACCACTATAATTTTTTTGTGACCTGTTTTCCACACCATTTCTAGGCCTCGTAATATGCTCCGAAGTTCTATATCTAAAGAAAGAGCAATCACCTAGGGCTTTAATAAAACCTAGCCCTCCACATCTTGTTTGCCTTGGAAATCTTTTGAGCATCTATTTGCATTAAGCTTTTTCCATCCTCTATTTTGGGTTACCCATTTCCTCCATTTTTGAGGCTAAAGTTTTCCTAATGATGTAGTTTTCTCTTGCGTTGCATTTGAGACTTGTTTTGTATAATGTGTAATGTTATCCTATTTGTTTCATGGTTCTTTATATCTAACATCAAATAGAGCCCTATTTCTCCATCGCCATGCCAGCCACATTTCTACCCTAAACATAGTTTTCCACTTCACTTGGCCAGTAACTCCCAGATCAAATGTAAGCTCAAATCTAAGCCAGTCCTGTAAATTCCATGTGAAAAAAATCCTTGAGATGTGTGGGCTTTAACAGTTTGATCCACAAAGGAGCTATCTTTCTACAATCCCAAAACATATGTAAAACATCTTCAACTTGACTTGATTTCTGCAAAATTCATAGGCACCATCATCCTTGATCTCCATTCTTTAGTGTGTAGACGAGTATGGTCACATGACACAAGAAAGTCAGGATGCATGCATGACCTTTCCATTTCCATATTCTCTTCCATAGATAACTATGATGTTTTTGGTAAATATTAGTGTTTAGAGAATAGTAGCTCGTAATTGAAAAATTACCTGAATTAGTTGCCTTCCAAACAACACGATCTTCAACATCTTCCTCTCCTAGTGGTAGAGTTGCATGCAGTTTAAGAATTATACTGTCTTCGACATTGCTTTTCAAGATTTGGAGTTTACATCTACTATATGATCTCACATACTTAGAGACTCGCTTTTGGGATGCTTTCTCATCAATGCTTCTAAGAAGATGTTGCTCTAATCGTCCAGCTCCACTGAACCACTCATTCCAGAACCTTATCATTCTTCAATTACCTAATTCTCATTTCAAGCCTTTTATCATTCGATGCCACATTTTGACTATTTCTTTCTATAGTGGCAAGTCATTAGGTTTAAAGCAGACCTCTAATCCATCGAATCCATCATTTATCTCTCAAACTTTGCAAACCTAATCCTCCATTGTACTTAGGTCAGCAAAGTATTGGCTACAACAATTTTGGTTAAGAAATCCTCCCAGCAAATGAAAGACATTGGGCCTTCCATCAACTCAAGCAATGTCTAACACTATCTATAAGATGTTCAAACTGCCTTTTATCATGACCATGTTGTTCAAATCTCACTCCTAAGTATCTGCCCAATTTCTTGATATGGTTAAAACCACATTTTTCATGAATGTCTTCAGCCCTGTCTTTGATATAGTTATGCGAGTGGTGGCCGATGTTGGGGCAGAAGACGTGATTGCATGCGAGGTAGCTGGTAGTGACACTTTTATTCTCTGCTCTATAGGTTAATCTCTTTAACCTTTCTAGACTACTTTAACCTTCTGGTGATGTAGGGTCGCTTGTTGTAGGAACTTCCTTGGTTAAGGGTATTTTGAACTTTTACTTTTATGCTTTTTTAGTGAACTTGAGTCGTCACCGAACTTAGTCTTATGAGGTCCCGCTCTTTTCTCCACCATGTTTTGAGCCTATTTGTTTTATTTTTGTCTTTTTAATTCAAATATTCTATTGGGGTAAAACAATCATTTTGCAAATATTTATAGGTAGAACTTATTTTGGTTTTAAATACCTAATTTTAACTTTTACAACCCTTTTTTAAAAGGAAACATGCTTGAAACAGTAAAATTTAACTAATATAGCCTCAAGGGTAAAATAGTCATTTTAGAATTTTTACAAAATTCTATTCTTTATGGAGCTTGAAGTAACCCTCATTTTTACGTTCTTAGAAAATTTTGGGTTTGGAAATGAGCTTACTTAAGGCATCTTTGTTGAAAGAAACCTTAAAGGACCAACAACCACAATTTTGCTTGTAAAGGATAACTTTTGAAAAAACAAGTTTTTTTTTGAAAATTTTGGGTGTTTATAGTGATGAAATAAACTAATGGGTATGGGCATGAGCCCCACAGTTTCCACAAAAAAAGAATTATCCAAAAGTTAGCCAGCATCTTTAGATATCTAACTAGTTGAGGTAGATTTTGGAAATCTCTCAAATAAAATATGAAGCATAAAGATAATCCACGTTCTACTTCACTTATCGATTTTTAAAATTTTTCCATGTAGAGTTTTTTAAGTATCAACTTTTGTTTTAGGACAGAAATATACTCTTTTAATATTAATAAGGAGAATGGAAACAATATGGGTCTCAATGTGAAACGTTATTACATTGTAACATTCGATCAAGTGCAGTGTTCAAGGGTAGAAAGTTGGGACATGACACAAAACCTGACATAAACATCATCCTTAAAGTTGGTTCTCGTCCATCCAAAATGACAAAAAAAATGTAGTGAAATCAATGCAACACAAAACACAAAATTATTGACAATTTTAGATATGACAAAAAAAAAGCTTGTTGCTGATACAACCTGAAAAGTACATATGCTAATCCGGTAAAGTGATTTTTGGAGGTTAGTTTGGACTTGGATTGATGGTTTGAATCAGAACTGAACTGACCCTCACAGTTCAGACTTGGTTATTGACTAACCGAACTAAATTTGATATTTCTTGGCAATTCCAAGTTATTTTTTGGTATCAATTTGAAACCCATGTGATCTTCAAATGATGTTGGAACCATACTAAAATTGCAACTGGCTTATAACTGAATTCGATATCAGACCCACAGCCCACAAACTGGAGCCATACCATAACATTGAGGAGGCTCAGTTTGCTTCCAGTTTCAAGTTGTGGTGGCCTGGCCTAGTGATATGTTGTGGTTAGACATTGTTGTTGTCAAAGTAACGATGCAATTCAAATGACAAATTTGTAAGTCAGTAGAATAGAATACGAGTGAGGCATGTAAGAGAACTCTAACCCTCGTTCTCAGGGAGAAATGGATAAGGCTTCACGTGACAGAGTAGATTCCTAGGAATCCAACTGTGCGTATCCCAACTATGGTTAGAATCACATATACGAAAATGCACTTATTGGTATGCATCGAGAATACTAAGTTACAACTGCTATAAAAGCAAGGAAACAAGTAGAAAGGTAAGAATTGTGGTTATATTCTTTAATCTTTGAAGTCTTCATTAAGATCACTATTTATAGTCCTCCATTGAGGCGACAAAGAATGAATCAATCTTTCTTAGACATGACTCCCAATAACAAGTAGAAAGGTAAGAATTGTGGTTATATTCTTTAATCTTTGAAGTCTTCATTAAGATCACTATTTATAGGCCTCCATTGAGGTGGCAAAGAATGAATCAATCTTTCTTAGACATGACTCCCAATAGCTTTCATTTCCATGTTCATGCTTCCTTTTCACTACTGTATCAGGTGAAACGTATCAACTGCCTTCCCACTACTCTTTTTTACTTTGAGATCCATCGACATCATGCGTTTGAGTTTCTTGTTCTATTAACCATTGGGGTCCCTCAAGGTTTTCATTACGTGTCCATTTTCTTCCTTGAGGCCTCTTAGTTTCGCCAAGTAACCCTTTTTATTTTTTGGTGTCAACTCATGCCCCTATGAGTTTATGTCCACAGTCATCAAGGGCATGACTTTTTTGGAATTTTGTTTCCTAAAGATCATTTGAGATTTATAGAGGTTGAACGGCCTTCTGCTTCTTTCTTTCACTCTATTATTCTCCTACATAATCTTTCAAAACCCCTTTTTGCTTCTATGGCTTTGGATTTGAACTATGTCCTTCCCCATACCAAAGTATTAGTGGTCGACCTCACTGATTTATATTCTCATGACTTGCCACTGCTTGTCGAATAAGGTTTCAGCAAGATGTACCAATGATTGTAAATTTTCCAATTAGCTGGATTGATAAACAAGGATCTCCTTTTCAATTCTTAGACTTTGTTTCTTGGTGGGCCATCCTCCGTGAAGATATGACTAAGTCTTCATTTGATGAATATTGGTCAAGGCTTGTACACTAATTGAATCTCAACTTCCTGGTGTCTCAAGCATCCACCGCCAGTGAAGTAGAAGTCATAGCGTCTTGAGAACTTGCTCAATAGTTGCAAGAGTTGCATGTTCTATTGGCCAATGAAGAAGCCCTCGAGAGACATGCCCGACTCGACATCTCCAGAACTAGTGATCTCGAGGGACATTGGAGAAAGTAAAAGGAGTTCTCCGGGGGATGTTGAGGTTATGATACGTTAGTTGGGAATAATGAGAGCGCGTTTGATGTCATTATTATCCTCATTAATGACACTAGAAATGTCCAATCATATCCATTCACACGTACCTATTAGTTATGCATTTCTTTATGCTTTTATCCTTTGATTTTTGTTCTTTTAGGTTTCCAAAAGACAAGTTTGAATGTCATTTGCTCCTGACATCACATGGTAAATCCCGCAACTACCTAGTTAATCCTATTGTCACCTCAAGTACTGAATCGGACAATCACGTGAATTGACGGTAAAAGGATATTTTGTCCATTATCTATAAAATGATAGTTGGTTTTTATCTTATATCTCAAACTTTTCGTGAGAAATTGCCAATCTCCTATCTCTATATCTAGAGTTTTCCATTTTCCTCTTCTCATTTACTTCAAGCTTCATGACTTCAAAGAGTTTGATCCCATCTATAATCTCGATGTCGGGTCACCATATATGATATATCATTTATTCAGAATATTTTCATCTTGGTCCTACCATGTATGTGAATGAGGGCCTTAAGAACATTATGAAGATATTTGTTATGAAGACTTTTCCCTTTTATGCCAATTAGTAGTGACATGATCGTTTCCCGAAGGACCTTCACACTTGGCCAAAGCCTTTCAAACAACACATATGTTGTCTCAACCAAGCGAGTTCCCAATACATGGATGACTGGCATAGATGAGGAGTTTTCCACATTATCAAGCTATCTCAAATTACCTTCCCCACAGACCTTAACCTCCTCTTTTGTTTCTTAGGGTATTGGTCTAACAAGATCAACTATTTCATTCTCAAATCATGCATAATTGACCCTACTCTTCTTGACGTTCATGCTATCACCGGTCTTTCCTATGATGACCCTAAACTCCATTTCCTCGGTTCTCTTAATTTTTGGTTCTTTTTCATATTCAAGAACATGTCTTACAAATTGTTCTTGGAAGCCAATGTTTATCACATAGGAGAAGTGACTATTGATAAGTATGCTAGTTTTTTTCTATTATGATTGTACAAGTTCATTATATGTCCTGATGGTATAGCGATCACCAAAGAGTATCATCTCATTATTGAGGCATTATTTTTTTGTTACCATTTTGATTTTTGTTCATTTTCCTTGAGTACCCTCTTTCATAGAATACATACCTTTATTTTTCAACTTGTCAATGGAAAATCCCCCTGACCAGTAGTGGTTTCTATAGTATTGGATATATCTATATTTTTTTCAATTACAAACTCTCAATAACCTGGTATGCCTCATTGATCTCAAAAAAGAGAATTCTCTCTAGACAAAGTTCTATTAAGACTTCACTCGCAAACCCAAGCATTGTCAATTTTTCTTGGTAAACTACTTCGCCTAGAACTCAACAATAATACTGACTTGAGTCTGTTGAGTTATGGTGATTTCATGACAACACGTTGTAAAAACTGTCCAACCCTGATCATATATCTCCCATAGAGTGGAAATAGTTTCTCTACTATTGGGATTTATTGAAGAGAGTTGGAGCATCATCTTCCTATACTAACCAAATGATGGTGAAAAGGTACTACCCTCAATGCCTAGCTCATCAATTCGGGATCATCCAAGAGATTCTAAGTCCCATTTACCCGATCGAGGTGGTAGCATGTTGCATGATTGTCTTGACTTATACAATAGCCAAAGTCAGCCTACAACTGGAAGAGAGATTTCCTTATAGTGGCTTCTTGATGACGCCACGATTCACTTATTAAGTATGAAGAATGGTGATCTTCGGTTGTATACACTATTTTCAACAAAGAGTTGAAGAACTTCATACAAAGCTTAACCAGTTCAACACTTAATCAACCAAGTGCCAAGTTTCTATCAAACAACCCAAGCACACTACTGTAGAAGCATATGCATTCTAGTTTTTCTCACCTTCTCGCCCGTGTAAGACCTTTGTTATTCCTAAGACTTGCATTGGTACCTAACTTTTGTTACTTTTTTGTAGCTAACCATTTTGGAATCCAATTAAGAGGATTATGAGGATGAGATTCCAATATCCCAGAGACATCTCAAGAGGGTAAATGTTCTCTTCCTACATCCTTTCTTTGGTTTATGTCTTGTCTTGAGCATCGATCTTTGGCAGGTGCTTGTCACGGATAAGGATTCTGGGAGATCGTTGAGCTCGAGCAAAAATCTCCTTTTTAGGATCTTTGTTTCCACAATGAAAACCCTTACAAAGGTGGAATCCTCTTGAGGAGAAACCCAAAATCACGATGAGAACCCCATTATTGTTTTCCCTACATATCAGGAACCAGAGAGGGTCTCGTATTGGTCCACATCTCTGTATCACAGTCTCCTTCGAAGCCACCCCACAACTCACTACCATTGTCAGATGTTGCTCACGTACCTAAAATAAATCAAGTGTGGCATGTATCATGCTAAGCATGATCGCTGCTACTATTGTATCCACTCTGATCAACGACAATGTTGTAATCATGGAAGAAGCTACATCCTGGACTACTTCCTTAGAGATCAATATTGATATCGAGTTCATTAAGGACATACTCAGCAAGAGTCTCGAGGAAGGGATGAACCTTCTAGGCATCTTTTCTTGTTCTCTTCATAAGTTGCCAGCAATCTGGATGTTTCACTTCAGACTTGATAGGTTTGCTTAGACTTATAGAGAACCCTTAGCTATCAATTACCAAGAGTCTCTACAAACTGTCTACACCTAACAAACATATGATAAAGATTGGACCGCCTCATGCAACATCAAGAAAAGGTAAGGACATTTCCCAACAAGTTTCAACTTCACATCTCTAACCTCTATAAAGGCATAGACCAATACCGAGAAGCTCATAAGTGAATTGACATCATTGGGTGTGACTTTCTTACTCTATCTTAGGAAGTTGCCTCTAGGATGACGCAACTTACCACTCTCAATGCATGCCTAACCTTGTGCTACCAAGAGTCACGGGCAACCACTACCTATGAAGAGGAGCTACATAGACTATGAGTTCTCAAGGGAACATACTTAAAGTCTATCTCGAGCAATGATGTGCTAAAAGAGCTGTTAGTATTGGTTAAGGACCATGAAATTCTTGAGAGGGAATATAAGGAGTGTTGGATGTCTATTGTCCGAATTAGCTTGGTTGGGAGCTCTATTGTCCACAATGAATTAGCTTTCTGTTTCATGCATTATTTGAGATGATTGTTTGAAAATGATTCTGTAAACAGTTACTTGATCTGCTGTGACGTTGTTATATTTATTATATGCTACCACTAAAGTGATTTACATTTTATTGTTCTCTTTCTAGGTTTGCCGGTGAGATCTTTCATGATTTACATGAAAAGTGGCAGCTACTGCTGCTAGAAGTCAGAACATGATGGTGAGGATCAAGCATATGGAGGCAGGGCTACCTTCTCTCGAGCATTCTTCTTTAGCCCAGACCAGCCATATACATTTTGCTTACACGGCTGGTGATCTTTTAAGCCTTCTACTATCTTTTGCTGATTACCGATCCTTTTCATTTGATATATCTCTTGAGAAATCTTGCAGTCTTTTTCTTTTCCTTTTTTTTTTTGTTTTTGCTGATTCAAGTAGTTTAACTCTTTCTTGCTAGGGATAATTAGTTACCTCCGCCTTTGTCTCCTCCTTTTGTTGTGACAACACCGTCTGGAATCTCTCTCTCTCTCTCTCTCTCTCTCTCTCTCTCTCTCTCTCTCTCTCCCTCTCCCTCTTTCTCTCTCTCTATATATACATATATATAAGTCATGCTAAATGTAGTCTGAGCAGAACAATTTGGACTGAAACAATTATGTGTAGGCCGAGGGAGATTCAATTTGACAAGAGCGGTTGGTGGTCACGAAGAACATGTGCATGAGTAAAGATTACCCGAGTGACAAAGCCGATAAGAAAGTATTTTTCTTCTTTTGGGACGCATGCAAAAGCCTAACACGCACCCACGCATGAATGCCTTGAGAATCGAGCTCACCACCTGCCATGCTGGAGTCAGAGAACCCTGTCAGATGAGCCAACACCTGGAAAACAATTTCTCCAATCGGCACAAAGGACCATGGGTTCAAGGAATCACCAAATCAAGGTCCTTTTTATCATTAGCTAGGAAATCTCAGTTGGTAGTGACAGCTTACGGACATACATGAAGAGAGCAGGCTTGTGACCTCAACTTAAAAGGCAGGCTTTTATAAATTTATAATTATTGCATAGCAAATACCACTACCCAAGTGAAATTCCGATTCAAAACTTATATATATATATATATATATATATATATATATATATATATATATATATATATATATAATACATAGAGAGAGATGCACCATAATCTGTAAAAACGTATCCTACTAGCAAACTTACAACACTACATCATTATAACTACACATCCAACAAATGAATTTCTCCATGTTTTGATTAATTGCCTAAGGCATTTGAGTTTCCCAATTGCCAAACCAAACTCAAGAACTGGTTGTTCATCTGATATTACAAGCCCTTTATCAAACAAAGTATGACTTACTCAATTTGTGACTAGCTTGTGAACCATTCGGTACTTAATAACTCACAAAACAGTGTGCTTCCACACTTCCTGTTACTGAGCGATAAGCTTCTGCTTAGCAGCCATATCAGACAATTGCACATATGTAGGAGGGCTAATCCGCAGTGATGCAACAAATGGGTCTGAACCCGGCAGATTAGTGGATTCATGTCTTCTATGATTCTCACCTTGTTGTGCAGAAAAACAAGGAGAAGTAGGCAGAGAGGGATCTGAAGATGAGGGTGTGTGCAGCATATTCACTCTGCTTTCATTTCCTCCAGGCAAGAAGGGATTACCATTAGAGGATAAAATGAGAGAACATCGTTTAAGATGGTTTGGACATATAGAAAGAAGATCAAAAGAAGAACCGGTAAGAAGGTTAGAAAAACTAAACTTGAAAAATATTAAAAGAGGTAGAGGACGACCACAAAAGTGTTGAAAAGAAACTATAAAGAATGATCTAGCTTATTGGGAGTTAACTGCTAACATGGCACACGATAGGGATCTGTGGAAACAAAGAATCCATGTAGCCGACCCCGTCTAGTATGGGAAAAGGCTTAGTTGTTGTTGTTGTTGAAGAAGGGATTACCATTGGAGCTCTGATACTGATTTCTGCTCATGGAAACTTGATCATAAAGACTGTTCAGAATCAATACTTTTAGCGTTTTGTAGTTCAGATCTCGTGACATGTTGGTAGCACTCTCTAACAAGTCTGATTCCCAGTTAGATTGTTCCTGAGATCCAAAAGAACTTAGCTTTCCTCACCATATTTATGTCATTAGATATGCTACTCTCCTCTATATCTGTCAATTATTTCCTCTCTTTCTTTCTTTTCCATTTTCTTGTCACTAGCAACTGCTTCATGATCTTTGGTTTCACCATCTTGATTTGTCTTAGTACGCAATGGTTGTGCCATTGACTTCGAAGAGACTTGATTCACTGGTGAAGGTGACCAAGAGTGGCTATTATGAGGCTTCTTTAGGAGAACATTGAGATCTTCTAGTGTCTTTAAGGATATCTTCTGCACATTGGGGTACTCTGAAGTCCTTCCCACACCTATGCCTTTACACTGCACGTAGAAGATGGACAGCACGTCGAAGTGCAGGGCCGCCCTGTTAAATACCTCAAATGCTTCATGGCGTGCTGGATGAGGCAATTGACAGAAACTAGTCTGCAGAAGGCTTAGGGCTTCGGACATGTCGTGGTACAAATCGAAGCTCTCATGGACTACAGAGTATAGTGAGATTTGAATCAACCTAATATGATAAACAAAATTGATTAACTGGTGCAGCAGCATCCATAATTATAAATCTCACTGCTTGTCAGAAATGAAAGATCCACAAGGAAAAACTGTCTGATGCCAATAGAAGATAAATGAGAGAGACATTTGAGGTAGTTTGGAGTCTTAAGACATAGAAGGAGCTCGGTGTAAAGGCCACAACTTTGAGGACATGCATTCACAAGAGGCTGCAGGAGGCCTAATAGATACACTTAATATAAAGACGATCTTACCCTTTTGGATTTAAATGTGGGTGTAATGCAAGACACAGCAGAATCCAAACTACATAGAGGATTAAAGAACCACTAACAAAGTGGACAACTTTAAGCTATGTGCGGCATAGTGACAAACTTAATTTAATTCTTAGGTGGATGATCATATGAGAATGTGATTACATCACTAGTAAAATGCAAGGATATCCCCATGTTTTCTTTTTTTTAATTGAAATACAAATTCGTGTGAATAAATGCCCTCTCCAAATCCCCAAAATTCTAAGCTGGATCAGCCAACCTGCACCAAGTTGATGCATAGTTAAGTATATGGAAGAAAAGCTGGACTGCCCACCTCTTCTTACAAACCCATTCCCAAATTCCTCTTTTTCTACTAATACATCTTCACATGCTAGTGCTGGCAATCTGATGGAAAAAACGTGAAGTTAGACATGGACACTTCCGGTTTTTATTTGAGTCCTAAACAGCCAGAAACCGGAGAAAACATTAAAGTATTTGAAATTAAAATAAGTAAAGAATTGTTGGTTCTTGTTCCAACAAGTTTTGGTTTCATAAGAGTGTGTTTGACTCGTGGTGACAAGCCTTTGGTACTGAAAGTGTAGGCCTAAACCTACATGAACCTTATAACCTAAGGTTGTATATTTGATTGATAAGTGGAGCTAATGCCTGGGTTTTCAGGCTAAGCTAAGCTCATGAGTTCAGTTCCTGTGACCCACCTCTCTTAATACAACAATTTTTACTCAAACTGAACCTATGAAATCATAGTTCTAGATAAGCGATGGATTCTACGTTTGATGTACAACTGAACTTAGGATTGTGAGCACTAAAAATCAAGGTCTAGTTTTCTTAGAACCACGTGGAATAGGAACATGGTCCCCTGTTCCAATTCGATTCTAGTTGGAACCGGGGGCCTGATTCGTGACAGCTATTGTCCACATCCACATGAAGTAATCTGGCTAGTAGGCACTGGACAATTTCGACAGTTTGTTGACAATAAATGGTTGACGGTTGCAACCATCCAAAAAATGGTCTAATTTTATTGCTGTATATCTACCTATAGTTAGATTTGTGAAGGTGCTTAACTATGTAAGAGGCATTTATGATCGTGGTGGGTTTGCCCAACGCAGACAGATTTTATTGAACGAATGAAGATTCTGCTATTTTTTAACAACAGAATCAGTTCTCAAACATGGAAACAAGAAATATCTTATTCTTAGCTACAAAAAAGAAAAGAAAAGAAAGAAAGACCTTATTGTTTTATTCTTAAACGCTTAATCCTAACTTTCATTTAGAAAAATAAGAAAAACTTACTATGTTACGAATTAGTTTTTAACTCAAGCATCTATATTTAACAAACAACAACTACAACAACAACTAAGCCTTTTCCCATACAAACAACTCAAGCATCTACATTTGTACCTTATATTTTTGAAATTTTGTTTTCTCCTTTATATATATATATAGATCTACTCAAACATTTTCACTTTTCGGTATGAATTAAAATGAAAAAATAGATTACAATACACATCTTAACATTCGGTTCAAATTTGTAAAAAATGTTGATCTCGAATGAAAAATGAAAATGTTTAAAAAGATTTAAGATTGGTGCTCTCTCTCTCTCTCTCTCTCTCTCTATATATATATATATATATATATATATATATATATATATATATATATATATATATATATCTTTCTTCCAACTAAATATGTTTCCAGAGCAAGAGAAGCAATTATCAAACCTGTTGTTTTTGGCCGGTCCTGTGGGCCGAGTAGCCAAGGCCCGGCCAAGCAGCCGCTGCCAATAGACCACTAGATCGAGCACGTGGGCCGGCTTCATGCCGGCGAGGGCCTGAAGGTTCTCTCTGGAGGAAGGCCATAGCCGGTGGCGGAGCTTTCCCATTAGCGAACAATGGAATAGCTCATCGAGGTACAGCGCGAAGGTGCGGACGAAGGCGGTGCAGTCCCAGGCGGATCCGGTTCCATCATGATCAACGTGACAACAGTCCAAGGTGAAGTTGCCGTGGCGCATGGCGGAGAGGATCTCGCTGTGGAATAGGGGGTGGGCGTGGTGGAGGAGGCAGAGGGTGAGGGTAAGGGACTTGAGGGCGACGACCCAGCTGTGGGTGCGGGCCAGGCGGCGGGCGAGGGCGTGGACGCAGCAGGTGGCGTGCGCGCGGGAGGAGGAGGCGAGGAGGATGACCTCCGTGACGTAGCGTTCCTCGATGGGGAGTTCCTCGTGGGTGGTGGCCTTTAGGATTGCTACGTCAAGCTGGTTCATCGACTTGCTGCTGCTGCTGGTGATGCCTCCTGCGGAGACCTTCAACAGGCTGATGCTCGTTTGGTCCTTCATCGCGTCGAATGCTTTTCTCAATTTGCTCGGCATTTTTCTGATCACTCTCTCTCTCACTCGGAAGAATTATGCAAACTTGTTTTGGAGGGAGAACAAATGGATGCTTGAGGAAAACGTTCCTGAATTATCAAAACTCTCTCTCTCTCTCTCTCTCTCAACAGAATTTGGTAAACTTGTTTTGGAGAGGTAACAAATGGGTACTTGAGGAAAATCTCAATTATCAAAACTCTCTCCCTAAAGAATTAGGCAAACTTGTTTTGGAGAGAACAAATGGGTGTTGAGGAAAACATGAATTATCAAAGTTCTCTCTTATGAGAAAGAGAGAGATAGAGACGATCAGGTCTCTCTATCTCTATCTCTGTAAGAGAAAGAGCGAGAAGCTGGATAATAGACGTTCCTCTCTCTCTCCACCAGACAGCAACAAATGTTCTTGCAGTATGAAAACAAATGATTTCTCTCTCTCTCTCTCCAAATTCCACCACAGAAAAGCAAAAAAGAATCGACCACGTCTAGGTAAGGAGGAAGAAGGGATGGAGAAGTAACCAAGACGATAAAAAATGTTTACAGGAAGGTGGCCGCCTTCCTTTAAACTAGAGGATTCCCTACTCTGCCTATTGTTAGATTGCTTAGGCGCGTTGTTGCTACATCTACCTGGCCTTCGCAACATTTTGTTGGTCCGGACAGATCGGCCCACTCCTTAACGTAAGGCGTAATCGGCGTCGTATCGCATCCCTCGTCCGTTGGATGCCTGGCCAGGCTTTAAATCCAACGGCTATGCGTACGTGAGATCTCATACAGATAAACCTCAAGTTACATGATCCCTTCATAACTAGTTGTAGCGGTTTTGTGTTTATGGTCGTGCTTATGCCATACCAAAAATAGTTCTACCCGAACACAACCTCATGTGTTCGTGTCACTATGGTGGACACGAACAGCAGTCCAACGCCCTCATGTCGGGTTCTCACGTCGTGTCTGAAATTACTAACATTTTCATAGTTTGGTTTGTGTCAACAAATCTTCTTCATGCTAAAGGTAAATTCAAGACTACTTACTTTTAAGTGTAAATTTAGGACATGAACATAAACCTTGTGGATCGTGTTTATATCGAGGCCCCGTGTCACATGTGATTAATTAGATTCATTCGCGATCACAAAAGGATAGGGTCGATAGTAGGAGAGAATTATTCCACATCCAGAATTCATGTTATGATAATTGGAGGTAGTGAAGGTGACATAAAAATATTTAAACATAGAAAGAAGAGAACTACCTTCCTTACGTATAATTTACTCTTTACTGCTTAGAGAGGAAGATAGAAGACTACTTGAAAAAGAAGATGCTTCCAATCCTCATAAGACTGCATTTCTTTGAAAAAATAAATATCAGTCCAATTATGAGAGAGGAGGATTTGGTTAAGGTAGAGGATGTGGGAATCTCTCCGTTGAAGAAAAAGAAAGTTTGCCATGCTCTCATTGTGGTAAGAATCGCTATGAAGGAACAATAGTGAGATCTAATTGGTAAACCCAATTTTCTCAACAATAAGGTCAACTATGCTAATATCTCGAAAAGTTCATCAAATAGCACAAATATGGGTACTAATACTGAAATGCTAAGGCATATAGAGAGATTGGAATCACGGTTTGGTGAGCAACCTTCTATTTCTAAGTCCAAAGCCACTATGGCTTTATAGAGAGATTGGAATCACGGTTTGGTGAGCAACCTTATTTCTAAGTCCAAAGCCACTATGGCTTAGACTTCATTAATGATGATAGGTAATTCTACTTTTCTCGTATATGGGTTGTGGATTCTGGTGCAACGGACCATATGGTTGGGGATCAAAATTATTTGTTTAATTATCAACTTCTTTATAATAAGGATGTCCCAAGTTGTCCTGTCAACTTGTTATGTGTAAGCTTCCTTACAAAACATCTAAATTGCTTAATTATTTTTCTCTCTCTCATTAAATCTTTAAATATGTGAAGACGGAGAGAATATGTGATCATGGTATGTTGAAAAAGGGGATCTATATCCTTGAAGACCATATAGCGATCTTTGAAATCAATTAAAGATATTTGAATTATTTTGTATTCAATGTAAAGCACAAAAATACAAATAATACTTTTAATTTAAATTTCTACTATTAATTTCAAAGATTGAAAGATGGAGATGTTTAAGCTTTTTTATGCACTTAAAGGACCTTATGTATTTAGCACTACCTCCTAATAATTTATTTAATAAAATCTATTATATATATTTGAAGTACTTTGTATTTAATGCAAAGTATAAAAATATAAATAGTACTTTTAATTTAAATTTTCACTATTGATCTCAAACATTGAAATGTGGAGATGTGTAACGGTTTTTATATACTTAAAGGACATTATATTTTCAGCACTAAGTTCCGCGTGATGAAATCAATTACCATTGATTTGAAAGATTGAAGTGACAAGGTGTCGCTCAGTCCCACGTGATGATTTATGCTTAGGAAGCAACATTATGCCATTTCATCCTCATGCGGCCCAGGGATACAAATGTTTGACCTAGTGACTAATTAATGATGCCTAATTTACATGTGACATTAATTGTATTTAATTCATATTAAGTAACATCAAATGCTTATTTGATATATCTTTGCTTAAGGTAAAAATCTAAAAGTGCAAAGGTCACATGTAAGTGAGGGACTTGGGCATTCTTTAGTATCATATTAATGGTTGAAAAAATCTCATGTATCCTTTATATAGATGGTAGCTCATGAACCTTAGTTAAACTTGAGAGGACATGAAAACACATACTTGCACATATCGAGTTGGTGTTTAAGTTTTGATCTAATGGTCAAATGTATTCCTATACAAAAAGATGTGAAATGGTTGTGAGGCGTATTTGAGGAGGTGTGATTATTGGAGCGGATCTGAGATCGAGTAGATTTATTATAAAACTTGAGTACATTAACAAAAACTTTCTTCCCTACTACACTAAATCTTCTGTTGTGATTGTTCGTGCTCCCTAATCGTTTAGGCAATTGAGGCATGATCTAAGATAGTTTGAGTCTAGGTACATGTTCTCATCCACGATGATCATTTTATCGTGAGAGAAAGGCATTGGCACTTGTGGGTACTTGCTAGTGGGACACTTATTTTTGTAAAACAAATTCATGAGGGTGACTTGATCAAATAGTTTATTATTGATTTTCTTTTTGCTTTACTTGTTTTATGCACTGTTTGCTTATAAATTTTCATGGATTTGTTGCTTTCGTTGATGCCAACATATTTATGTTTGTTGCATATTACCTATTTATACATTTAGCCTTACGATTTCTTCCCTCAATCTTAGAGAAATCAGTAACCATAGATAACATGTTTTCATCTTGTCCTAAGCTCAACATGATTTTGATAATGAAAAAGTTTAACGGAATCAACTTTAAATATTCACAATAACATATAAAATTTTGCAATACCTCAAATGCTCCACCTTAACTTGACAAAATCACTAAATGGAAGGAAAAGAATACTATATGCCATCATATTTTGTCGGCATTGCCAAATGTTTTACTCGACATATACAATTCTTTTTCTCCATGATAGTGAAAGATTTGTGGCTAGTATGAATCTGAAACACAATAGTGAAGACCTTGATTTTGAAAAGTATTTTGTGGCCAATTTTTTGAAATATCAAATGGTAGAGTGGAAATTTGTGAGTAAACAAGCATACAAGTTTCAATTTCTATGTCATGATATTAAGGAAGTAAAGATAGAACTTCTTGATAAATTTATTATTATGTCCATTGTTGAGTAGTTTCTTAAGTCTTAGGATGACTTTGACCTATATCTCAAGTATAAAAATTTAAGATGATCCTAGATGATTTTATGATAGAAATAACAATAGAGGCAGTGCACAAAAAACATAAAACAATCTAGTGATACTAAGGAAAAACAAACAAAGTATAAACCAAAATCTAAGATTGAGAAGAAACCCCAAAACAAACCGTGCTAGATTTATGGTTAGGTTGGAAATTGGGCTATAAAGCATCCCTCCAAGAAATATACTACCACTAAGAGAGCTATGGTCAACACAGTGACCACTTCACTTCTAGTTAGTGAGGGGTATCTTTCTCTTAAACTTCAATTTTTTTTATTTATGAGTCATATTACTCAATTATAAACACTAGGACAAATGTATATTTTGTGCTTACTGGTCTCTATTTGTGTTTTATCATGTTGTCTATGACAAAACTATGACCTTAGAAGATTATTTGATTGCTAAAGTTGAGGTTGAAAAACATATACATTTGAAGTTTCGTTCGAAAAGGTCTTAACTATTCAAGGAGTTAGGCATATTCTTATAATTCTTTAGAATATCTTGAGTGGTCTAGTGTTAGTTAGGGAAGGTTTAAGATTAGATTGTAAATATAATAAAGTCGTAATTATATGACTTAATACTAGTTTTTTCTTTAGAAAGGGTTATTTGTGTGATGTAGAGGACCTCTTTTAAATACATGTGGAACATGTAATTGATTTCTCTATAAATTTTAATGATAATAAAGCCTCTTTTTCTTCTTCTGATCCTTTTAATGTGGAATCATATGATGTATGACCTGAAATGTTAGGTCATGTTAATTGTAATTCTATGAAACATATGATGAATTTGAATCTTATTCTTAATACTATCATAGATAGAAAGTACAAATATGAAATATATGTATAGATAAAGTAACCTAAGAAACCTCTCTATATGGTTGATCAAAAATATGAAATCTTGGATTTAGTGTATACTGACATTTGTAAATTTAAGGGTAAGAGATTTAGCTCTAAATGTTGGATAAGATGCTAACAATACATCACTTAGATGTCCAACTAAGTGATTGAAATTGTGAGGTTGCAATAGAGGAATTGAGTTATTCCTTAAAATCAATCATGATACAACATATGAATGCATAACTATTAATGTATCAACCCTAAAGATCATTACTATTACATTATTATGTTGTTGCCAATAGACACTTTTATACCCATGGTTTAGGTTGAAGACGCATGTTCACCTAGTTCTTAGTATAATATTGAATAACTTAAGTAATTGTTCAAATAGGAAGGTATCATTATTGAAAGTATAATATGATGGTTGATTGAGTAGAGCACTTCATACTTTGGATTTTGTGAGAATTGATGAACTTAATGACTAATTAATAATCATTGGGTTAATTAAACCCATGTAACATTAATTATATTTAGTTCATGTTAAGTATCTCTAAATGCTTATTTGATATATTTTTGATTAAGGTAAAGTTTAAAGTATGAAAGTCATATGTAAGTGAGAGACTTGTGCATATGAATACCATTGAGCATTCTTTAATACCAATTGATGGTTAGAAGAATCCCATATGTCCTATTATATAGATTAGCTTATGAAACTTAGTTTAAAGAGCTTGACGAGATATAGAAGACCACACACGTGCACACACGCATGCCAACATGAGCTCGAGTTCTCTTTTTATGCAAACAGGTTTTGATCTAACAGTCAAAAACATTCCTACACAAAGAGACACAGAATGACTATGTGACATACCCAAGGAGGTGTGATTGTTAGTGTGGTTCCGAGATGGTTTTATTATAAAACCTTATTAGGGTTCCCCTAATCAATAGGTTAACAAAAACTGTGGATTCTCTCTCTTTCATCTTCCTTGTTGTACTACGTCTTTCATTGTGACTACTCATGCTCTCCGATCGGCTATGTGATTGAGAAGTGGTCAAAGGCAGCCCGAGTCCAGGTATGTACTCTCACCCACGGTGATTGTTTTATCTTAGGAGAAAGGCATTGGCACTCGTGCATACTTGATAGCGATACACATATTTCTCCAAGGTAAGTCTGTGAGGATGACTCGATCACATAAGTTCATTACTGATTTTTGTTTTGCTTTGCTTATAGATTTTCATAGATTTGTAGCTTTTGTTGATGTTCACATGTCTCTATTTGTTGCATATTACCTATTTATGCATATATCCCTATGGTTTCTTCCCTCAGCAAACATCCTTGAAGTTCTTTATGAACGATTGGCAAGGACTCTAGCGATAAGCTAGCCATGTTAGTCTTGGAGATTATTCTAAATGCATGATGGTGGAATGGACTTTTCAGGCATCGACTTGCAAGTTGAAGTTCACGAGCTTGATACATGAGACTTGCATCAGCCTCCTTGTTCCATGCCAAAACAATTGTGGTTGTATTTGTTTTGGAATCCATGTTTAACATATTCAACTTAGCTTTACATTGGCCGTTTGCTTTGCAGCAATAATCCTTTAACAAAACTAAAAAGCAGCCATAGGAAGGTCCAACCCTTACCAAAGGTAGACCCTAAGGCAAAGCAAAGCTTGAGCATGTACTTATATATATATATATATATATACATATATATATATATACATATATATATATATACATATATATATATATAAAGAGAGAGAGAGAAAGAGAATAATATCAGTTAGTAAAACGCAAAAAGTGTATATCTATTTTTTAGAGGTAATTGATTTACAAGTACACTTTTTGTTCTTTTAATTCAAAACTCGACAATCTATTTTTTTGGATGGATTGTTGAGTTTTATTTGGTTATGCTAGTATGTAAACGTGCTAACATTATACATTGCTATCTCTCTTTACATATATGGGGAGAGAGAGTTGCTAGACTCTCATTTATATCATATGTTTCGAAAAATGGTTGATGTAGATAAAATCCAAAAAATATAAAGGTACATGTTATACTTTGTATTGTTGGCTTTCTCAATAAGTAACTTTTACTCTATTTTTTCTATCTATAAACAATTTGAAATAGTAACTCTTTATTATATTATATATGTATATGTATATATATGTATGCATTTATATATACCTACCAATTAGGTGTGAAACATGACATTGTTAAGTGCTCATGTCAAGGTGTTTTTTGAAAGATGATGGTTGTATCGGTTAAAGCATGAGCTCATCCATTACTTTTGATTGGTATGAGTATAATTTTAAATTTTAAAGAACTTTCAAAAAGTATAAAAGATATTTTATTATACTCATGCCTCCTAAAAGATATGCATAAGTATGGATAAGATTTAATATACTTAGAGTGATTGGATCTTACCACACTAATGCTCATTCATGTCTATCTATTATTTTTTAATGATATGAGTGTAATATAAAAATATCTTTAATACTTTTTTGAATAAACTCTTTAAAAAATTTGAAATTATACTCGTGCCCCCTAAAAGTAAAGGATATCATCGGTGAGCATGAGTAAGAGATGTCACTAGAGTAGGATCCATTCTCTCTATCTATCTATCTATCTATCTATCTATCTATATATATATATATATATATATAGATATATATATATATATATATAGATAGATAGATAGATAGATAGATAGATAGATAGAAGGAAACATACAAAGGACGTGCATCTCTAGCGTTTTCGTGGCTATATTTAGATCCCGAATCTCGTGTGCCGTACCTGGCGTTGTTATTGTGGATGGCTCGGAGGCACGAGTTAAAAGCGAGGTTAGATGAATTGGATGAAGCTCCAAACCGCATGTAAAATGACAGGTAGATCCGCACCGTACTTTCTCTCTTTCTCATCGTTTATTGGACAACAATATATTGCTGAGTGCATGACGCTTTCCATAGATGGTCATTATTTTGAATTACAACAGGAGGCCAAAGCCACACGTACACACCCGTGCACCCCATGGAATCGAATTTCCACCTGCCAGTGGGCATCGGAGAGCCCAACTGGAGAGCTAATGCTCTGAGTAAGCAAAGAAGGACCCACCTAGGCATTGAGGCCCAAAGGTGTAGACGTTCCTGAATCATCAGGCTCTTGGTAGCCAGCTTATTAGCGCACTGGCTACCTTCTTGCAACACACGGTGAATCCGAACTTCCCAATCCCAATAAGATGCAGGTTAAGGGTGCAATTTTACCAACCAACCCGCGAGCCAGTGGCCTTAGGATATGTACCAAATTCAAGAGAGTCCAGTTCGAGCACAATACACCAATATCCCAGTTCCCAATCAATGTCAGCTGGGCCAGTCCTTGAAGGGTCACTAAACAGACCAATATATATATATATGTGTGTGTGCGTGTGTGTGTTACATATTTCCACACACACTATCCAGAGAGAAGAAGAGCCTAATATACTTAACATGCGTTGATGTGAAAAATTAACATGTTATATACTTTGAGAATCTAAGCCATCCAATCTTTGAGAAGAATGATTGAGTTTAAAAGTTAAAAGTAAAGGTATTTAAGTACTTTTTTTTAGTGTGCTTGATTTACATGAATACTTTTTACTCTTAAACTCAACCATTACGGAAAGTTGAGATTTTCAAGGATGATCAAGCATGTTAAACTCACCATATATACATGTACATATATACATATATATCCCGCAAAGCTAGAAGTGCCATGCTATTCAGCTGAGCTCCTCAAATGGGCCACAACTTTGTGACTCGGCCCTGCCTCTTTCAGAGCCAAGCGCCGTTACTCCAGTTGTTCAGGCCCATTTTGATATCTGGCGAAGTCATGCAACACGCCCCAGGCTTCAGCCTGAAACTTGAGCACTACCCCACATTAGATGGAATTCCACCTTACCAACCACCATGTGCCCACATATAATGGTATGCACCTGCACCTCGTGTACCATGCTCCTGATGCGTTGGTTGCCATCTCACACGACCGTCACGATGGTCCTCTCACAAGGCATCACTTAGTCTACAACACCACTGAAGTTGGCCAGCACCACGCTGCACCACACTGGTCGCACTGATGCAATACTCTAAAGATCACCTTTGTATAGTTGGCGCATCCAACGCCCCTTGCTGGTGTGCACTCACTTCAATGCAGCCACCCCACTACAACACCCGAGCCAACTATGGTTTCTCTAAATTGGGCTTGACACTTGAGCTGGTTGTTGCACCTACAAGTCCTCAACCTCTCTTATGTCAGAAACCGTGGCCATGTAGTCTAGACGAAGATCGGCTATCCCTACCCCACATCCTCTTCGGCCACACTATAATGTCAAAGAAGAAGAGTAGCACACATGCCCAAATTGGTCTTGTGAGTAGGTGAAAATTCACAACCCCTAAAAGAGACCACACCGTTCCGGTTCTTGGCAACTCTCTCTTGTCGTGAGGGGTCACCAAGGCCAGCCGAAGATCAACCACCAGTGGACCCCTTTGGCCGATCACCACGGCTACCTCCCTTACCATTAGAGGGGTGCTTCAATTTGTCTAAGTTGCATAAATCCACAAAGGTCTTTCCAATGACTATAGCCTCTATCATATCCATACCATGGTGGCCCTGAAAAGCATTAGTGGCAGCACGCATACTACTGCAGCTGTGTGAAATCTCACGGGCACCATGGTAATGGCTGATCACGGCCCTAGATTTACAACAACCAGACATGGTTGATCACGGTCTTAGAGGAGTGGCTTCCATTTGAAGCCAACGTGAGCAAAACGATGGTAGAATTTGGCCAACAATCACCAAATGTGGTTGGAAGGTGCTCGAAAAAATCACAATTTCTCAACGACATAAAATCCGATTTTGCTGAAACTTTTTTGGTTTCATGAGGATTTCATGTATCTTTATGTGCTCTCGCACAACAAAAATTGCATGGATCAGATAGCAGCAAAATCCACAACAATCAACACCCTAATGTAAAACCAATCTGGCCAACTACAAGCAACTGACGAACAAATTTGCTTTGTCGGCTTCCACCATGACTTGGTTGGGTTCCACCATTTTCGAGTACATGCCTAGGCTTCTCCACCCATTGTATCACAAGCTAGAATTACCACAGCAACAACAACACTATGTTCTAGTTCATAAAATTGTATAAAGGCATTTGAGTCTCAAACCGCCACAACTGGTGCTCAAGATTCTTCTGCACGATCCATGAAAACAGTTCCTAAATGGCGACAATAACACCTGAGGTCTTGAGTTCTCTCAATACGTAGTGGAATAAACTTATATGGAGAAACCTCTCTTCCTTATAATACTTCACAACCAATATGCCATTTTAGGATTTAGGATCCCTACAAATCAACTAACTCATCTCTAGTCGATAGAGTCTCTTAGTGACACACATGTGCGTAGAAATGGAATAGGGAGAATAGCTCACCCTTGGAATTTTTATTCAATTATTATCTAGCATTACAATAGCTCAAATAAAGCTTAAATAATAGAACTTTATCAAATGAAAACGGATCCAAATGAGCCATTTAGGACCCAAACCAAATGGTAAAATCAAATGAACCTATAGTGGACCCAAATAATACCAAACTAAATCCAAATGGAACTCAGATCCTAGTGATCCCTCCACACATGCAATCGCCCTAAATACACCTAGTGTTGGTCACACAACCTGAATTTGTTAAGCCGACCTAAGACGACAACATTTCATTCATTTCCAAAACAATTGGAATTGCTTATTTTGACTATTCACACAACCAAAATAATTCAAATACAATAAATGTCAATTCCTAAACAGAAATAATACATTAGAACTTGGACAATAGATAATGAATCAAATAATTATGAATTCATAAAAGACAATAAGTATTTATTGCTTTGTTTAAATATATAGTACAAAGATGAAAAGTTTATAGTACAAACATTAAGAGTTTATATGTACATTATAAAAATGAGATAATTCCCGAAAAGGCATAATACACAACCTATTTTTAAACACTATTGATCAGCCTATCTTCCACCTGATTGGTTTCAAAGCTCCCCATTATTACGTGGTTCTTCAAAATTAAAAATCAAAAGAACAAGTAAAAAACTCAAATAACATAAGCAAAGAACATATAAATTATGTTTTCAATACATATGTTTGTTGATCAGATTTTGGTCGACCATGACCGGATTCAGCCTATCAACCCTATCATGACGGGGATTGATGGATTTTGATTGAAAACAGCCTAGGGCTTAGGTTTCTCCCCTTTCGGATTTTTCTGGCCATTTTCCAATGACCTGGTGGTAAGAAGATTGTGATAATGGTACAAAGGGGTAGGGCTTGTTGAGAGATTTCCAGGGACTACTTATTTGTTGGATTTGGTAGCTGTAGTAGTAGGTTGATAGAGATGAAAAATTGGAGGTGATCAGCGGCCGCCACCAGTTCGGTCCTAGTGGGTAGGATCTGTTGAGGCCCACGGTCGAGGTTGGATCTAGTTCAATGTGTCCCCCAAGAAGTGTTCATGTTAACATGTTAGGTTAACCACAATGTATCATATAACATATCTTTAAGCTTGACTTCGTGGTGTGCATCGGATTTGTGTCAGTTTCAGGTTGTATTCATGTTTGACTCGGGCCAGGTTCGCACCAATTGGTTATGTAATCAGGCATATTGTTTTGGATCGGGGCCATTTAATTTCTTTTGGACCCGGTTTGGGTTTTTGGGCTTTTGGGCTTTTTCAAGGCATCCTGGTATCCGATTGTTGGACTCGTGATAGAGTGCACTTTAATATTGTCAGATTTTATTTATGTTTAATGACTAAATCAGAGAGTGGTGAAGGGATAAATTGGGTCTAGAATATTTTATTAGGATGTATTGTAGTATTTTAAGGATTTTGGAGCCGTTTGGACTCCGCTTTGTGCATGGTTTGAACCGCTTGGTCTTGTTATTAAATGAGTTATATAGTAATATTAATTTTATGCTTAAATATGTATTAAATTAGACAGTTTAGTGGTATCACATGTGGATCATGACATCTTTATATGGATTTCGATGTGGGTTTGTGCTCCGGTTGAAATAGGAGATATGTTGTCTCAATATGATCATGCTAGGGGTTGTTTTTTAGATCTATTAATGTACATGTTTTATATGATTTGTAATTATTTTGACAAATGCTAACTTGTTTATGATATTTATTTGGAACTATTTTATAATGTGAATGTTTGATAACAGTCATGCCGATGTGTACTGTTGGTTGATGATGTCAAAATTGAATATGGTTTATTATGTGTTTTATCTTGTGAATGAGTTATATGATTGGTAAACAAGAATAACGATGGGGATTTAAAACGTAATTGTATGATGATATTGGTCGTACTATGCTTGATTTTTCTATGAGATTTTTAGAGATTTGATTGAGATGTAAAACCTCGGATATTTGACTAAGGGAGTGAGGGTAAACTCCTAGGTATTGAGTTGTAAATATCATGATATTAGAATTTTGAAGGACTTATTGTTCATAACTGTATAATCCCATCATTTTATGCCTCAACACGATTGTTTACCAGGGCCGTGGCCTTGGGTGTTGCAGGGCTTCACTTGAGCCAAGGGCTCACAGCCTGGGCCATCCAATGGTGGACGTATTCATAAGTAAGAGTAGGCCACGCCTCACCCAGGTCCTGGAAATATCCAATAAATCTAAGTTGGGCCAAAAAAATCAGTTCGGGTCTGGGTTCACCCGTTTTATGACAACGAGATGATATGAACAAAATCCCGATCACGAAACTGATCAGTTAATGGAGAGGATTTTGATAATGATAATGGAGATACGTAAGAAAGATACTAATTAATTAATTATTCAACTTATGAGTTAATTATCAATTAAGAACCTTCTGACAAAATCTAGAAAACAAATAAATGAAGTATATGATGAATACTTAACCTTTCGTCATACGGATACTCCCAATATGTGCTCGTGCCATGTGTGTTGCTTTAGATAAAAAAAATACAAAATAGAAATATATTCGGTGTCGCTGTATGTGCCAAAGTCAAGTAGCAATAATGTCGAATCGGATGGTTACCATGGTTTGGAGTCTCTCTCTCTCTCTTGAGCTTTGCCTTTTTAACCGTCGAAATATTTAAGAACCGTCGAGTATGATTGTTGGAACGAAAAAAAGCTGGAGTGAGACATTTCTGATAAACTTAAACAGCGAATCTGAATCAACTACTGGAATCGATCCCCTGTCATCTTCTCGTCGGAACCGTCGCCATAGGCTGTTAAAATGGCTTTATCTCATTGTTTCAGATATTATTGGTTTTTGCTACAGATGTGATTCACATTCGTAATAAACAATGTTTTCGTGGGCTATAGGATCATCCATCCAGCAAAGGGTTTTTGGATATAGCATGCAATTTAAACCATGATAGTTAGGAACCGGTTCGACAGTTCGAATCAAAACTGAACTGGTCTCGGAACTGTTAGTAATCGAAACCTGCTTTGGAACCGTAACTGGACCTGAAGACCTCCAGTCCGGTTGCGGTTCATAATTTTCAGGAACGGGTCCATAATCGAAACCGACGGTTGTAAACTACTCGCTAATATATATACTATCTACCACCTAAGTTAGGTGCCCATGAAGATCATCTCTTTTCTTTTAAAAAAACTATTTTTTAACCTGTTTTAGAGCAGTTTTGAAACTGGAAAAGAAACCGCTCCTGGAGATTTATCCAGAACTGAACATGTCTAGTTATATCCATAATTTGTAAAACCAGACTGATCCGGCCGGTTTAACAGTGAAATAGTTTGGTTCACATATTGACCCACCCTTGGAAACCGGCTAGTTGAATCCGTCGATTGAACAAGTGAACCGTTAAATTTCTTGTGATAAATTTAATAATTTCTTTTTATTGATTTAAATTGGTTTTCAGAGTTATTTTTTTATCTTGATGTGATTGACTGAATGAAACCCACTGAAGTGGAATTCCTCGATACTTTTTTGGGTTCTTTTTTTCATTTTTCAATAAATAATATGTGATATATAATAAAATTTTAGGTTTGTATATATATACACAACAATTATCGGTTCAACCTGGCTCAAGCCCGATTGAGCTTCCTCTTTAGTGAACCAGTACATTCCCCAGTTCATTGACCGGTCCGGTTTCTTGGACATTGGCTATATCCCACGGCTTAACCGTGGGTTATACTTTTCTAGTGTATTTCAAGAAAATTTGGGAAAGACGGATGTGTCCCTTTGCCGTAATGTAGATTGGTGAGTATTATAAACATTATTAAGCACAAAGAACAATAACTTAGTTGGTCTTTCTAACACTTGGTGGAGGTCAACTATATTACCTTTTAGATACCATACAACTTGGCCTTGTGTCATATTCATTTAGCTCCAAAAACACATTATGTTTTGTCTTTTCATTCTGATACTTTCTGTCTTTCTCTCGTTCTTTGAAAATATTTATTGATCTAGTTTCTCGTACCTTTTTAGGATGATGTATTGTGAGAAAAAAATCAAAATAGTCGCTACCAAACACAATAATTAGAGGCAATCATATAATGTAATATTGCTGGTACCACAGGGTTCGATCTTGGAGATTAAGTCAATGTCTCTATCAGATGCAATTGAAAATATGGTACCAAAATGAGTTTGCTTATACATTTCTTAATTTGTCGGCATATTCAGCTGACCAAAATATAACACAGGGTTTCAATCATATAATGTAATATTATTGGTACCACAGGTTTCAATCTTGAAATTAGCATATGCTCACACTCATCCAATCTTAAAATCACTTAAAAATCTCCATCACTCGATCGTTATGATCAACGGTAGAGACTTAAATTAAAAAAATTAAAAGTATCATTGTACTTTTTATATTTCACATTAAATATTTTTTAAATTCAACTCTCATTGTTGATCATCGTGATGGTATAGAGAAAATCAAGCATGGATGGATGTGTGCATGGACTATGCTCTCTCTCTCTATATATATATATGTATATATATATATATATATATAGTGGCAAATGCTCAAGCTCCATAAATCCTCAAATAATAGAAACTTCAATTAAAAGTATCACTGTACTTTACTTTACTTTTAATGCATCACATACATTAAATATTTTTTTTGGTTTTATCACATCAACACATGATAGGACTCTCTGGAAACAAAGAATCCATGTAGTCGACCCCGTCTAGTATGGGAAAAGGCTTAGTTGTTGTTGTTGTTTTATCACATTAACCATTTATCTCAAAGATTAAACACTTGAAATGATATAATAGATTTTAGAAATCATGAAGTTTAATCATTTACACCTCCCCTCTGTCTCTCTCTCTCTATATATATATGTATATATATATAAAATTCATGCTTAGGGTGATGACAATAGTGACTGCATACCTCGAACCTCAAATTGATACAACCTTGATTAAAATATTTCGTGTTCTCGTGTAACCTGAATCCAAAGTCAGTAAGCCAAGTAATATCCACCTCATTAAACTTGTGTCGGGTTCAGGCCAGTTCAGGTCAGACCCATATCGACATCATTATTGTGAGGGACACAAAATTAGGTACATATTTAATGAAGGAAATGTCAACTGGGCCCGGCCCACGAGTTAGCAAGAACCATGGACTCTCATCTGCGTGGCCTGTGGTAAGTGTCATCTTGCACACAGAAACAACACTTGCGTGTATTGCTTGTCTAGCGACGGCTTTCTTTCGCCCCTCGTGGCTTTAGAATAGTAAAGGAAACCGTGTTTTGCGTCGTGTTCATCGACTTCGTGCCAACAAGGACTCAAGGTTCATGCGAAACCTGAAAACATTCCAATGTCAACATTTGGCATGGAATTCCTTATATAAGGATTAGACAAGGAAGGCTAAACACCGATATTAGGCTTCTTTCATGAGGATTGATTCTCAGGTCCTGACCGTGTCGGGTTTTCGTGTTGTATGTAACATTACCTGTTTCATTAAAAAAAATCTGAGAAGCAAAAAGGTAATCATAATAGAAGAAAATTTGGATATCATGATTTCTTAAAAAAAATTCTTCTGTAGATTCCTTGTGTCGATCTCTCATGAATATATACATCTTTCATTAACAAAAACCCAAAAAAAATCCCGAAAAATTTACAAGAAATTGGTATGATAGTAATTTTCACTAATAATCAGCCCCATTAACAACATTGACTAGATAATCCTCTCCCTCTCTCAGCCCTCCATCTTGGTCATCTAACAGCAGATCCAATTCGGTGGGCCCACGTCCTGAGACTCTCTTTCATGTTATTGCCGTCCGCGCCTTCCGGCAGTCGCCACCCTTGCAAGGGACAATTCCGTCCGCCGTGAGACTCCCACGCCTCCGAGAGGTAAGGCCGTCTAATTCCATCCTCGGGCTCCTCGAGACCACCGGTATCCGTAGAGACGGGCCCGCCCAGCCTCTGCAACCCGGGAACGATCTTTGCGAGCGCCGGGCTGACATCGGCTGCCGGAGGAAAGACGAATCCGAGATCCCTGAACCCCTTCACCTCTTCGAACTCGAGCTCCGACAAACTCCGGCTGCCTCGTCTACCCCTCCACGCCTTTCTCCTCACTCTTGGCGTCCGGAATTTCACCGGAGATCCCGTCTCTATCACCCTCGACGCGCTCACGGTCGCCTCCTCCTCCTCTTCATCTGAGGTTTTTCGTGAAAGAATAGTCTCCAATCTACGGGATGGGAGGACGGAATCCGGCGAGAACGGAGTGTTGTGTTCCGGCAACGAGTGGTTTCCAACGGATCCGAGAGGAAGTTCCGGGATGGGAATCTTGGAATTGATAGTTCGGGGTTTCTCAGGCGGAGGAGGCGGAGAAGGAGGGGGTTTCTCCGTTCCGTTAATCGACGGGAAAAGTACGTTTCCCATGAACCATTTCTGATCGAAGAGATGGATGACGGCTTCTTCTTCGTGGTGACGATTGTTTTCTTCTTCTTTCATGAGGGTGGCGGTTGGACGATTAAGAAAAGGGAAGCGTGAGGATGAAATTTCGGAAAGAAGAATTTCTGGCTTGTGGAGATAAAGGCCAGCGGTTTTTATAGTGCGGGAATTTAAGATCCGGTCCCACAATTCTAGGAAATTGCCGAACGCTGACAGCTAATTTTCAGGTTGCTTGTTTTCCACCATAATTTTAATGTGATTCAACAATTCGAAGAAGTACACCACCCTTTGACCCAAAAAAGTCAAAGGCTCCTCAGATCTGGTGCGTGGTTGGATACAGTTTCGAACTGGTTTGGTTTGGTTCGGCCCGAGTTGTGTGTATTGTTCAAGCTTGGTTTCGTCGAGCTTAGTCGAACTCGAGATGGGCTTGATGCTTAATTTGCCTACTCATTATAAACTAAGAAGACTATGGATGTGGTTAGAGGTTAGAACCTTACATACTCGCGCATTGACCTATTTAACTTTATTTAGGTCATATTGATTTTAGTTAATCCAGCTATCTAATGGTAACACATTCGGAAAGAGGTTGTTTGTTTAGGAATTAGGTTGATCTAGTTGCACAAAGTAATTGAGGAACGAAGAAGGCTTGTTGCTTTCGCTCCACTAACTTAACTGCTCCGGGGAAGGATCCCTCTTTTCGGATAAATTGTAATCATGTTTCACAATAAACTCCGAGTTTATGTGTTTGCTTTCAATGTGGCTGAGGGTTTTCTTGTTTGAGCTAAAAGATAAAGAACTTCATTCATGAAAAAAGAATGTAGAATGAAGCTTTATAGAGAGCAACATATAATCAAACAATAATACATACACAAAACAGGAGACTTCTCAAGATGAAAAATATTCAAGAATCTTACATAAACAAAATCAAAATAATAATAAAAGCAGTTCACCTTACAAAGATATCACCGCATTTGATTTTCGAAAGGAACATTTCACCTTCATCAAATACAAAATGCCATTAATGTCTAAGAGATGGACGCTTGTGGCTAAGTTTTGTCATTAATGGCTAAGAGACGCAAATTGAGAAGATATGAATGTGTGGAAAATGTGTGATTATTTGATGTTGACTGTCGTTCTCATCCTTTCGGGGCCAAAAACGTCAATGTAAAGATGCTAAAGGAGAAATGGTACTTATCAGTAGCTCACGTGGCTTGGCTAGGGGATAGACTCATTAGTCAATGTCACGAGTTCAATACCAAGGGAGTGCATGTTGGTTCCTACTCCCCATTGTACCAAAGAAAAAATGGTACTTGCATACTTGCAACTTAATTATTAAATTAGAAACCAACATTTACTTACAGACAAAACGTAGTCCTTTATTTGTTAAACTTAATTATTGATAACATTTTAGGCATAAAACAGAGTAATACTTGCAACTTAATTATTAAATTAGAAACCAACATTTACTTACAAACAAAACGTCGTCCTTTCTTTGTTAAACTTAATTATTGGTAACATTTTAGGCATAAAACAGAGTAATAATGACTTAGAAACTGTGAATTAAGTTATGTTCGAAACTTTATTAGCATATTAAAAACTATGCCGGCCTTGTTCATAGGCATCTTTATCAACTTATTAGAAACTCATGTTCCATATATTAATTGAAACATATGATACAAAAGTTAAAATTGATAAGCAATGCATCATTAAAAAAGATAATTAGTAGAAAGCATATCCTTCTAAGAGCTAATAGGGACCAATTCAATCCATCAAAGCTTTCTTCACCATGGAGTGACAATTTCGCTTCAAACCTGTGCTTCGGTAAGTTAACTTCTACATCGACTTAATGAGAAACTTGACCTTCAACTAGAATGTACTTTCTTATGGCATGATGTGGTTCCCAATGATACTCAGCTCTTGCTCCACGGGGTGGCGTGGCGTCGTGCTCCTCTAGAAGGTGGCGGTAGCGTAGATACCCGCCACCATGCATTCCTTTTTAAAAAAGAAACAAAACTTAGGATCAATGATCCAACAAGATCAAACAACAGGTGAAGACACCACACTCTAAAATCGATGGAGAAAGTAGTGTAAAAGATGACAATACTTTCTTGTGAGTTATTTTGTACATCAGGATTTATTAGAAGGCAGCGTATGCCATGATATGTTTGGGTTTGAACGTGTAAAGGATGACAAGTGATGGAAATGTAATTATTGAAATGCATTTGTGGTTGCACAAGTGAAAGGTTAAATCCACTATGATATTATTAGAGAAAATGTGCGTGAAACTAACCAAAGGTGATTTGGAAAATTAGACGGGCAGGCAATTACATAAATCTTTAGTAAAAGATACACAAAATTAGATAATAGCTCGCTTGGCTCGGGATTCGGCTCACAAGTTGAGAGTCATGAGTTCAGCACCCGAAGGGGAAATCTGGCTTCATCTTCCCCATTGAACAATAACAGGTAAGAAGAACTTGTGTATCCAACCACACCTAATGTGGGGTTGAGGCGTTTTGAGGCACCCGATCAACATAGACTCGGGCAGTTTTTGGGCTAGCTTGATGTTTTCAATTGGAGCCAAATCGGATTAAGAATCAACTACAGCTGGACCTTGTCAATTTGGATCAACAATTGAGGACTATTTGGTTCAGTTTTTGTTCTACCTCCAGTGAACCAGAACCGACAATTTCAAACCACCAATTCATTTTTTCTTGAACTTTTTTAATTTTAATCTGTTAATGATTTGGTTCTGTTTTGGACTCACAATTTCTCGTTTCAAGATAACCATAACCAACGGTTTGGAACCGCCGCAACGGTTCCGATTTACCTGAAACCGGGAGGACTGCCATGCCTCCATCAACATTAGGTCCGATATGGAGACGTTTGGTTCAACCTGGATTATTGACCGTTGATCTTCAAAACTAACGGTGGATCTGCTGCTGCTGGAGTTTGTGAAACTCACTAAGAAAAGAGTAAGCTTGGGAAGTAGAGGGAGCTACAAGGTCTCAGCATAGCATATCTGCTACCACGAGCTTGCCTATAAAAAGCGACACGGTTTCTTTGGTTCGGTTCTAACCTCAACTTCAAACCAAACAACTACTCATGGTTCCTAAAATTTTAAAACCGAAGCAAACCGTAACACAGTCAAAACGAACTAAGGATCGGTTCTTAAACATGACTATACTTATTTAGTGTTTGACTAAAGGCCGAGTATAATGTCATCTTATTATTTAGATGTATGGCTCAAATTTGATATGCATATAAGGTTATAAAACTTATATTTATAAATTTATCACAATATATAAATACATATATATATATATATATATACTTATGTATGTATATAATCGTATAAACTTTATATATATATATATATATATATATATGTAATTAATCGTTCGGTTTGGTTCTCATGGTTCAGTTCCAACTCTGGAACAGTGAACAAAACAACCAATTATCTTTTCAAACCAAGCCAAACTGCTCGATATTTAGAACCGAACCCTAGCGGTTTAATTGAGTTTCAACAGTTTCTTGAGCACAGCTACTAGAGACCTTCTCTCTCTAGGAGAGAGACAGAGTTCAATATCTAGTTAGCTACCAAGAAGGTTCGGTGAGTAAGTGTTGATTATGCTAGTGTGTGCAGTCTTTCTTGTCTAGCAAGAAGAAAGAAGTGCTGATTATGGTGGACTTAGTCTGATCTTTCTCCTGATGAGCCAACTTGAGATTTTGGAACTTTCTGAACAGCATCCGACCTTTAAAATATGCTTTTTTTTAATGAGCTTTCCTTTGTATATAAAGGACAGGGTTATCGTTTAGCAAGGCAAACTATCGGCCCTCAGCTTCAATCGGCTTGATGGCATACTTTTTTTGGTGGCTGACTTAGAAAATTTCATGAGGTAAAGTTCATATTTATATTTATTTATATATGAAAATCTAATATATATGAACCTTGGTATATGCTAACAATATTATATGTTAGTAAATTAAAAAATCACGATCATCCAATTTAAAAAATCAATGACTGAAATTTGGATTTTAAAAACAAAAAATACAATTATATTTTTTACAAATGTAATTTATTAAAAATAATTTTGTGTCATTTTAATTCAAATTTGATGGTTAAGATTTATTTGAATTTATTAGTATGTAATGTTGCTAACATATATATATATATATATATATATATATATATAGTGGATAATGCCCAAAATCAATCATTCCCGACTCTCCCTCTCTTTCCCCATTCGTCCCTTCCCCATCTCTCCCTTTCTGACTCTCTCTCCCCCTCCTCCTTCCCGAACCTATCTCTCGCCCGCCCCTTCCCCAACACCCTCTCTCTCCGGGCCCCTTCCTCAACTCTCTCTACACCTTCCGGAATTCCATCTCTGGTCCACCGCCTTCTCCAACTCAGTGAGCCCCTCTCCCTCTACCTCATTTATTGTGGACTCCCTCTCTCTCTCTCGAGGAGAGAGATGAGCTTGTCGATCTAAAGCTGCGAAGGCACCCTTCTTCATTCACCTTCTTGATTTGAAACCTGAAATGCTTGAATGATGTTTTTTATGCAGCTAGAATCATGTTCTTTTATTTAAGGTTTTTCACTTTTGGCTTGATTTTCTCGTGTGAACCATATATATATATATATAAACAATTCAACTTCTTTTATGTAAAAATTGTTACACAAAACTATTTGACAATTTCAACTTCTTTAAAATAATTACAAAAATGAGTATATCATCAATATATAAACAAATCAAAACCTTTTTCGTGATAAAAATAGAATAAAAACATTGGTTTGAATAATTTATTTTAAAATCATTTGCACGAATAACTTGATCAAATTTTTACACCATTGATTAGGGCTTATTTCAAATTATACACGAACCCGATTAATTTTTGAACTTTATGTTCTTGTCTAGGAACAACAAATCCCTCGAGTTTGTTCCATATACACCTTCTCATCTAAATTACTATTTAAAAATATCATTTTACCATTCTTTTAGTGAATGACAAAATTGTAAATAGATACAAGTGCTAAATATTAAAATAATCAATTTATTCTTTTTAAGAAAAATTCTAGCAAATAAACTTAGATTTGAACTTATAAATGACTTCATCAACTTTCTTTTTCTTTTTGAAAATCCATTTGCAACCAATTTCTTTTGAATCAAGAGTGATATATACTAACTTTCACATTTTGTTACTCATTATTAAATCTATCCCACCTTTGATGTCTTCTTTCAAGAATACCACATAAAGAGACTTCATAGTCTCTTCGTTAAGTCTCATGATCATTTTTTATGTTATAACAAAATTGTATATGACTCACTATTGAGTCACATAGTTCTTTCAACTAAGAACATATGAAAATTTAATCCAAAGGTCTTTGTCTTTCTTTGCCTTTTACTTAGTGTAGGCATTGGATTTTTCATATTGTCATTATAGGTTTCATAATTTTTCGGATCATCTATAGTTCCATGAACATATTGTTGTAGATATAGGAACTAAGGTAAATATATTTTCTTAAAAATTACATCTTTTAACTCAATCACTATATTAATAGGTTGTGAGACATTTGATTCAATTACAATGAATCTATATACCTTATTATGTTTGACATATCTAAAGAAGATATATCTCACTCCTATTTAACTCAATTTCTTTCTTTTAGATTTCAAATGTTGACAATAGCCTTATAACCTTGAACTTTAAGATAGTTTAAATTAGAGCTTTTTTATATTGGAGTCAACAATACTTTATCCCAATAACCATTAGATAAATCGGAATATGATGACATAACATTCACCATTCCTTATAATATTATATTTTTCCTTTCATCTATATTATTTTTTATAAATAAGGTGTCATAACTTGAAGAAGGTTTTCCATATACATAAAGTAACTTAGACTATAGTATTCTCCTCCCTCATCGATTCTCAAACACTTGATGAAAATTTTACTTGAGTTTGGAAAAACTTGATTTTTTTAAAAACTTCATCCTTTGGATGCATCAAATATATAAAGGAAAATAGTATACAATCATCATTGAAAGTTACAAAATACAGTTTATCATCTATCTTAGTTGAATCATGCAGTCACAAACATATGAATGGATTAAGTCAAAATTTTGGAACTTCTTTCATCTCTTTAAAATGAAAGTCTAGTGATTTTTGCAATAAATACAAGTAGAATATGAAAATTGTTTTGTCAATTTTTGTAATTAAATCCAATTTAACCCTATCAACTAATTTTCTAAAATTCACATACCTCAAATGGAAACCCTACTGATCGCTCCATCATTATTTTGAGTGTTGCTTGGATTTTTGAAGACTCCCTTTCTTCTTTATGTTAGAGCAGCTGAAACAAAACAATTTCTTTCATTCTTTTAACCATTTGATATTGAATAAGAAGACAATAATATTTGCAACATCATTAAGAATAAGGTTTGAAGTTTATTTTAGGTTCTTTGGAGTTGTTTATTGTCTCATTCTTTAATTTATTTGGTCGCTTGATTGTGGGTCGATTTGCTTCTTATTATTTAATATATTTTCATTTGTTCATAGTAAGTAAGGGTGTTGATATTCTTGTATCTTTGAGATATTTGGTAGTACTCATCTATTTTATATATTAATATTTTTATAAGTTAAACTGTGTGGTTTTTATCTCTAGGATTGACGAGATTTTTTTGATGTAAAAGTTACGTGGTTTTTATTATTTTATTTTATATATATCGTTTGACATTATTTAATATATCGACTTAAAAAAAGAGTTTTTGACACTTCCCCGCAAGTTATTTTTGGCCACTTGTCTCTTCACCCACGAATCTTGAGCTCAAGGTGATGAGTCCCAGTAACGAGAAACGTCCACTGGCGAATGATTACAATCGCAATCAACTCAGTTTTATCCTGTGAACTTCTCTCCTGCAAAATAGACGATTATTCCCTTGACTCAGATGCACAAGGTTGTCTCGATTTCCCTGTCTTCTTTCGCGCCCTAACCATTTTAGTCCGTCCTACGTTTGCAACAAAGTCAAATGGTTTGTCCACAGTCGGAAATGGTGTCTCAGAAAAGATTGATGGACCCCCTGCTTTTGATGGTCTTGTATCAGCATGTGCTTCCCTCACGATTCGAGAAACAACTGGCAGATCAGGTTGAATACTAGCAGATGTGGAGTCTCAGTATAATTGGATGATGAAGGGAAACTGCCTTTGACAATGTGGCTAGAATCTACCTTTAGCTGAACAGAGGGGACCCATCCTACCATCTAGGAGTCGTCCGATGATGCTGGAACTTCACGTTCAGCAACAATGCTTCAGGATCTCCACTGCAGCAACGTTGATTGATGTTTGAATCTGTCACCGAGCAACCAAACCATTCTGATACCAAATATCACGCCTCGGGAATCAGACAAGCAATGGCAGCGGAAGAACTATTGCCGGAAAACGCAACGGAAGCAAGAAGGGTCTGGCTCAACTTTGATTCTGCCGGTTCTCTGGAAGCCAACAAGTTATCATCATCAATCACCAGCTACGTTGCATGGGTACGCTATTTTTGGCGTCATACCCATATCTGATACGAGTACTCGGTACGGTACACTCAATAGTATACCGGTATGTATTTATGTATACAGGTATGTGTACCCAAATTTGGGTACGCCACGTACCGGTACTAGGTACTTCAAGCATTCAAAACTGAATAAATAAGTTAGCCCTAATCCCCAATCCATCGTGTTTATCAGAAGGAATGCGAACGACGGGACTCCAAATGGCGGCCGGCCATCTCGTGCATCCTCTGTCTCAGGCTCTCATCTCATCGTCTGGGCTGCGATCGGGGACCGGCTGTTGGTCTACTGGACTTCCGGGCATCTCGTGCATTCACTTGTTAGTTGCCCAACAGCAACAGGTCTCTCTCTCTCTCTTTCTGCATGCGCCTAAGAGATGGGATCGCACCTTGACTCTATGCAGTTGCCCAACGATTACGATCTCCGTTGGGTCATCTCTATTTGGCCCTCAAAGTGGGTGTTTGAGACATGATGCCCGTAGACCACTTTCCTTTCTTCTTTTTTGCCTTTATTCAATCTGGTATACAGCTTCCTTTTCTCTTCCGATGTTTTTTTTCCTGAAGAGTTACTTCCTTTTTTGGGTTTTATTTTTCTCTTTTTCTGATCTTGGAAATCCTTGTTCCGATATATACGTTTCAAGAAATGGGAGAGTTTCCTGCATTCACAATATGATCGAAGACTATGAGAATCATTGTTTGAATTAGAGAATCAATGGCAACATGACGACCAATTACGTAAGATATGCACACATCTGACTAATTGTGTGATGTAACTAATGTTGTTGAGCTGAAGTGTACAAGAATTAGAGAATAATGTTTTGTTTAGGTTAGAAACAAAGTAAATCTTTGGCCAAGTACTTTGATGCATTTCCATAGCTTTTGTGTGGAACAGCTGAACTGAAAATGTTTAATACAAAACCAAAGTAATCGGCGTCTTTGGTTATGCCTGTGAATTTCTGCTAACATATCCCTAGTTCTGCAGACTGCAGTTGTATCCCTAGATGGAGTCATTTCCTGTTGTTCGTCTACGAACCACTGTCCAACTGTTTCAAGTAGATCCTTTGGTCTTTTGTGATAGGCTATGGCAATGTAAGTGTGAGATTCTCCATATGTTTCTTTGTATACATTCTCTCATCCTCACTAGTGATTCTCACATTTGACAGGTGTATAGAGGGATTCTTCCAAGTGGACAAGTTGTGGCAGTGAAAAGAGCTGAAAAAGGATCAACACAAGGTACTCTCGAGTTCAAAACAGAAATCGAGTTGTTGTCAAGAGTTCATCATAGGAACCTTATCAATCTTGTTGACTTCTGCTATGATAAAGGAGAACAGATGTTGTTGCACGGGTACTCAATTTTAAAACAGGTACATATTTTGTTCTCATTTGTCTAAACTTTAAACATTTTGTTTGGTGAACTATGTAATAAGAGTTTATGAAGGTATGTGTTTATCACATAAAGATCCTTTGAAAGGGACATGGACAAAATACAGGAAATTGACAACTTCTGTTATGTGTTTGTTGTTTAATTGTTCTTATTACTTTGATGAAGAATATAAATGACATTTTTATAGTTAGAATAGAATTATTCTCAAATACTGGAATGCTCTTTAAAATATAGAATGCTCTATAACTCTTGCTCTCATCGTGATAAATCTGACCTCTTAATTGTGTATGTATGTATATATATATATATATATATATATATATATATATATATATATATATATATGTAAATTTATTTTTTATTATATTTTTAATTGTGGCATATCCGTACCTTAGTTTTTTTTTAAAATTACGTACCCCGTACCCATACCGGGTACCGATACCATACCCCTATCCATGCAACATAGATCACCAGAATATTGGGCATAGCGTGCATTGGCTGTTTATCTAATAAGTGCACCCCTACCAGTAGCTACGGTATGGTGTACGTACCCAAGGTTTATTACCGTGGGCTTTCTCGATTCATTGTCCATGCTTTTAATCGTGCAGTATTTGTTATACAGCCACAGCTTTAACAGTGACCTCCTTATCATTTTCCATTATCTGGGTGAGGGGTGGGGCATCACCTTGTCTTAACGTAGATGCTTATTTGGATCAAGTCGAATTCATATCAGTTAGTTCACGCATATGAGCATTTTGTAAGTTTCCAATTTTCAAAATTTCTTCTCGCAATTCAGTCATACCTCTAAAAGAATTAGTGGTCTAAGATTGAGCCGCTCAGAAGTTAATGAATTGATCATGGACCGTCATCGTCTTAAAATCCTATGTTGAAAGACTTATGTATCACATACTTGGATTTTAGGCAGAAAGCTCAAGGTTGTATCTTAGCAAGTTAGGGAGATGCTTGGCTAATGATAAATGATTTGATAGCTTTCTTAACTCTTAGCTGCTACATGCTCTAAAATCTTTCTCCGATCCCAGTGGTTTGCTACTCTGGTAAGGCATGAATCTTGTATATCCAGTCCGGTACAATATTATCACGTACCAATTCTTGGTAGTTATAGTGGTTCGGCAGTCGTTTCTCTTAAGCAAGGCCTCGAGATTGAGTCTTGTGAATGGAGACAAGCACTAGAAGAGCTTTACATCGACCTTGCCCGAACCGGATCAGTTAGGGTCCTTCTGGGCTTCCAGATATCAGCTGTTTTATTCCTTATAAGAAAAGTTTTAAATACCTAAGGTCAATTTTTGATAGCGATGAAAAACTTTACGAAGTTGTTAAGCATAAAATTAATGCAAATTGGCTAAAATAGAGATGTATGTTAGGTATTATATGTGATAAAAAGATACTATTAAAGTTTAAAGATAAATATTATAGGCTAGCAATTATATATATGATTATGAGTGTTGGGCAATTAATTGCTAACATGTACAGAATATGCTTTTTTTAAAAATGAAGATACTTAAATGGATATGTGATCACACAAGAGAAGATTATATATGTAATAAGGTTATCATAAACAAATTAAGGAGTGATACCAGTACATAGTAAAATAAGGAAAAATTATTTGAGATAGTTTGAACACGTGAAAAGGGGATCAAAGAAAGCTTCAATAAGAAAGTGTGAGAAATTAGACAATGAAAATATTAAAAAAGAAAGAAAAACTACAAAAATATTAGAAAGAAACAATAAAAAATGATCTAAGTTTCAGTTAACTATTAGCTTTACACATGATCGAGTTCTATGCAAGCAAAACAAAGAATCCATATGTACCGACTCCATATAGTACAGAAAAAGGCTTAAGGCTTAGTTGTTGTTGATATATAAAGATAACTGGTTCTGGTTAAACCGGGACCAACCGATGGAGTGAAAACGCTTCCCAGCCCAGCCCATTGCTGCCATCCCTAGTTAGAACATGTGGTTCCAATTCCAGATATTGGGAGGAGAAACTATAACTTAGCCAAGGTGTCCTGGGCTTTGTTCGGCGAGTTTTGGTTTCAACCAACTTGAGAGATGGTTCAGTTTGAGTCCAAACCGCCAAACAGGTTTGAAACCGGCCAGTCAATTAGTAGAATGTCATGTCAAACAGCTTATGAGATGGTTCAATTTAAATTTACACTCATTTTAAAGTTTTACTTTGGAGGTTTGCAAAAGCTTCGATCATTTCCCATATACAACCGAGGATAGACTTACTGGCGGTTAAAGTCTTTAAATTAAATTACTTTTATCAAAAAGCAAAGATTGAGCGTGAGTGAACATGGTAAAAATAAACAGCATTATATATTTATTTATTTGGCGCAAACATCACTCTTTCATTATTTTTTTTCCATGTACGGAGGCTACTTAAATAGAACCAGGTGACGACTATTCTGAAGGATCTTCCTTGGGACCTTACTGCACGGTCCTTTTCATTCAATCGAAAACTAAAAACATTATCTTCCCGTTATTCCGCTAAAACTTTTAAGATTTGGGAAAGATTCTGTCCTATGTCCGGACGACGATGCAGTCCTCTTGTCATTTGAAATCCCAGAGTTTTAGGGTTTGATGGCGTTTATGAAATCTCCGCCGTTGGTAGAACTCATATCGGCCGTTCATTCATGAAGTGGGCCTATCAAGGAAAAGTCAGATATATTGCTGCACCAGCTGCCGTCCATCAGTAAATGAACGGTGTTGATTCAAGTACACAGTTGGTTGGCGATATGGCGTATCAATTGAGCTGGATCTTTGTATTTAATGTCATCTTCACACACGAGATCTTTGCGGCAGCAAGAATTTCCGAAAAATTCTTGATTTGTTTTCCATGTTTTTGCAAATGTCTAACTCCTTCATGTAAGGGATCACCCTTACATGACTGGTCCCAAATGGGGATAAAGGTTTCGACAGCCAATGTAAAACTTTGTCGAACTTATTCTAGAAAAAAACAACTTAAAGTCCATATCCGATCATGGGAACCATCTAATATGGGAAAAGGCTTAGTTTGTAGTTGTAGTAGTTTTCACAAATATCTATGTAAGAACAGTGACCGATCTACATTGAGAAGAGGTGGGTGTCTGCCCCACCAGAAGTTTCAAAAATCAACTTAAAGTCCATATCCGATGGTGGGATCGATGAGCTATAATACATATTTTGCCCAACCCTAAACCATTTGAGGCTCGCTCCACCTTAAAAGAGTTTTTAGATCCACCGCCGTGTAGGAAGGCTCGAGCCGTAAGTCAAACATGACAAATTGAGCCAAACTGTGCCTCTTCGTGGTGTGTCTCGTTAATCAGATTGTTGCTTGTTCAAGGTGATATTCTTGCTTAGGTTAATCAGGCGCTCTGTGACATCGACTCATCGAGCCAAATTGAAGCGTCTTTTGATATTCAAAAACTTAAATACCTCAAGAAACAATTGTTCTTCATTTAATTTCAAAATAGTTCCTTCATGCATCTTCATGCAAAATAAAGTTCATTACCCATTGAAGAAGAGATCTAAATAAAACCATCCAGCTGCTTAGGTTAACACATTGACATCTCTGCATTGAAGTGAGGTGGGGACTAAAAGCATGAAAAAAAAGGAATTGCCCATGGTTGAACCAATGGAGTATGTTATAAATAGCTAGATAGGTAGGTTTGTACATATATGTGTGTATACAAACCACATATATATGGAGATAGTGATCAAATCCATTCGTGCTAAAATTCACTCTACCATTTCAACCGTTCAATTGGTACGATTAATTATGGAGATTTATATTAAAAAACAAAATATATTATTGTTTATTAAATATGAAATATAAAAAATACAATAATATGTTTCTCTTTCTAAATAAACCTCTACTGTTTACCAAACCGATCAAATGAAATAGATATTTACGTAGATTTGAGCATAGATCATATTGAGCATATACGAAAGAGAGAGAGTACAGCATATTGCTGTGGGCTATAGATTCTCCACAACCTGAAAGTGGGTGATGAGAACAAAAAATATAGCCTGTGAACTCTTAAACGGGCTACATTATAGAGCCCATGATATAACCGTGGACGATAACACAGAGCTGATTATTACATCGCTGGGCTATTCATTCCTCTCTCTAGACCTATGACTGACTGAATTTTCATGTCCTCTGGCAAGATTTCTAACATATATACATGCAACTATATGTATTCAACTACAAGAGTCGAGCTAAGACGAGCTCAACCTTTACACAGGTCGTCTCGCTAACCTATAAGAGCCAAGCCCAAACCAGCTTGTCCTTGTCCTGTAATAGGTTCCCGACCTGAGCTGAAATGAGCTGATCATCAATCACCTAAGCCGGTTTTCTAGAATAACAAACTACTCGATCATTTTTCTGTTCAAGAGGCATAATTATGTCATGGGAGTCGTTAAAGACACATCCTTTTGACTTTCCTTAAGAGATGCATGCCTCACACATCCCTCTAAAAAAAGGAGGTACATGTCCTCTTAAAGAGAGATGATGCATCTTCCTTAAAAAGAAGGCACACAATACATCTCTTCTTTTAAAGATGTGTATGACTCGTGCCTCTCTTCTCGAAGAAACAATAGGGTTTAGTGTTAAGAATCAAAAAAGAAAGGACCTTCCATGGTGATGATGGGTAAGACGGAGATAGGTTTTGGTAAACACAGTAGCCAGTAATATGAAAGAAAAAGCGGAAAATAGAGGCACAACGAGTGGGTAAGAGAGACGAGAAAGACAGGAGGAGAGAATAGAGTGAAACGAGAAAAGAGAGAAAGAAAGCAATGCATATAAACACAGACGTGAGATGAGAAAAAAGGTGTGCACTTAGTAATTAGGAGTGTGCTATCACTAAGCATATGTCATTTTTCAATAATTTTCTTACTACATGGAAGTGGGCAGAAAGTCTACTGGCTGTTTTCGGAAATCTTCAAGAAATAACATATTTTTCTTTGGTACAATGGGTATCAATCTCATGACCTTGAACTTGTGAAAGACCCCCTAGCCAGGTGAGCCATTGCTCTTTGTACAGAAACTGAATCATTTTAAGAAGGTATAGTTCAGCATCCACTAACCGGTAAATGACGTATCTCTTAAAATCAACCTTCATTTTGCATTCGTCCTGTTTACCTTCTTTAACTAGTTTGAATCACGTCGTGATCATGGGATAATTTTGAATCAAGGCTTATCCAGCAAGCTCGCTAAGACTTTGCTTATGATCCTTTGACACCGTATGAGAACTCAGCATTGACACGACTCAGAGGGTCATGGTGTTGTCCATCCAAGGTAACAAAACAAATCGGTTTGTGTTTGGATAGATTCGTAAAATTAAACTGCTCACAATGTGTGCAGAGAGAGACATACAGGCAGACTTTACTGTGGAGATAGAGAGAGAGAGACCTTACTGCAAAAGGGTAAGATGTAAAGTAAAAAAATCGATCTGTGTCTGGTTTGACTTGCTTTTCACACGAAAACTGACTGACACTACTAAGACACTGTCCACAAACACGAAATTGGCGCCCTCTATCCTCTCTATAGATCTGACACTGTCCCAGAACACGAGATTGCTTGCAATATACCAGGTGACACGAAGGCCCGACATGCAGGTCGATATTCAGGTGAGCATGTTTCTGAAACAAACACGACGTCATACGACGCAACGCCAACACAAACCAAGTCGCCACCCACCTCTCTCTCTCTCTCTCTCTCTCGTGGAATCTAAAAAATGAGCAGGGAAAGAGAATTGTGCTACAGAATATGCCTCTCTCTTCCCGGCATATCCTCGCGGGAAACCCTCCAACGTACCCTCTCCTCCACAAATATAAAAGCTCAACCATGCATGTGGCATTCCATCAACCAGCAGAAGCTTAGGTACCCATTTGAGCAAACGCAGAGATTCAGTCAAGCCTTTCGCCGATGAAACGTGCATGGGCCAATGACGGTGCAATCCTCTTTTGGCAGTCGGAGAGGGAACATATCCTTTACATTAAGGACTGCCATTATCATCCCTCTGCCAAAGGAGAATTGCCCTGCCATTTGCCTGCACTTAACCTGGCTTTCCTTCAGCTGTGCTAACTTCTGCACAATCACAAGAACGGTTTGGCTCTCTGAATGGAACTTTTATAGACAATTCAGCTTTGTAACAAAGCTTATAGTTTAGCATAGCTCTCGATGGGATAGTCCCATCCTTGGGGTTTTACGCTTAAAGACTGTTACATTGAATGGTTCATCACCAGTGGCGGAAATTGTGGTGGGTGTGGCGACCGCCTCACTTGAAATTCTGAAAATTTTCAATTAAGTATAAAATTTTTAAAAGAATTTGAAAAATTTTAAAACCCATTTTGAAGATTTTAAAACCCACCCATCAAAAGATGAAGTGTGCCTCACCCGAAACAAGTTTCTGAATCCATCACTGTCAGTCACTTAATCTTAACCCAAGTAAAGCGCATTTTTTTTGCTTAATCTTATACTCAATCAAGCTCTTTCTACAGCAGTTGGAACGGGCTAAAGGGTGTACAACATGAGGACGTCAAATGAGGTTGCAATCTCAATGTTGACGTCGCTCAAATATGCACACCTTGACAGTAGTTCTGATGGCATTTTCTGCCTTTAGTAACACTGGAAAAGTTTGATGCTAGTTGTTGATTAAGGGGATCGGAGGTTGGCTGAGCAAGCATCTGACCCATAAGCTGGTTTTATTGCACATATAAACAATGAGAGGTATTTTCAACTATACATTGTTGCCTTAATTGAGGAGAAGTACATTATGTTTGAAACAGAAATTCAGAGTATACAGGGAATACAGGAATTGTTTGGGAAATTTGATGAGATGGTTGTTTCTAGAAACAATTATGTGAGTGATGAAATGACAATATACTTGAAAAAAAATTAACTGATAAGCTGATGAGCGGAGCTTCAAAGGAGTGATGTGTTTCTTCTTGATGTAAAGCAAGCTTTACTCTTTCATACTGATTCATCCATCAGCAGCAGATCTCAAAGTGAGGTCACCGAGGTTTTAGTGGCACAACGCGCCCGTTGCCCAAAGGTGGCTCCCATCTCCTAATTGGTAATTGCTCATAGTGAAATTTTCTATTTTGCATCGTAAGTCAAGAGGCAACGAATGGCTTCTTTTGAGCCATTGTCTCTTACGAATTCTGTTGTTGTCTCTGCGTTTGATCATTCTATTCTAACTTCATTTCCTAAGATGCAACCAGGATGTGCCTGCGTTCCAATAGTGTGGCACTCCAAACGCCTCATATGCATGAGATGATTAAAGGCATCCTGATGCTGCAGTTATATAGCATCCAAGAGAAGGAATTGGAACCTAATCGTCCTTAGCGCTCAAACTAAGCATACGGATTGATCATTATTCGTTCCCAAAATAGAGTGTTGCTGTGCGTGCAGATTGTTCTACTGTTAACATTGTTGAAGAATAATAGAAGATCAGATTTGACATAGTTTCCGCTCCATTGTCAATCAACAGGAACTAAGACCAAGAAGCAAAATTCTAATTTCTTTTCCTTCCAATGAGAAGTATTTACCTGATTTGTGAAGCTCTCATTTGCACGGCACCTTATGCTTTCCCACTATGTGACATCAATAACGAGAAATATTTCTTAACTGGTTAAAAAGGGTATGAGGTTAGATTTGTTGATGGAAAAGTTATTCTAGGGAAACATTGGCTTTTTTTATTTTGAGTATGATTTGTTTAAATTTATTCTTTTGCTCATCTCGATTGTGCCTTTATTATAGAAGTGAATGTATGACATAAACGATTAGGATATATAAGTTTAAATAAGTTGAGGAAATTAGTAACTTTAACTTATTTGTTGAGTTTAAAAAGATATTTTTAATAAGTGTAAAGCCTCTATAAAAGAAAAATTAACGAAAAAATCATTTCTTAAATAAATTATTAAGGCAATAACCCAATTAGAAATCATTCACATAAATTTACGTGGACTCTCTAGGGTAAGATATCATTGAGGAAAGATTTGTTTTATAATCTTTATAGATGATTATTCAAGATATAAATATTTATATCTCTTAGCACATAAATTTGAGGTATTGGATATATTTATAGATTATAATCAAAGAGTTGAAAACTAATTAGGCAGATGATCAAAGTTTTAAGGTTTGATAGAGGTGGCGAATAAACCTCTACAAATTTCTTAGAATACTGTAAAAAATTTGGTATTTCAAAATAAAATAGTATTCTCATAACACCTCAACAGAATGGTGTAGATGAAAGACATTACAGGATACTCTTAAATATGATTAGGTCAAGGATAATAGATGTTTCTCTTCGTATGATATTTAAGAGAGAAGCAGTGGCTACAATCATATATATATATATATATAATAAAATGTCGTATAAGGTTGTATTATCTAAGATATAGTTTGAGAAAAAAACAAACCTATTTTCTTTGGAGGTGAGGATTTATCACACATGTTAAGGCTCTTGATCAGTCTAGATATAAACTAGACAATAGATTATTGAGACATGTTTTTATTAGATACCCAAAAGGTTTCAAAGGATATATATTTTATCACACGAACTATAGTTTAATATAAAATAGAGATGTTAAATTCTTAGAAGATACTAAAAATAACATTCTTAAAATAATGATTAGAGCACCGATGATCTAGTGGATATAGATACATCATCATTCGACCCATGATATTTGATCCAAATGACCTTGTAGAATTGATTAAAACTTTAAGAGGATATAAAAGACAAAGAGTTATACCATCCTACTTAAAATATCAAACTTATCTTACAAAGAAAGTGTGTAATTTAGTAGATTTAGATGAGTTAACTAATAACTTTTCTTATCAGCAAGATATTAACTTATCAAAATCAACAAACTTGAAAAAAGCAATGGATGAAAAAATTGAATCCATTGAAAAACCAAGTCTACGAATTGATAGATTTGTCAAAAAATGAAAAGTCATTTGTTGTAAATAAGATCTTAAAGAATATATAAAGTCTATGAAATAATCAATAAGCTTCGAGAGGGGTTAGTTGCAAAGGATTTTTTGCAAAATGAGTGGATATATTATATAAAGATATATTTTCCTACTGCGGAATTTGTATCCGTTCATATTATTCTGACTATTCCTATATTTATGATTTCGATTTATATTAGCTAAATATAAAAATCACTTTCTAATCAGTGATTTAGATGAAATCATTTATATGCATTAGCTAGAAGGGTATCTTGTTAAAGGCTAGGAAGATAAATTATATAGGTTGAAGGAATCTCTATATGACTTAAAACAATCACCTCGTCAATGGTTTGACTTTTCAAAATATCATTTTAAAACTTGGGTTTGTAGTCAATAAACTTGATTATTGTATATATGTTTGGATTAATGGGAGTTGCTTTGTTATTTTATCATTATATATGAATGACATATTGTTGTTTGAGAATGACAATAAGATCATTGTCAAAACCAAGTCATGGTTAAATTCAAAGTTTGGAATGAAGAATATGAAGAATCTAAACTTTTATGTTTAAATGAAGAGAGAGATATTGAATAAATCATCAAGAAGTTTAAAATAAGTGATTGCAAATCAAGAAGTACACTCATTGGTAAAGGGGTAAAATTGAGTCAAGTTGATTGTTCCGATGAGGGTTAAAATAAGTCTAATGTTCCTTATGCACAAGTTGTGATGAGTTTGATATATGTTATGTTATATACAAGACTAGATATAGTTTTGTTGTGAGTTGTAAAAAGGATACTAAGATATCTTAAAGGAATAAAGATTTAAATTATAATTTCAAGCAGATGGACTAAAAGTTATAAGATACTAAGATGATGACTTTGCTGAGAGAAAAAATGAAAACAAATCAACCTCTAGTCAAATATTATTATTTGGATGTGGTGTTGTTTTTTTTGTTTGCAAGAAACAAGATTGTGCAACATTGCATACATAAGAAGTTGAGTATGTTTGTTTAAGTATGGTTGCAATGACTGCCGTTTGGATAAGCTAGTTGTTATTTATTGTGAAGCTAGATTAAACCAACATGGTAGTTGTCATTTATTGTGGTAACAATTAGCCTTAAGAGTGAAGCTAATAGCTCTGAAAACAAACATATAATGATTATGTTCATGATATGTTTAAGAGGAATGAGATATCTATATCTCATATGCCAACTAGTGATATGTTGGTGGACCCATTGATCAAAGTCATCTCTTAAGATCTCTTTACAAACCATGTAATACATGAGTTTGAGATAGGCCTTGTTTCTTCGTATAGAAATATACTGACGATTGTTATATAAGAAAAACATATTGATTACGAAAAAACCTACATACCTAGTATAAGTTACAGTTCACTTTCAACTGAAAATGGTGCAACTTGAAAATCATCTAAATAATAGGAGATAAAACTAGTGTATCATGATTTTACTCAAGTGGCAAAGTGGGAGATATAAGTTATTAGTGGTGACTTTTGTCCCTAATAACCACATTCGTGAAATATGAGAAGAAGGACCCCTCTTCTCGGATTTCATGAATTGATGTTTTCAAAAGAAAAGATAAATGTTTACAAAAGAAAACTAATTTGCTTTATTAAAAGTTAAGAAAATCTCTTATAATTGATAATGGTTTTAGGAAAGCTCGAAGAAAGAAAACAATAGGGAAGTAAAAGCCAAAGAAAGATAACTTCTTCGTTTTTAAAACTTCTGCCGCTAACCGTGGACCTTCTTCCTCCTCCTCCCTTCTTCTTCTTCTTCTTTCCTTATACAAGCTTGTCTTTCTCATTGCATATCCAATAACCTGACGCACGTCGGAGTCCTTCAGTGTTAGCCACCATCCTCTTCATCAGGATGACCCTAAAGAAACATTGCTGGAAAGATGAATCTCTCCCTCTCAACAAAAAGGAAACAAAAACTTAATTCTACTCTCCTCTCTTTGCCTTGAAGAGGTAATCGACCAATCAACACATGAGCAAGATGTTAGCATCTGGGAGACACTACAACCATTAATTCATCAACTTCCAATCAGTTAAAGAAAAGCTGAAAGGGTTTTCTCCTGCTGCCTACTAATATACCCTCGCGTTCATAAGATGGTCATATCTCATTTCTATCAACGATACTGGCTCGTTTCTTGCATCGACAAGTTTGGAAACTGTATATTTTAAGAAAAAGAGAAAAATTACCTTGACACTAGCGGTATGATTCATTTATTCATCTAATAGTTTTAAGTACAAAACAGATCAAGAAACGGGAGACTACTAAATTTTCCTTGGAAAGACAATATATGTTAAAAATCAACCAACAAAATTGAATACATGATCTTGATCTTATAGTTACATGCTAATGTGGCACAATATAGAATATAAGGCTAAGTTGACCCAAACACAACACGGTCTCTTTATCCTCCTATATTTTCAAGACCTATGCGCACCTTGGTTGGGACTGGGTAGACCCTACTATAATATATATATATATATAGTAATTGGATACGTTCATCCATTACTTTTTTGATGGTACGAATATAATAAAAATATTTGTCGTACTCTTTCAAAACTTTAAAAAAAATTTGAAATTACAATCATCCCACTCAAAAGTAATGAGAGGGCATGAGGTGTCTTTATGGATATGATTAAGTTTCTCTCTCTATATGTGTGTGTATGGATGTGTACATGCTTGTGTATATTAGAGAGATAATTTGTATGTATTGTGAATATTCTTACACATATGGATATAGGTGTGTGTGTGCGTGCTTCTAAACAATATAAGCCCAACTCTGGGTGCCTACGCTAGTAGGAGAATGTGCATTGGTGACGGTTTTGCTTGGACACACCATTCTGGTTTTCATCATCAGGTGATTTTTCAACTTTTCCTCAAATAAATGATTCGGTGCTCTTGATTTATACAGTGGAAAAGTCGCAGGGAGTCCTTCGCATTCCACCAGCTCTAACCCCCCAGGCTGAGCACGGTTTTTGCGGGTCAGGTAAAAAATTGCCACCCCTATCTGCACCTGGAGTTTTGAGATTGGTTCTCTACACGAAAACTTCAAAACATTTCAATCGGGTTCTACATTAAGTCAAGTTGGAGTTGCAGCCCCCACCCAAAACTTCCCAAATTTATTTTAAAAGGATACCAACCACAGTTGAATTGTTGGTTGTAATACATAATTCACTTATCTTAAAGAAAGTCTGAATGATATTGGGCACATCTGCTATGATATAAGCAAATGATCACAGTGACGGATCTATATTTAGACGAAGTTAGCTTCAACTGAAATTTTGAAAATCAACTTAAAGTCTATAGCTCATGTTGAGATCCATGAAAATGCATAGTTCTCGACACTCCGCCACACATATCAAGAAATTGAGATGAGAAACCATTCGGTTCTCTTTTGGTTATATATTTTCAATAGCTTTGCATTGCATTCAGTCTTGTCGATCACAGCAGTCGATTGGACCGCATCTAGATTGGGAGTTCCTTTTCAAGCTTTTGGGATTCTTTATCTTTCTAAACGTATATTTTATTACATATTGCTCCACTAGTTATGTGGAATAGCTTATCTCTTTGTTGTACTTTTTGGCGAATGGCCAGCGTAGGGTGATCGAATCTCAATCTGGGGTATTGTGGAGGGACCCTACACAAAAGTTTTAAGAGGCAAAATGAAAAGGATGGAAAAAAATGCTGAGAAATTCGAATTTGTTTGGCAACTCATACCTTAAGGGGAAAAAGCTAATTAAATAACAAATATTTAAAGTGTTAAATGCTTAAAACTGCAAATTGAGTTGTTAATCCAAACTACATGAGACCCGCCTTGTCGCACAGTATGTGAGTTTGGCTGCATAGATTCTTTGTGCAATATGGGTCAGCCAAGCCCGGCCCCAGCCCTTGTGCCTGGGGGAAAATGTGGGCCAGTCCGAAATTTACATGGGCTAGAAAATAGTTGGCTCAACTCAGGCCCTTGGTGTGCTTGATACAAGGTTCAAGGGGAATTATATATTAATTTTCGTGCTTGCATTTTCAAGTTTCATTATGGATCAAGGGCAAAACCATCATCGGTGTCTATAGCCCAATTTGAGTAAAAAACTTTAACATGGGTCATGGGAACACAAGCCAGGAGCTTCGCATAAAAACCCAAACACCTCTTCTCTTGTGATGTTGCACCACCTTTAACAAAAACACAAGTATCAGTATTATTCGTGAATCAATCACAAAACTATGGTTGATGAGAGCCAGAGTTACAAGTACATAGGTCTAAGACTGAAGTTCTAGCACCAAAAGCCTGATACCACGAATCAAATACATATGGAAGCTATGCAACTCAAGAGAGGAAAAGAGGTGGGTCATGGGAACTCAACCTAGGGGCTTCACACGGAAACCCAAGTACCATTTCCCTTATGTTGCTACCCCACCTTTAACGAAAATTCAAGTGCCAGTATTATTCATGAAATAATCACAAAACTATGGTTTATCGGAGCCATACTTACAAGCCCATGTAGCTCTAGGATTAAAGTTCTAACACCATCAATCAAATACACCCAGAAGGGCCATAGGCCAGCCCATGTCATTCATATATCTATGCAACACAAGCGAAGAAAGGTCATGGGAACTCAATCCAGGGGATTCGCATGAAAACCCAAGCACCTTTTCTCTGGTGTTGCTACCCTGCCTTTAAACGAAAAAGTGTCAATATTATTCATGAATCAATCACAAAACTATAATTCATTAGAGCCATGGTTACAAACCCATATGGGTCTAAAATTAAAGTTCCAATACCAAGTGCATGACACACGAATCAAATACACCCTAAAGGCCCAGAGGCCTGCCCATGCCATGCATATATACATAAATAAAAGAATAAAATACCTTTTTGCTTTTTTAAATAAAAAATTTACTTTTTGAATTCAAAAAAGTAATCTGAGTTATACGGCTTATAGGTACAGAAGTTCATGAAGAGAGGATCCCCTCTTCCTGTGGGGACTGCTCCTAACGGGGCAAATTTGGGGAGTGAAAACGGAGATAGGGATAGAGATGGGAAGAAGAAGAAAACCCCGATGAGGATTAGGGCAGGGATGGGGACAGCATGCCCTCGCCCCACGAACTCAGCCCCAATCCTTTCTCTAATTGATTTTAAAAAGTTAGGCCCATCTAAAAATAAAACAAATTATAAGAGAAAATAAATAAAAGAAAGTGTTACTTTTTATTGAATATGTGAATTCATCACCATTCATTTCATTTTATATGTAAAAGTGAGCTCAAACTTATGTTTGAGCATCTGTTTTTTTCGACGGGTCCCCATGAGAACATGAGAACAGAAATGGGAGCAGTTTTGGTCCTCGTCGCAAGGATGGGAACGAGAATGTGGATAAGGTTCTGAAATGGACATGGGGTGGCACTTTGATCCCTGGCCTTGCCCCACCCCAGGAACATCCCTACTTATAGATCCAAGGAAGAACACAACTATGGATTTATATATATATATATATATATATATATATATATATATATATATATATATATATATATATATATATATATATATATATATATATACTTTTCAAAGTTCAAACCTTTGTTATGTGTTGTCGTGCTTATCTACAATTTTCTTGCATTTTGATCCATTCCTTTTATCCAAATCCAGTTTCGCTCAACCTATTATATGTACCTATCCATATGAACATGTGAATCCACTATCTAACAGACAGAATACCCGATTTACTAGGAACCATATTAATTAGAACCATTGACACTGCAAGCAATGTATCCCCATCCATATCGTTCAAGAAAATTATACGTAGCATAGCATAGTGTAGTGTAGAAGTCATATTTAGAAAAACATTGAAAACCACCAAGAGTATACGTAGTGGAACATATATATGACAAATATGCGGTGCTTTGGGGATATTTAAGATCCAATACTGCAATTGAGAATCATTGCGAGGAAAAGGAGGAAGGGGAATGAAAAGGATGAGCCGAGGAAAAGCTCATCCATGGGACCATTGAGTAAGGGACAATTAAAAGGGAGGAAAAAGGAAAGGAGGAAGGCTTTAGAGAGAGGGGGGGATGTTCCTTGGATATGCTATTATACTAATCTTGGAATATGCCATGTCATTGCTCTATAAAAAAACACTTCCATATGCATTGGCTCTTGAAGGAGAAACAATGGAGGTTGACACATGCAAGAGTAGAATGTCACGGCAATTTTTCCCTTGGCAGATGGTCTCACGTGTGAGAAAGGTGTGCATGCGCACATGGCACGTGTTGGGTGTGTGTGTGTCCTTGTGACCTACTGCCAAGGGAAATTGCCCGTGTCATTCCCCTGCAATAGTAGCCTGGAGCTGGGTCACAAGCGTGGAGTTGAGCTCCCAACGGGTCAGGTTTTGTATGAGATACTCAATCCGGTCTTGTTGTTTAAATAGCGTTCGTTTTAGTTGATATGAACGGTCCAGGAGAACTGAGGTCGAAGGTTTTAGGTAGTGTTCGCAAGTTTGTTTCATTAGGGTGGCGATTTCGTGTTTTGGGTGGTGCTTGTGTCATGCCATTCCTAAGTTTTTTAATTTAGGAAGAACCAAGTAATAATGCGAGTTCCCTCTTCCTAATGGGTGCTACTTTTTTACCTGCTCTTATCGTTTTATGATAGAACATTTTGCTCTAAAAAGAACATCATCTTGCATCCAAATTCACCTTCTTGGAAGAGCAAAGTAGTTCGCCTTGCTCAAGCTCTGGCATGCACATGCTCAGCTCAACCTCGTAATCAAGCCCTTCAAATCATGCTTAACCTAGACTGATCCAATGGTGAAGGTTGAGTTTCACTTGAAGCTTGGCTCGAAAGCTAGTCGAGATCGAGCCCAAGCTCTAGTGCTTATCTAAACCTGACAGATATATGTTTAACTTAATTAGACAGCCAAACATCATGAAGGTTGAGCGAGCTTGACTGGAACCTGATGGAGCTCCTGCTCGAGATCTAGCTATACTTCAAGTTAGTTCGACTTGGCTCAAGCCCGAGCTTTGGTTCTCATCTCAACCCTTTGTAATCATGTTTATTGATTGGACCCATCCGAATATCATGAAGGTCAAGAGCACAGTTGGAACAGAATTCGAGGTCGAGCTCTTAGTTCTAGTTAATCTGACATGAGATCCACTCTTGAAGTTTCATCTCAAATTGAGCTTATTTCAAGCTTAAGATCCACTCTTGAAGTTGAATTTTGAGGTCTAACTATTGGTTGAGACTGCAATTAACCCTCAATTCCCCACGCCTTACAAATCTAGGGCTTGACCCAGACTGGATCCGGACCCATGCCTTAAGATATCTGCACGAGTTTCCTTAGGCATGCTTCTTCCACCCACTTTGACAAGAGAATGTCGGAACATAATGGGTTTGGGTTCGGATAGCCTTTCACCATGTCCAACTTATTTGGATCCTATCTTTGAATGGATACAAAGTTCAGTTCTGATGCAGACATGAAAGGTTAACACTGGATTCAATTATCCCAGTTGTCTCATATTCCAGATTTACCCAAAGTGAAAAATCCAGATCCAAATTCGAATTATTTATATATGATCTGAAAAAATGATAAATATAATCTGGTTTTGTTCTGAAGTGTGAAGTGGGAGAGAGGGGATTTCTTAATATAATAGGATGAGCTTTTCGATTTGATTAATCAGATTCAAACACAGGGACCTGTAGAAGTTGTCACCATTACTAACGAGGCCCAACTGGAAACCAACTCATTCTCCCTTTGACGGATGATGCCTTTGTCTGTGTGTGTTGCATCTTCTTCTGCCTAAATATTGTTGGGATTTTAGCTTAGTTCCGCTAACAGATTCAAACACATCATCTCCGTACCTAGCAGATTCACCAATTAAGTTATACGAATTGGGTGGGCCTGGTGTAAATATAGACTTGATATCTATGGTCGTTGACCCTGGTGGTGAGTTCGACTCCCACAAGGTGCTGTGTGGGTGTTGGTGTTAGGCTTCGGCATCTTCTTGTAACCCAAAAAAAAGAAAAAAAAAAGAAATGATAGTGCACGCTCCTTTTACTATAGACTCACCTTTTTTGCTTTTACAAAAATATATCTTATCATTTCCAATAATTACAAAAATACTTTTCGGTTATAAAGGAAACACTCTCTGTCCTCATGCATGAATATACTCCCTAGTTTTTTTTTCTTCTTTTCTTCTTGATTTTATGGTTGTTGTTTTCATATTATTGAGTCATGCCTCTCCTTCTTATTTAGATTTTATTTTTATTTTTATTTTTCCTTCTTTGTTCTATCATTTTTAACGAAATTCGTAAGAATATGCATTGCTAAGTGAAACTTCTTTAGCGGAAGCAAAAAGATCTGGTCAAGTACACTTTTGTTGGAATTGGGTGGGAGATTGGGTGAGAGAGAAGAGTTACTGGAATTGGATGGGAAAGGAGAGATTGGGTGAGAGAAATGTTGGGATGAAATGTTAAAGAAAACAATATTTATATGGAGGGTAATTTTGATATTTAATGGAAAAGGGGGTATGTGGATGGTAAAAAGGGTGTGCTCAAAAAAAAGTTAGGCTTTGACAAACAGTAAATGTCCAGCTCATCTAACTTGACTCATTTTCAGTTTGGCACGAATTCGCTATACCTTAAGCAGTAAAATGTGTTCATGAGTGTATGTATTTTCAACTATAAGTGCATGTATGTGAGAGAGAATTAGTAGCTAGATTGGTTGGCTAATGATGCAATTTCTTTAATATAATTGCTATTCATATACCCATTTTACTAAACATATACTTTTTTACAAAAAAAATCCCAAATTACCTTATCTACATATTCTCTCTACTCTCTTCTTTCTCACCGATTTTTCCTTCTTGCTCACCATCTTTTTCTCCTCCCATGATCGGTATGCATACCATTGACTTCTCTTTTTATCCCAACAATCTTCCTCTCTTTTGCAATTTTTTTTATGTTGTTGTCTCTCTTAATTGTTTGATTTCTCTCTAAATCTTGCCTTCTTCAACCCTTTCTTTTGAAACTTTAAGAATGGTTTTCGATCTTTTATCGATATATCTCAATCTCTTTCGAACTTTTTTTTCTATTATTCTCAATCTCTAACTCAACCTAACATAAATCTCACGAAAATTCAATAGAAAAGGGAGCTTTCAATGGTGGTCATGTTGAACATTTTTTACGAGAAAAGAAATTGGCAATTGACAGCAAGACATGTCTAAGATATGTTTTACTTAAGGATAAATGCATTCATGATGTGTCACTATTTGAGGAGCAATACGATGTGAGTGCGTCTTTATCTTAAAGATGACATAACTAAACCGCATCTCCCTTTATGATCAATGATGAAACTTGCTTAAGTTATGTTATATTAAAATGATAGATGTTCCTTCAGTAATGATAGATGATAGATGTGTCAAGGATGATGTATGGTGGACACATTTTCTTCAAGAAAATAGTGTCCACAATAATAGAAAGACAGGAAAATAAAAAAGAATCCTTTTTGGAAAAAAATGTATGTTTAGTAGAAAAAGAGTTATGAATAGTAACACCCTTTTTTTGATAATAAAGTTTTTGTACATTATAAACCATGTCATGCAATCATGGCGATATATCGTATGAGTATACGATACGATACAGGTACATATATCATAATAAGTGATTTATCATATCATATCGTTCCGTATCATACGATAAGGAGCTATATCATACCATATTATAGAGTCGATAATGATTTTTTTTTTGTATAAATTCTGAGAATATGAAATTACGAAAATCATTTCTACTTTTCTCAAACCCTTTTTCACATCATTTTCTTGCTCCCAAATCCTTTTCTCATCCTTGTTCTTGTTGATTTTGTTGTTTATTTATAAGATTTTCAAGTGTTTCATACAATCCAACTCCCCATCTCTAGGGCTTTTGTCAAATCCATAGCATACCCCTTTTCTTTTTCATTCTACCTAATTTTTTACTTAAAAAATTTAAGAGTTTTACAGATTATGTGATTTTTAATCTCTAAAAAACTTTTTCTTCTTATTAATTATCCACTCTCTTTTTAATGGATTACGATCAGGTCGATACGACATGAAAATATTGCACCCCGATGTACGAAGATAATAGGCTTGTGAACAAGTATATGTTTTGTAATACAATAAAACATGGTAGTATTTATCATATAAAATACCACTTTACAAGAACCAATAAGGATGTTAATGCTTGTTCTCGGGTTCCTGAAAGTAGTGAAGTACGAGATTAAGTAGGTATTGAACGCTTCGAAGGAGAAAAAGAGATTAAGAGTAAGAGAGAGCAAAAATCAGTAGTTGGGATATATTTCAACCATGTGAAAATGCTTCTAAAGAGATGTATGGTGATGAATTTCATGGTATAGTTTAAATAAAAGAAAAGACGGCTGAAGAGGAGAAGAGAAGGCAAAAAGGAAAGAGTGTAGATTCTGATGGTAATAGCAGTATAGCTAACTCCTTTTGAGGACTAGAAGAGGGAGGAGCAAGAGTTAGAGGGAGTGGGATGCTTTTATTTTTCCCCACGTACAACTCTTAGAACTCAGTTAGAATTAGATCAGCTATGACTTCAAAAGAGATAATTGAGAAAGTATATTTGAAGTGTGCCAATTTTTTTTATGAAAATTACCTTCCTTTCAATGTTGCAAACTCATTTTCATTTTAAAGTATGGTGGATGCTATTACCAGTGTGGGATCGGGTTATACAGTCCTTACTTATCATGCTTTGAGAGGTACATTACTGTAGAAATAGGTTGATATTGTTAATGTATAGAGTTCTAAATTTAAGGAGTTCTGGAAGGACAAGGGATGTTTTATTATGGCTGATAATTGGACATATGGTCATCATAGGTTTTTATTAACTTCCTGGTATATTGTCCCAAGGGGACACTTTTTTGAAATCATATGACGTTGCAGATAATTTACTTCCTATTTTTTAGGAAGTTGTTGAGGATATAAGTGTTTTAAATATTATTCAATTCATTACTCATAATGTTACAAATTTTAGAGCAGCTCGTAAGATGCTTGAGGTGAACCATCCATCGTTATTATGGACTCTATGTGTTGCACATTGCATAGACTTAATGCTAGAAGATTTGAGTATAATAGATGAAATATAGATGCATCACAAAGTTTATTTATAATCATTCTTCTCAATTGCATTTGATGTGAATCCATACAGGTAGAAGGGAGTTGATTAGTATTTCGTTAACAAGATTTGCTACGAATGTTATTACTGTGCAAAGTCTTGTTATACAAAAAAATGCATTGAAAAGATTGTTTGCATATGATGAATGGAGCTCTATTAGTTGGTCCATAAAAGAGAGGGATTGTTGTGGTAGGAAAATTACAACAAACTTTTGAGGATGGTTGTACCTTTAGTTAAGGTAATGAGGATGATGGACAGTGAAGATAGGCCTGTAATGCATTTTATATATAATGTTATGGATAAGGCTAAATTGGAAATACAAGCAAACCTTGACCGCAAGCAGTCACTTCCAGAAAAGGTTTGGAAGATAATTGATGCATGCTATAACTACCAAATGCATCATGATTTGCATGCTATTATATATTTCCTTAACCCTTCTATTTAATTTTTTTCCAAATTTGTAAAGGACGAAGAAGTAAAAGAGGGTATATAATTAACCTTGTTCAAGATTCATCTACTTGTTGCAATATCCATTTAGAGTTAAGCAAGTATATACATAGTGTTAGAGATTTTGGAAGGCCAAATGCAATCCAACTTCACTTCCAAATGTCACCAAGTATTATGTATTTTTATTAATATTCATGTAAGTTATCAATTGATTGATTTTTAGTGTTTCTTATTAATCATTATCATATTTTATTCTAGATGAATGGTGGACTAGTTATCATTCATTTTAATTCTTGTATTTTTTAAAGTTTATTAATATTTTTTTTATTTTTTTATCAAGAAATAGAAAAAATTATACTTATCATACCATATCATATAGGCGTATCAGTACCTGGTGTAATGCAGGCACCGATACGCTTTTTACAACATTGGTATCAAGCTCATTGTCTTCAAGCTTCTTCATTTCTGCTAAAAAGTTCAAGATCAGGTTCTGATTTGATCATTGGTATTAGAATGATCAAATCCCTTAGCATCCATCAACATTTCTTAAACAAGTAAGAGAGGGAGCATTCACTAAAAGGGGCAATCACTTGAATCAAGGAATAAAACAAAACTAGAGAGGTTTTTGTTTCAAATTTTGAAGGACCATAAACCGAGTGGTCTCTGGTTCATTTTTGCTAGTTTATAATTAAAAAAATAGTCAAGAGGAAAGAAAACTCGTTTATTCACACGTTGGTGTTCCTCTGTTGCTTGCTTTTTTCTTCTAATTCAAATGAGAGAAAGTTTGTCATTGTCTCCTTTTTTTTAGTTTTCTTTGTTCTATCAAGATAGAAGAAGAAGAAGAAAGGGTGAAACACAATAAGTCAAGAAATGAAAAGGGTGAATAAATTCATCTAGAAATCAATGCTTCGGTGTGATTTTCTCGAATAGAGCTTTGAATCTTTTGTCATTTCTTCTTCAAGATTTTACTTAAAGAAGAATACAAAGAGAGAATCATCGGAGTTTCCCTTGCCTTAATAGTAGTGAGTGAATAAGGGAAATAAGAGATAGGGAAGAGGGTAAAGAAGAAGACAAAGCATAGTAGAAGAAGGAACTTATATGTTTTTGGTTCATACTAAGGCCAATTGCTTTGACACAATCCACCTAGACAAGGAAGCCTCTTTAACTTCTTTTATGGTTCAACAAGACGAAATTGAAGCATAGAGCAAGGAACTCTATATCTTGTCTAACATCCCCTTCTCCATTCTCTCAAACTCCTTCTCACTCTTTTTGTCTTTGTTCTCTCTCTCTCCTAAAAGACCCTTTAACTCTAGAAGAGCGAGAGAAAAACCAAGGGCAAAAAACAACTACCACACCTAGTTTTTGTGAGAAACCAGCTGCGGCTTCTAAAAACCACAGCTGGTTTTCGTTGAAACTACCTTGAGTGATGAATATTATTTTTTTAAATTTGAAAGGTTGTGAAATTACCTTTTAACCTATCGTACGGCCTGAAAATTATAGGGTATAGGGGTTGTTTTATGGTTTTGCCTAGGTCTTTCAAAATTATAGTTTATTACTATTGAATTTATATTTTTGGCCATTTGTTTTCTTGTGTAATTACAAAAATATTTTAGGGTTGAATTTGTGACTTTTTCTAGTTTTGCTCACCTTAGTTGTGGAGTTACTATTTTGTCCAACTAGTTGCAAAAAATTACAGAACTGTACCATAGTTGTTTCTTACCGATTTGCCCATACTTTTTTGTGGTATTTACCAAAAAGTTTAGGCTAAGTTTCTTGTTTTGACCCTCTTTGTTGTGTATTATTACAGAAATTTGCCAAGCCAAACAATTACATTGTTATTCCTGACTTGTATGTAAATTCGAGAGTCTAGATTTTAATTTATTTTTTGGGGTTATTTCTTGTTCAGTTCTTGCAATGCATATAGAAGTACAAATAGGTGATCATATTTATTTGTTGAATAGTATACACTATTTTATGATATTACTAATAGGTGCTTGGCTAATTAATTATGTTTATTATTTAGATTCATGTCTAAATCACATTACATGTTTGTTTATGTTTTCTTATTTAAAAATGATAGGCCCTCTACTTGTTTTTTTTACCAAATTTATTAAAACGATAGGTAGAGTTTGTGTATCTGAATTGACAAAAACTAAAAAACTTAATGGCATGAACTTCTAAACTTAGAAAAGAGATTTTCTTTGGTCTTTACATTAGAGGGCATGTAATATATCTTGTGAGAGACAATAATCCCTCCTATAGAACAAACAATTGATGACAAAAATGAAAAACAGTAAACCTTCCTCAAATATGATCCATTAGCCAAAACTATCATATTAACATATATAGAGCATGACTTATGTAGGATCTTTGAGAAGTGCAAAACAACAAAGAAATTGTCTCTCTATAATAATAAAATATGATATAACTATGAAACTACATATACAATTACTCTTTTAGAAATAAACTCACAAAATGAATGAAGGAAATAATGTGGTTGAACATGTCAACAAGATGTTGATTATGGCTAGGGATTTGGTTGTAGCCAAATTTATAATCCTTGGCCTTATATAGATTTCAACTATTTTAAATAGTTTTCCTCCCTCCTAAAATATGGTAACCACAATAGTTAGATTGGAACCTGACTTTATCCTTTATGAACTCTCTTTTAAATGTACTATTAAGGAAGAACACGTGAATAACAATAAAAAGGATAAACTACTATATATGAATTTTAGGTTCTACGGAACCCTCAACTTGTATTCAATCTTCTTAATTTTATGAAAGCAAAGTAAAACTAAGTAAGAAGACTCATTTGTAATTTACTCTCTTTTTTGCATTATTGACCCTAATAAGATTTTTTTCATAAATCGCCTTCTTGCCTCAACAGGAAAGGGTCAATTCTTATGCTACAAATTTACTAACTAATAAAAGAGAATTTACCAGTACAATTGAATCGAAATGTCAACACCAAAGAGTTCATATTCCTATTGGTTTTTGGTCCTAAATGGATTTAGATTCTAAAATAGATATGGCTTTTTATTTGGGTTTTTAATTCCAAAATCGCATGTGGATCCTAAATGGGTAAGGATTCTAATTGGATTATGGATCTAATATGAAATTTTGGTTCTAAAGTGGATATGAGTCTCTAACTTGTATATATATCCTAAATGGGTTTATGGATCTAAATGGGATGATTGGATCTAATTTGGTTTTGTGGATCTAATCCTAACTAATAGGGGCTAGTGCAAGCACTTTGCTAAAACAAACTATATGCTTATGATGAAGTTTACATCAAGAGTATAAGCTTAAGATGCAAGTAATTACAAAGTTTTAGAAAATATTGAATGAAGAGAGGACTATTTCTAAAATGCTGAAAATTAATAATTTATACTAAAATATATTGATACTGGTTGTAACTAATGCAAAACACTAATGTATTGTATGCGTTATAATTAACCTAAGTATAGAATTTGATTATATGAATGCAGTAATATATTTAATGTTAAAACTAACCTATGATGCAGAATTTTATTAAGGTGCCATAATTATGCAGAAATTTCTATATGAGTGCAGAATTTATTTATGATGATGAAAACACCTATGTGGATGCAGTTTTTGGTTAAGTTTGGTTTAACTATTATGACAGGACTAGAGGCTATGATGCAATAATGAAATCGATAATTCTATGACAATCAAAAACCATGTAAAAACAAATCTAAGCACAAAAGGTCCTAATGTATTGTGAATCTTTATATCTTGAATTAATGATGGAAAAGAAATTATTTGATTATATCTATCAAGCCGTCCTAAGGAAAGATATTAAGGATGATATAGTGCTATGAGTTGTGATGCTCTTAAAATCAGAAAGTAGAAAATAATTATAGGGATCGATACAGTTGATTGGAGATACAAACTAACTGAGATAATGGGTTTACCTAATTAAATCGAGAGGGTGTAAGGTCCTAGGTGAATATGGAATTTGTTAACTGATATGATAGATCAGAAGATGGATCAACAAGCTTGGAAAGCCGTGAGAGAGTGATAGATGGTTAAGTCGAGAGGGAGAAAACCCTTATGTCAAGAGAAGTTTGATTTACCTCACTCCAAATTGGATAATAAAAAGAAGTATATACAACTACATTCATTTCGTGAAACCATTTACAATATCAATAAATGTTGTAAAAATCAAATCGTATCATATCATATGATACGATTTTATTGTGTATCGTAAAAGTATATAGTACAATACATGCACATGTATCATAATAAGTTGTTTATCATGTCGTATCATACCATATCAAAGAATGTCTTCATTTTTCCCCCACGTACGATTACTGGAGCTCAACGAGGCATTAGATCAGCTATGCCTTCAAAGGAGGTAATTGATAAAATAGATTTGAAGTGTGTTAAATTTTCTTATAAAAATTCTCTCTTTCAATAGTGCAAACTCATTTTCATTTCAATATATGGCGGATGCTATTGTCACTGTAGGATTGGGTTATAGAGTCCTTACTTATTATACTTTGAGAGATACATTACTTCATAAATGAGTTGATATTGTTAATGCATGGAGTTTTGAATTTAGACAGTCGTGTTAGGACATAGAATGTTCTATTATGGTTTATGGTTGGATAGATGGTCATCATAAGTCATTGGTAAACTTTCTGGTCTATTGTCCCAAGGAGACACTTTTTTAAAATCATATGACTTGTCCCATATTGATAAAACTACAAATAATTTATCCTCTAATTTTTGAGAAAATTACAATGATGATTGTACCTTTATTTAAGGTAACGAGAATGGTAAATAGTGAAGATAGGCATGCTATGCATTATATATATATGATGCTATGGATAAGGCCAAATTGGAAATATAAGAAAATCTTGACCGCAAGTGGTCATTTCTACAAAAGGTTTGGAAGATAATTGTTGCATGCTGGAGTCACCAAATGCATCATGATTTGCATGTTGTTGCATATTTCCTTAACCTTTCTATTTGATTTTCTCTCAAATTTGTAGAGGACGAAAAAGTAAAAATGGGATATAATTGACCTTATACAAGATCTATCTACTTGTTGTAATATCCATTTAGAGTTAAGCAAGTATATACATAGTGTTATAGATTTTAGAAGGTCAATTACAATCCAACTCTGCTCCTAAATGCAACAAGGTATTATGTGTTTTTATTGATATTTATTTAAGTTATCAATTGATTGACTTTGAGTGTTTCTTATTAATCATTATCGTATTTTATTTTAGATGAATGGTGGGCTCATTTTCGTATAGATGCACTGAAATAGGCAAGATTTGTTCAATGTATATTGAGTCAAACATTCATTTCGAGTAAATGCAAGGGAAATTGAAGTTTTTTTAAATGCATTTACATGAAAAAGAGAAATAAACTGGAGCATACTCGACTACGTGGTTTGGTATGCATTGCATATAAAATGAAGTTAAGGCAAAGGTAACAATTTTAAAAATATGTATTGTTGTTATCTAGTTCTTTCTTATTAATAATGAATGATTGATGTGACTATGTTGTATTTGATATTTTTTATAATTTGAATATTCTTTCTTTACAAACAAATGTAAAAAGATACAAAAAGGGCAAGAAAGATACCATATAACCCGTTAAGCTACAAAAATATTCTTGATGACTGGGTTGAAGAGGAGGAGCTCCCATCAATTTAGAGGATGAAAACTGGAGGACACTCCAAGTTGAGGTGGAACTTAGAGTTGGAGATGATGATGAAAATGAAGATGTTGGATGGGTAGATCCAATTGTGGACAAAGAGGGAGGAGATGATGATGGTGATCCAGACTATGTCGATTGCAATGCTTTTATTGATTATGATCCATGTTGTGGATGATTGTTTTAACTTTTAAATGTAATTGTAACTTTATAACATTCTAGTGTGGATGATTGTAAGTTGTAACTTTGTAACTTTATTGTTTATTAATTAAAGGTATTCAGTATTCACGTTATAGTATGGATGTTTGTTCATTATGAGATATTTAACTTTGTTATTCTCTTCTCACAGTCTCTTTAAATATTTTTATAGAGTCATAGTCATTTATTAAGAATTATCTATTCCAAATCAAGCTTTTGTATTCAATTTTGTTTAATGTTGATTATGTTATATATGTTTTGTTTATTAATTTTAATTCATATATTTTTTAAATTTTATTAATATTTTTTATTTTTTTATCAAGAAATAGAAAAAATTATATGTATCATACCATATCATATAGGCGTATCGATACCCAATACAATAGAGGCACCGATACACTTTTTACAACATTGGTATCAAGCTCATTGTCTTCAAGCATCTTCATTTTTGCTAAAAAGTTCAAGATCAACTTCCGATTTGATTAGAACGACCAAATCCCTTAGCATTTGTCTACACTTCTTAAACAAGAGAGGGAGCATTCACTAAAAGGGGCAATCGCTTGAATCAAGGAATAAAACAAAACTAGAGAGGTTTTTGTTTCAAATTTCAAAGGACCGTAAACCGAATGGTCTATGGTTCATTTTTTGCTAGTTTATAATTTAAAAATGGTCAAGAGGAAGGGAAACTCGTTTATTCACATGTTGGTGTTCCTCTTTACCACTGCTTCTTTTTTCTTCTAATTCAAATGAGGGAAAGTCTGTCGTTGTCTCCTTTTTTTGTTTTCTTCGTTCTATTAAGACAAAAAAAGAAGAAAAGGTGAAACACGGTACTTTAAGAAATGAAAATGGTGAATAAATTCATCTAGAAATCAACGCTTCAATGTGATTTTCTGGTATAGAGCTTTGAATCTTTGGTCATTTCTTCTTCAAGATTATACTAAAAGAAGAATACAAAGAGAGAACGATCGAAGTTTCCCTTGCCTTAATAGTAGTGAATGAATAGAGAGATAGGGAAGAGGGTAAAGAAGACAAAGCATAGTAGAAGCAATAAGTTGTATGTTTTTGTTTGTTGGGTGCCAAGGCGCATACCAAGGCCAATTGCTTTGACACAATTCACCCAGATAAGGAAGCCTCTTCAACTTCATCTATGGTTCGACAAGATGAAATTGAAGTGGAGAGGAAGGAACTCCCCATCTTCTCTAACATCCCCTTCTCTATTCTCTCAAACTCCTTCTCGCTCTTTGTGTCTTAGTTCTCTCTCTCTCCTAGAAGACCCTCTCAAACTCTAGAAGAGCGAGAGAAAAACCAAGGGAACTAAACAACTTAATGGCATGAACTTCTAAACGTAGAAAAGAAGATTTCCTTTGGTCTTGACATTAGAGGGCATGTAATATATCTTGTGAGAGACCATAATCCATCCTATAGAACAAACAATTGATGAGAAAAAAGAAAAACATCAAAACTTTCTCAAATATGATACATTAGCCAAAACTATCATATTAACATATATAGAGCATGACTTACTTAGGATCTTTGAGAAGTGCAAAGCAACAAAGAAATTATTTCTCTATAATAATAAAATATGATATAACTACGAAACTACATGTACAATTACTCTTTTAGAAATAAACTCACAAAATGAAGGAAGGAAATAAAGTGGTTGAACATGTCAACTAGACGTTGATTATGGCTAGGGATTTGGTTGTAGCCAAGTATATAATCCTTGGACTTATCCATATTTCAACTATTTTAAATAGTTTTTTTCCCTCCTAGAATATGGTAGCCACAACACTTAGATTGAAACCTTACTTTATCCTTTATGAACTCTCGTTTAAACTTACTATTAAGGAAGAGCACCTAAATAAGAATAAAAAGGATAAACTGTTGTATACGAATTTTAGGTTCTATGGAACCCTCAACTTGTATTCAATCTTCATAATTTTTTAATTTTATGAAAGCAAAGTAAAACTATATAAGAAAAGACTCACTTTTAATTTACTCTCTTTTTTGCATTGTGGACCTTAATCAGATTTTTTTCATAAATCACCTTTTTACCTCAATGGGAAAGGGTCAATTCTTGTGCTACAAATTTACTAACTAATAAAAGAGAATTTACATGCACACTTGAATCGAAATGTCAGCACCAAAGAGTTCCCATTCCTATTGGTTTTTGGTCCTAAATGGATTTAGATTATAAAACAGATATGGGTTTTCAATTCCTAAATCGCATGTGGATCCTAAATGGGTAAGGATTCTAATTGTGTTATGGATCTAATATGAAATTTTGGTTCTAAAGTGGATATGAGTCTCTAACTTGTATATATATCCTAAATGGGTTTATGGATCTAAATGGGATGATTGGATCTAATTTGGTTTTGTGGATCTAGTCCTAACTAATATGGGCTAATGCAAGCACTATGTGATGATATGTTGAAATATGCTAAAACAAACTATATGCTTATGCTGAAGTTTACATCAAGAGTATAAGCTTAAGATGCAAGTAATTAGGCTATGTATAAGCTGGAAAGTTTTAAAAAATATTAAATGAAGAGAGGACTATTTCTAAAATGCTGAAAATTAATCATTTATACTGAAATATGTTGATACTGGTTGTAACTAATGCAAAACACTAATGTATTGTATGCATTATAATTAACCTAAGTGTAGAATTTGATTATATGAGTGCAGTAATATATTTAATGTTAAAACTAACCTATGATGCAGAATTTTAATAAGGTGCCATAATTATGCAGAAATTTCTATATGAGTGCAGAATTTATTTATGATGATGAAAACACCTATGTGGATGCAGTTTTTGGTTAAGTTTGGTAACTATTGTGACAGGACTAGAGGCTATGATGCAATAATGAAATCGATAATTCTATGACAATCAAAAACCATGTAAAAACAAATCTAAGCACAAAAGGTCCTAATGTATTGTGAATCTTTATATCTTGAATTACTGATGGAAAAGAAATTATTTGATTATATCTATCAAGCAGTCCTAAGGAAAGATATTAAGGATGATATAGTGCTATGAGTTGTGATGCTCTTAAAATCAGAAAGTAGAAAATAATTATAGGGATCGATGCAGCTGATTGGAGATACAAACTAACTGAGATAATGGGTTTACCTAATTAAATCGAGAGGGTGTAAGGTCCTAGGTGAATATGGGATTTGTTAACTGATACGATAGATCAGAAGATGGATCAATTACATAGGGACGTCAACTAATTGGGATAATGCTCATGAAAATAGAGGGTTAATAGGGCTGAATTAATGGCTATGTAAAAGATAAAAGGCTAACAACAAAATTAAGAATTGACCAGGCTAGAAATAATCGATAAAATCTAGGATAGAAAACAAAATTTACTCAGGTGAATAGTATGAATGCAACACCAGAAAATCGGATTATAAAAGGGATATGAATGATCAAGACATCTAAATGCAGGACACTAATGGGGTTATATAATATGACTTGAAGTAACGGAAGTTGGGGGACGAGGGTACTATGACAAGAAAATATTGATAAATTATCTAAACTAAGTTAATGCCAGAAAGTTCTAAAGAGGGGTAGGGCTATGCATATGATAATGCAAACGGTTAAAACTAGAGAATTTAGATGCCGAAGGTGTGTATGGCCAGAAAATAAATAGGGTAAATTCAACTAGATGGGATCCTATGGAGTTAAGACCAGAAATATGTAGGATGACTATGGTGGGGTGAAGGACTTTGGGTAAGTTAAGGCAAAGGGTCTAAGGTTACTTGATATTATCAATATGACTTGAATACAAATTTAAGAATTCTAATAAAGTCGACCTACACTAATGAAGGGATAGATGACGCTAAGTCAAAGAACTAGGGGTTGGAGAATTGGTATGAGTATAATTAATAAGAGCTAATGGGTTATCTATGGTATAGTAAAGAAAATCATGCATGCTTAATTAAGATGAATGGTTAAGGGTGTTAAGAGGCTAAAAGGTTTTAAAAACTAGAATGAAAAGAATCTATGCAAAGTTAGGCTAGGACGATGCAAAAGTTGTTTGAACTATTCGATGTCTAATATCACTAAAACTTAAAAAAAATGAAAGGATCAGGTAATTGAAGGTTTTAAATCTAAAACAAGTAAGGTATAGTCATATAGGACCTAATGGAACAGGAAGCAGAGAGTTAAAAACAGACAATGATTTGCCTTCCTTTGATGATTGGCTGATTTATTGAATAATGATGGTAACTTGAGCAGGTCATGGGCCTAGGCGAGTCTCTCTTTTTGGTGGTGGATCTCTCACCGCAACACATACACCAAAAACAAAAGGAAGAAAAGAGGAGATAGAGAAGGAGGACGACCTCACTTGATGAATACTTGAAAATATTATTGACACTTGATAATGACATATATATTAGAGAGATGAACATTCATACAATGGGAAACCAAGAGGTCTATTTATAGAGGGGATCCAACCCCTTTTAAATAAGAAACAACTAGCTTTGATCCCTACAAAATCTCTAATAATTTCTAAAAGGTAAGAATTTAGAGCTTTAAGATCATTTTCTTTTGATTTGGCTAAGTGGCTTTCATTTTGGCTTGATAGTATGGATGGATTGGTTGACTCCCGCATGGCTTGGAGGCTCCTTGAGTGTTTCACTTCAGTTAGGAGGCTTGACATGGCTTGGATGGCTTCTCAGGACAGCTTGATCACAATTTGAGTTCCTGTCTTCACTTAAAACCTTGATGAAGCTTGATAATTGTTGGCCTTGAAGCCTCAATGTGGAACGACTCATTGTGGCTTAGAGTGGAGCTGATTCCAATGAGGTGAGGTGAGTCATGGCTGAGGCAGGCTTGGTTTGGCTCAAAATTAGATTTTAATATAATTCTTGCTTAAGTAATTTTACTCAAGTGAGTTTTCAGAACCCTAGTATGGGTTGGCTAGAACAAATGTAGACTCGATAGGCTTAGGTCACCTAGGCTAGGTTCAAATGAATTAAGAATAATTGAGTCAAGATTTGAGCCATGTACATAAATATATAATAAGCTTTTTAAATAAAGACTCTCCATTTATCTTTTTTTAAAATAAATATAAATATAAAGCCTTTTGGCAAAATGGTAGTGATAAGAACAAAAGGAGAGCATGACAACTATCTTCTATGAATTTTGGTTTCTCTCATACATTTGTGTGTCTAATAAATAATACCAAAAATATAATTTTTTTGTGAAAACCTATCACCCCATACATATTCATATACATTGAAATCATCATTTTTACAAATAGAACCTCATTTGGTGATGGTGCCTTCGATGTATATGTAAGTTTTGAAATTCTTATGCATAATAAATATAAAAATCAGCCTACCTTTAATATATAAATAATTTTTCTTTGAATCAAATATCATGGACAAATAAAAAAGTTTTAGCTTGAGAGGGCTTTTCTTCATAAAAATGGGGGAGTTAACTAATAACTTAACTTATTAGCAAACTATTAGTTCATCCGAATCAGCTAGCTAAAAAAAAGCGATTGATGAAGAAATTGAATCCACTAAAAAATAATGAATGATAAAAGTCATAGGCTGTAAATAGGTTCTTAAAAAGAAATATAAAGTCGATATATCAATCAAAAGTTTAAGAAAAGGTAGGTTATAAAATAATTTTAGCAAAAAGAAGGGATAAATTATGTAGATATATATTTTCTGCTGTGAAATTTGCTTCCATGAAGATTATTCTAATTATTTCTATATTTTATGATTTAGATTTATATTATCTTGATGTAAAAATTATATTCTTAAATGGTGATTTAAATAAAATCATTTATATATAGCAACTAGAAGGGTATAGTATTAACAGTCAAGCAAATAAAATATATAGATTGAAGAAATCCCTAGATGGCCTTAAACAATCACCTCATGAATGATACTTCACTTTTCAAAATGTCATATTAGAACTTAGCTTTATGGCTAATGAACTTGACCAATGTATATATATTTAGTACAGTGAGAGCTACTTTGTCATTTTATCCTTACATATAGATGATATATTATTGATTGTGAATGATAATGTGATGATTCTCAAAACTTAGTCATTATTGAACTTGAAGTTTGAGATGGATATGAGAGAGGTGTCCTATATTTTGGGTATAAAGATTTCTATGATAGATAATCTAAACTTTTGAGTCTAAGTTAAGAAATAGATATGTTGATTATATCCTCAAGAAATTTAGAATTAGTAATGTAAACCTGTAAACACACTTATTGTTAAAGGGGTTAAATTGAGTAAGACCGATTATCTTGGTGAGGAACAAAATAAGCCTAATGTTCCTTATGCATAAGTTATTAGCAACTTGATTATTGTTATGTATATAAAAGATTAGATATCAGCTTTCTTATTGGTCTTCTGAGTAGAAACTAAAATAATCTTGGTTGACAACACTAGGTTGTTATGAAAAGGATTCTAACATATATTAAAGGAACAAAAGATTTAAAGTTATGCTTTCAAACAAAATAAATTAAAACTACATGTTACTCAGATATTGTTTCTTGGGCTTGTAAGAAACGAGATTGTGTAGCATTGCATACATAAGAAATTGAGTATGTTGCTTGCAATATGGCTAATGTTGTTTGAATAAACTACTTCATACATTATTTGAAATTGGATATAGCCAATGAACCAGTTGTTATTTATTGTGATAATAGTATAGCAATCACTTTGATTAAGAGCGGAGTTGATAGCTTTAGAAGCAAGCATATAATGGTTAAATATAATTATGTTTATGATATGCTTCTTTACTTCCATTGCAAATTCAAGATCGGCTTCCGATTTTATCATCATTCACCATCGAAGAAATACTTCTTTTGGTTTTCCTTTCAATTATTATTATTGTCATATATTATACACATGTATACATATGGAGAGAGAAAGAAATAATGGGGTCCTTTATAAAGAGAGAGAGTGAGAGTGAGAGGAATAATGTACGAGTATACTCAACTCTTGGACCCCAATATCGTCCATCAACAACGATGGAACAATGACCCTACTACTAAATTGAATAGGATGTACATACTCCAATTTCACTACTTTCCACCACTTTCAGCCACCATCTATTACCCTCCATTATCCTTCTAGAAGTCAAAAATTTCACCTCCATCATGAAAATGTTAGAACCAATTTCATGAGAGAGATTATTGATGCCTTTGGAGATAATTCATTCTATCTTTGTTGATTTAATAAAATATGCACATACAAAACAAATAAGCAAAATACGTTGCACAATGTCTTAAATGCGTGTGACAAATCACACTTTCCTTTAGGCTTCGCTCGCAACCATCCAACGTAATTTTTTGGATGTAAGCAGTTCTTGGCAAATTTCTTGCAAGATACATTGAAGACTACTTGGTTAGCGTTGCATATATATAGCCAAGCCCTATACATCGATAATGTTAACAAAATAATAATTCTCTAATATTCTTTTTGCATACAAAAGAATAATAAAGATAAACTTCAACTTATCTAAATATAATGGAACTTGACTCCACTTCATTAAGTAGGCTAATGGTTCTTTGTTATATGAGCTTATCTCCTCATTATATATGCACCTCAATAATTGTGTCACCCTCTAGAGTTATCAACTCTTGAATAAATCTGAAAATTTTCATTCTTTTGAAAATTATCAAACAATCCCACCATTTTCAAAATAATCTAAGTCCTTACTACTTCGGAAGTCGTATGTCTCAATAATGGTTTCTCGTGACTTGAACCCTTACCTAGTAAAATCATGGTTTCTACTAATTCAAAAGAAATGGTAGATCAACTTTGAACCATTCAATACAATGAAATAGGGTGTACAACTTATAAAAAGATTTCAATATTATTGAATGTTATTTTTAAATATGACTCATTTGTGACCTTGTATCATGTATGCTTATTCATAGGGTGATTCAACAGTTCCAGTCCTAAACTCTACGATATAGCCTTACATCACACTCATATAAGAAGATTATCTCAAGTGCACCCCATAATAAGGACTCCACCACATGTGCCGTTATAGGTCTATTAAGAGTAGTGCTCAACCTTCCTTTTCATCATTATGAATTCAACTACCTTATACCTTGGGATATTCAATTAATAGGTACTTGCAATTATTCTAATGGTATACTTTTATTCATTGAACTCAAGACTTAAGTTATCAAGTGTCACTTGAGTTTCCACCATTGGTAATTCATAATTGGACTTGTCATCTCAAACCTTTGGTCAAAGGTTCACAAGATAACAAAGACAACTTTATTATTTCTCAAATATGACATATTTGTCTCACATCCACAAGCCTAAATTTCATTATATAGAATTCATCAATATTCCTAGCTATATCAGATATCCTGAAATAGATTTGTAGGTTATATCATTTTTATGAGGTTGTAAGTGACTTTGCTTCCTTACACAATTCATCAAATATTATGACCCATGTTGGATGTCATGAAGCTTGATAATTGTTGCCCTTGAAGCCTCAATGTGGAATGACTCATTGTGGCTTAGAGTGGAGCTGATTTCAATGAGATGAGGTGAGTCATGGCTGAGGCAGGCTAGAACAAATGTAGACTCGATAGGCTTAGGTCACCTAGGCTAGGTTCAAATGAATTAAGAATAATTGAGTCAAGATTTGAGCCATGTACATAAATATATAATAAGCTTTTTAAATAAAGACTCTCCATTTATCTTTTTTTAAAATAAATATAAATATAAAGCCTTTTGGCAAAATGGTAGTGATAAGAACAAAAGGAGAGCATGACAACTATCTTCTAAGAATTTTGGTTTCTCTCATACATTTGTGTGTCTAATAAATAATACCAAAAATATAATTTTTTTGTGAAAACCTATCACCCCATACATATTCATATACATTGAAATCGTCATTTTTACATATAGAACCTCATTTGGTGCTGGTGCCTTCGATGTATATGTAAGTTTTGAAATTCTTATGCATAATAAATATAAAAATCAGCCTACCTTTAATATATAAATAATTTTTCTTTGAATCAAATATCATGGACAAATAAAAAAGTTTTAGCTTGAGAGGGCTTTTCTTGGTAAAAATGGGGGAGTTAACTAATAACTTAACTTATTAGCAAACTATTAGTTCATGTGAATCAACTAACTAAAAAGAAGCGATTGATGAAGAAATTGAATCCACTAAAAAATAATGAATGATAAAAGTCATAGGCTGTAAATAGGTTCTTAAAAAGAAATATAAAGTCGATATATCAATCAAAAGTTTAAGGAAAGGTAGGTTATAAAAGAATTTTAGCAAAAAGAAGGGATAAATTATGTAGATATATATATTTTCTGTTGTGAAATTTGCTTCCATGAAGATTATTCTAATTATTTCTATATTTTATGATTTAGATTTATATTATCTTGATGTAAAAATTATATTCTTAAATGGTGATTTAAATAAAATCATTTATATATAGCAACTAGAAGGGTATATTGTTAACGGTCAAGCAAATAAAATATATAGGTTGAAAAAATCCCTAGATGGCCTTAAACAATCACCTCATGAATGATACTTCACTTTTCAAAATGTCATATTAGAACTTAGCTTTATGGCTAATGAATTGACCAATGTATATATATTTAGAACAGTGAGAGCTACTTTGTCATTTTATCCTTATATATAGATGATATATTATTGACTGTGAATGATAATGTGATGATTGTCAAAACTTAGTCATTATTGAACTTGAAGTTTGAGATGGATATAAGAGAGGTATCCTATATTTTGAGTATAAAGATTTCTATGATAGATAATCTAAACTTTTGAGTCTAAGTTAAGAAATAGATATATTGATTATATCCTCAAGAAATTTAGAATTAGTAATGTAAACCTGCAAACACACTTATTGTTAAAGGGTTAAATTGAGTAAGACCGATTATCTTGGTGAGAAACAAAATAAGCCTAATGTTCCTTATGCATAAGTTATTAGCAACTTTATTATTGTTATGTATATAAAAGATTAGATATCAGCTTTCTAATTGGTCTTCTGAGTAGAAACTAAAATAATCTTGGTTGACAACACTAGGTTGTTATGAAAAGGATTCTAACATATATTAAAGGAACAAAAGATTTAAAGTTATGCTTTCAAACAAAATAAATTAAAACTACATGTTACTCAGATATTGTTTCTTGAGCTTGTTTCTTGGGCTTGTAAGAAACGAGATTGTGTAGCATTGCATACATAAGAAATTGAGTATGTTGCTTGCAATATGGTTAATGTTGTTAATAAATTGCTTCATACATTATTTGAAGTTGGATATAGCCAATGAACCAGCTGTTATTTATTGTGATAATAGTATAGCAATCACTCTAATTAAGAGTGGAGTTGATAGCTTTAAAACAAGCATATAATGGTTAAATATAACTATGTTTATAATATGCTTCTTTACTTCCACTGCAAATTCAAGATCGGCTTCCGATTTTATCATCATTCACCATCGAAGAAATACTTCTTTTGGTTTTCCTTTTAATTATTATTATTGTCATATATTATACACATGTATACATATGGAGAGAGAAAGAAATAATGGGGTCCTTGATAAAGAGAGAGTGTGAGAGTGAGAGGAATAATGTACGAGTATACTCAACTCTTGGACCCCAAAAGATTTCAATATTATTGAATGTTATTTTTAAATATGACTCATTTGTGACCTTGTGTCATGTATGCTTATTCATAGGGTGATTCAACAGTTCCAGTCCTAAACTCTACGATATAGCCTTACATCACACTCATATAAGAAGATTATCTCAAGCGCACCCCATAATAAGGACTCCACCACATGTGCTGTTATAGGTCTATTAAGGGTAGTGCTCAACCTTCCTTTTCATCATTATGAATTCAACTACCTTATACCTTGGGATATTCAATTAATAGGTACTTGCAATTATTCTAATGGTATACTTTTATTCATTGAACCCAAGACTTAAGTTATCAAGTGTCACTTGAGTTTCCACCATTGGTAATTCATGATCGGACTTGTCATCTCAAACCTTTGGTCAAAGGTTCACAAGATAACAAAGACAACTTTATTATTTCTCAAATATGACATATTTGTCTCACATCCACAAGCCTAAATTTCATTATATAGAATTCATCGATATTCCTAGCTATATCAGATATCCTAAAATAGACTTGTAGGTTATATCATTTTTATGAGGTTGTAAGTGACTTTGCTTCCTTACACAATTCATCAAATATTATGACCCATGTTGGATGTCATGAATCAATTTCTAAGCCAATATCTGCAACACAAATTGTAACCATGGTGGAATTAATAATAATTATTAGTTTTCTTTTTTATAAGAAACTATACTCCCACCATGAGCCAAGATCCAAAGACTTATACAGGGTCTACCAAGTAGCTTATCCAATTGGCATATCATCTTCCTTTTAAAATAGAAGAGTTATCATTATAGGTCAATCTATAATTAATTATTTCTTTGAGTACTTTAGTACTTATCACATCAATTGTTATGAAGTTGGATTGCTTGGGTATACCTACTCAACTAACCAACAATATATGCAATGACTGATTGTAAACATATCCATCAAGCATACTCATGCGTCTAACTAGACACCTTCAATATATGCAATATGATGTTATTTATATCTTTCTATATGCTAAGCAAAACGTGTCTCATAATAAGCAAATATACGCATTAAGTGAATATAAACACACACTCATGTAGAAGTAGAGCTTGCACATATTCATATCTATATCATTCAAACATTTCATAGCACAAATAAATATACCATTTACACATACTTAGATGGCATGGTTGCACGCACATGTGTAAGATCCAAATTATATATGCTTAGATCCAAAAGATTCATTTCAAATCCGTAACTTTTTACATTTAAACATACATGATATATTGCCATTTAAAAGGCTGTTAAATACTAAAGCCAACTGTCTAAACTGGCATCAAATCAGGGTCCAAATGGTTCCAATACAAAGGATCTGGATCCACCTTTGATAAGTTGTATCAGATTTATCCTGAAAACCTGGTCCAAACTGGACCATTGAACTGAATATGAATCTGACCTGTGTCCAAAATCAAATGGTTCAGACCTGAATCTGAATGCGAACCAGATCCAAATCCAAATTAAAACACATCCAGCCGTGCAAAAATGTTATTAGCGTTTCACGGCAACTCCAATGGCATTTCACAATGGCTCAGCGATCGACTGATGCCTGTTATCGGCAAACCTACACAATGTAGTGGCTCTAAGACAAGATTGGCTGCGAGAAAGGAAGAAAGAGAAAGGGACGCGAAAAAGAATTATAAATCGGTTGTTTGATTTGAGAAGGCCAAGCAAGTATCGGCATACCCAAAGGTAACGAAAAAAGAGAAAACAGAAAAAGGTAAGGCTTCTGCAAGTTTGCCGGAAATCCCTCCTTTCTGTCGTTCTTTTTTGTTACCAATCAGGTTTGGCCACGGCGAGCATGCCGTCAGTCTGGAAATCTAAGTTTCACGTTTGCAGAACTTGGTATGTATAAAAATGAAAAAAAAAAAAACTTCCCTCATGAGTCGTCATCACTCTTCACCACTGCTGTAAAGCTTCTTGATTGATTTTGCTCTTCATCAATCATCCCTTCTAGTTAAAATGCCTTCATCTCTTTGTAACCGACTTTGAGGGACGAAGAGGTGCTAATTTTGAAGGGTAATGGTTCTCGACTGCTCAACTGGTTTGACAATGAGCATCTGGTGGCAAGTTAGTGAAATCATTAACATATTGTTCTCTCTCACTAACACGGAAACATCCGACATTAAACTTAAGGATTGTTTGAGCCTGTTTTGTGAGAGCAGTAGTTTTTATGCTTTTCAGAGTTGATTCATTCCATTATTGTTACAAACAACAACTAAGCCTTTTCTTATACTAGATGGGGTTAGCTACATGGATTTTGTGTTTTCAAATATCTCTATCACGTGCCATGTTAGCACTTAACTCACAATAAGCTAGGTCATTTTTTATTATTTCTTTTCAATACTTTTGTAGTCGTCTTCTACCTCTTTTAATACTTTCAAAACTAGTTTTTATACATTCTTACATGTGCTTTTTTTATCTTCTTCTTCATGTATTTCCAAAACCATCTTAAATAATATTCTCTCATCTTATCCTCTATTGGTGTCACTCCTAATTTGTTTCTAATGACCTCATTTTGTATACGGTCTTTCCTTATATGACCACTCATCCATCTCAACGTCTTCATTTCTATCATAGACATCTTTTGTACATGTTGATGATTAACTGTCCATCACTCATAACCATAAAACATGACTTTCTATCGTAGATATCTTTTGTACATGTTGATGATTAACTGTCTAACACTTATAACCATAAAACATGACAAGTCTAATTGTTGCTCTATAATGTTTACTTTTTAACTTCAATGGTATCTTCTTATCACAATGAATACCTAATGCTCGTGTCTATTTTAACCAACCTTCATTAATTCTATGCGTAACATCTCCATCAATTCTTCCATCACTCTGAAAAATCATTTCATTATTGTTGATTTAATAAAATCTAAATATACAAATTAAACAACAAACAAGCAAAATATATTTTACAATGTCATCAAGGTATGCAATAAATCATACTTTTCTTTAGGCTTAATTTGCCACATTCAATTTTTCATATGTAAGTGGCTCTTAAACACCACTTAATTAGTCTTGCACAAATATTACTTAAGTCCTAGACATCGAATAGTAATTCCCTACTATTCTTTTTGTGCATAAAAAAATAATAAAGATAACTTAGACTTATATGAATATAATTGAACTTGACCCATATACTTTATGTTTAGCATGATCTCATCCCATACTATGGCATACCCTCTTATCTCTTTACCAAATAGTAGGTGGATCCATCTATAAATAGGTGTGAAGAGGTCCTTCTCAAGAGTCATGACATTTCATTGGTTGACTCTTTTTATGTGAGTCATCTTCTTCATATTGGATCTGGGTTCAACAATATGACCCAAAACCTTTGGGTCAGATCGAGGTCGGACTATTTTTCATCCGACCTGATGACCCAATTTGCCACCCCTACTCATAAGTGCAACTAGTTTTCTTGTAAAACTATCCACTTTTGTGAAGGAATTTTCTAGTAAATTTAGTATGGTCCCTATGGTGAATACTTTATTTCACCAGATACGTATTGCTTTGAACTTGTCAAAGTATAAATTTGTACTTTGCGCTTCCCCAAGAAAGAAAGTTACAATTTTGCAGCGAGCCTGTAGACCTTACAGACAAAATAATACATCTATACGTGTAGAATACTGTGAAGTGGCCAGTGACATTCATAGCATTCTATAGTTACAATGAATAAACTAATCTATGCAAGGTATGCACACCCTGGGAATCGAACTCACAGTTTGTGTCTTGTGAGTCGAGATCCCTCGCAGTTTAGCTAACACACTAGGTGCTTATTTTGTGGGTAAACTTCACTTTATAGTTGCACGAGAAGCCACGTCTCTCAGGCTGGGGTATCGACTCAATACAACCTTGAAGTGGCAGATCACAAGTTCGACACTCACGACTTCCAAGTTTAGTAGAGGCCTAAGAAAACTTCATAACTTTTTCCATCTCCAAGCTAAAAAGAAGGAAAAGAAATGAGGTTTCTTTGTGGGGAAGAAAAGAGGAATATAGAATTTGTCAACTGGCAATTCAGATATCTGGTTAAATAAATAAATGCAATTAATTTTTGCTCAACCACTAATTAAGAGAGCAAATGACCTTATGAGTTTACCAAAAACAAATAAATATAAAAAATAATCCCTTTCCCGATCATGTAAGCAAGCAGCCATGTGATGGCATAACTCATCCAACTATTTTAAACAAACCAAGCTATCATAACTCAAAATCGCCATGAGCCGTCCACCAAGGACATCGAACGGTCAGTATCTTCACAAATTTCCCACACGGTTTTGACTTTTCTTAAATGCAGAAATCCATTGATTATGACGCCGATGTGAACAAGAGCCTCAGGTTGTGTGGAGCGGCGGACATGTTTGGATCAGCTTATTTTTGTGATTATTCGGGTCCAGAAACAGGTCTGATATGGGTCGGTTTGGGGTCAACCTACTACTAGATGATGCGTTTACGAACGACTCGAGCAAGATAAATATCTGGATATGACCCGATCCAACTATGCAAATGTAATGCAACTTGAAGTCGGATTAGGATATCAACCTGAATGGAAACTTCTCTCACTAAGTAGGGCCAGCTATATGGATTCTTAGTCGCAATTGCAGTATGTCTCTATTTAGGTACAATGAGGAGGTGTGTGCCTCTAAGAATCAAACTCATGATCCTAATTTTGTGAGTCAGCTCCTTAACCAGGTGAACTATTGCGCGTTGTGTGCCATTTTTTTATATCTTCAGTTATATTAATTTAACTCCAAAAGAATAATATTGTATGCATATTGGATAAAAATACATTGCAATTGGATTGGATTTATATCCGATCTGGAAACAATTGATACATCTTAAACAATTGTACTTGACCCCCTTAGTATGGGATAAGGCTTGTTACCGTTCTGCTTATATTCATATTGAACTAGTTACCCGAAATTATTTCGTGTACTCTCTCTCTCACACACACCTCATTGGGTATGGATTCGGGTACTATATTTTAGACATATCCTCGGAATGGGAATCACTAACTAAAAGTGAGAATTCCAAAAAAACAACCATTCAAAAACAGGTAGGTGTTACAGTTCAAAAAAGATGAACTAAGGCCATTTGTGTAATTCACTTGGGAAGAATTAACTACAAAGAATTATGGGTTGCACGACCCAATAAACTAAGAATCATTATACGCAATTCTGAAAATTGAGGCATAAAAATTCCTTAATCAGACGCCCGCACCTCTCTCCATGGCCACCAACTCCTTTTTGTGATACTGCTTCCGGCATGCCTCGATTTTCAGGATAATTCTCCGGCAGCTTTGTGTGCAACCTTTTAGGATGGGACTTTGACGAAGAATATTATTCCATTCACCAATTCTGATTCTATCTTCTATTTTCGTGATCATGAACTCCATCAACTCATTTGTCCTTGAAGATGATACTGAGAAACAGATTCCATCCGGAGATTTTCAGTCATCCCCAAGCAAATCCATGCCATTTTCAAGTACCGATAACATTTCTAGTTCATCATCATTGAAGAGAAGGTAATTGGAGGCCAAGGCACTTTCTTGTTCTAAATTCTCATTGTTGCTTAAAATTGTAGTCTTTTGCTATACCTTTTCAACCGAAGAATGCTAACAATTGATTATTCTATCGAATTCAGTAAGAAGATCGTACAAAAGAGAGTGATCACGGTACCAATTAGTAATCTCGAGGGATCGAAGCAAAAAGGCGAGACGACACCGCCGTCGGATTCGTGGGCGTGGCGGAAGTACGGCCAGAAACCCATCAAGGGCTCTCCTTACCCTAGGTTAATCTCTTCTCAAATCTCAATTATGCTTCTTCTCTTTGTTGTCCACTGCCAAGAACTCAACTTTCCAGTAAACCATGTCCGGGTGATCCAATCCACCAGCCAAACATGAACAAGGGCATTTGCGTCATTCAAATTGACACAAACAAGGCTGAACCGACACATTTTAGGTAGCGGGTAAAGACGAACTGGGGTCGGGTTCCGGATATGGACGAAAGTACCCATGGCATTTACTCAAATGACGGAAATCACGATATTGGTGTCGTTTTTTTCTTCGCTATTCTCCGTATACCGCGTTTGGATAACGACTGTTTTCGCGTTTTTTCTTTCCCATAGAGGATACTATCGTTGCAGTAGCAGCAAGGGGTGCCCGGCGAGGAAGCAAGTGGAGAGAAGCCGACTCGATCCGACGGTCCTCTTGGTGACGTACGCGTGCGATCACAACCACCCATGGTCTGCCGCGAGGGCCCCACCATCCGGCGAACCGGCGACCTTACCGCCGGAGGAGGAGGAGAAGAAGACGGAGACGGAGACGGAGATCGACGACGCGGAGAAGTTCGAGCTGGACAGCGGAGCCATGCTGGGGGACAACGACGCGTGCTGGTTCGAGCCCGCCATCCTGCCGGAGACGCTCGAGATGGATGGCGGGGAATTGGGGAGCCTCCAGATCGACGACGGTGAGCTTGCCGTCAGTACGCCGTCTGGATTTGGAGAGGACGACGACTTCTTTGCGGATCTTGGCGAGTTGCCGGAGAGTTCGGTGGTTTTCCGATGAGGCGGCGTCTTGGAAGAGGGGACAAATTTTGGACGAGTACTTTTATGAGGTTCTCTTCCCCTTTGCTGATTTTTTAATTTTTTATGTTTCTCTTTTTGTCTTCTTTCCGTGGAAGATTTAACTTTTAAGCAGCAGACCCCCCCACCCCCACCTCCCTTATCTCTCTACTTCAATGATCGATCTAAGCCGTCCAGTTGCATTTGTTGATGCATCCCTAAAATAGGTCTAGTGAACTTGAACTGTTCAGATCTCTTTCTTTCTTTTTCATGAATTTAGTGTAAAATAAGAAAGAAATGAAATGCCTATATTATGTATGAGAGAGAAAAGGAGACATATAGAGGGGTTTGTGGTGTGAGCGTGGGCGATAATCAATTGGATGAAGAAAGTTGCATGTTCCCTTTACTTGAGATATGGATTCTTGAAGGAGGGAATGACTAGATTTCTTTTGTAGGTTTATGGAGAATGGAGAAGAGTGGGGAAGTAGGATTCTCTTCACATGGGCGTGTGGTATTGGTAATTGTGTCTGGGAGGTATAAGTCTTGATAAGTTGGCTTTGTTTATTTGGGAATACTTGAGGCTGTTGGGGAGTTGGGAATATATATATATATAGAGAGAGAGAGAGAGTGCGCAAGAAGTTTGGTATATTAGTAACTTTATATCTTAATATATCTAATAAATCTCAATCATTCAATTTATCATCTCAAGATTAGTTTTTAAAATTTCAATCAATATTTTCAAATTTAAAGAGAGAGTTCACATCGTCTGTAGCCCTCCAAATTCACTTCCATTCACACACAAGGATAATATATGCATGTGTATGTGTGTGTTTTGATCTCTTTTGAAAAGGCGTGGGAAATTGGATGATGCATATTTCTAAAGAGAGGTAGGAAGGCTTTAAGGTGCTGGAAACCTTGCTTATTTTGAGTTAAACTGTAATTTATTTAAGATTAGATTCCACGGTAACTACAAATCCATGTAGTTGCACTTATTGTTTTCATAATATATATTTATATATATATATATATATAGTGTATGGTGTCTACTAACAATATTATATTGTAGCATATTCAAACAAATCTCAATCATCTAATTTGAATGATGATGATTAATATTTAAACTCAAAAATAATAAGTTATTTTTTAAATTAATTACACTTGCTTTTATATATATATATATATATGTATATGTATGTATGTATATGCATGTATAGAAAGAGAAGCTTGGTATATGCTAGCATACCATCAAATTTCAAACTAAAAGATGGATGGTTGATATTTACATTTTAAAAGCAAAATATATACTATATAATTAATTTAAAAGCAACTTCTACTTTTTGAATATAAATCTCAACTATCCATCCCTCAAAATGAATGTTTGAGGTTTGTTTGCTCACAAAAAACCATAATGAGTTTTGATATCTCTACCAAATCCATACGATGCTGAATGCCAAACTCTTGACCACCAAAAGGTGCTTTTGTGTTGACTTCTGGTCAGGAAAGCCTTGGTTCTTTGTTAGTTAATCTAGTATTAGATTATCCATTAATTATCAGACTAATGTCAGTTTTTCTACTTTTAGTGGCGGAATCGTTCACTTGACCACAAATGAGGTTCCTAAATGCTGATAATTTAGTTTGATTAGTTTTTGTATTTCACGAGGTCAAATCCCAGAATAATTAGTCATCTCTTGTGCCCTTTCAAACGCATCAACATAATCTCAAGAAAAAAAAGCCGTCAACATGAGTTTGAATACTGGAAGCAACTGGTGAGCTTTTTTAATTTAATTTTTGCAAGTCTTCACATCAGTGATTTAACAAGATACACGTTGGTCCATTAATTACAAAGTGAAGCCTTCATGGTTCGGTTTGCGCTGATCTTGTTCATGTTTTTGTTCTACTTGACTGAACATGAGCTAGCTCATTGAGAATTTGGCAACTCTTAGCTCGTGTAAGCTCGTCACTTAAGTGCCTGCATGTGCACTCACAAATGTTGGTTTGTGCACACGTTAGATCATGCCAATAAACCCAATTGGGTAGTGTGTGTATGGCATCAATAAACTGTTAGAAGCGCAAAGGAAATAATAGAAACATACTAAGACAGAAAACTTGAGAGAATTCAAACGAAGAAGAAATTTCATTCATGCTTTAGAAATTGAAATCATGCTATATTTATAGACCTTGAAACTTAAGAGAACCCCTTTGAGTTTTGTTGGAAGGTGAACTTCACCATAGAGATGAAACCCTCGATTCCAATTGTCAATTTCATACGTAAATCAAACACGAAACTGAAACTATGGTTCCATGATTACAAGCCTAGGCACGTCTGGGCCCACATTTTCTGTAACAAAGTCCTAAAACCATGAATCAAACACATCCTAAGGAACTAAAAGGGCTATATATACCAAGGGCTCGAAGAGATGAAAGCTCAAAGAAATGTAGTAAAAATGTGTTGCTGCGTTTTCGAGAAAGATCCCTACACCAAGCACTCAAAGTTGCAAACTATCTTGCTTTTTCATGTAATGTATTTGTCTCATACAATATATAATTACGATTGAATCAATACAATTCAAGTACATGTATCATGTTCACCAAGAACAACAATTGAATTAAAATATGCACAATCTATTTCCTTATCCATTTAATCCACAATAACCCCACCCCTTCCTCGCACTGGTTTCCATCTCTATTATAGATCGGATCCTTTATAAATCCCCTTACCATCGAAGAAAAAGAATTGGCTATAGGCAACAAGTCCGCTTAGTCCACTGTTCTAAGAAAGAGGACTAAAGCCAACAAGTCCACTTTGTATTGTATCCTATTATTTTTCTTTTTCTTTTTTGCTTTTAAATAATTTTCAGCATTTATATTTTAAATTATCGTTTCAGTAAAAATAACTCTACTTATTCTATCATTTCGTACGATACAATGACATCGAACACTTTGATACCCTTAAAAAACAACACACGAGAGAGAGAGAGAGACTGTCATACAACACCAGCGTAGAGAGAGTGAACTGTCAAATACAACACCAGCGTAGAATGAGGGGTTGACTACTTCCACCTCAAGTTACAGAAAAATATACATTTACATCAATAACGAACATCTAACAATGTTCAGAATTTGGAAATCCTGGTTGAAGTACCAAACTGTCATATGAGACTAGAAACCAAATACAACCTTTCTGAACATCAAACAGAGGTGCAAACCCTGATTCTCCGACCCAAAACAAGAAAGACAAGTCTGAATTTGAGGCATAAGATATTCAAGACTAGAGTACATGAAAATGCCAGCAGACCTTCCAGTTCCAGCTATTGTTTAGCTCTAGCAGCACCCATATCTCTTGAATAAAGATGCATCATCCTTGCCTCTGATATCTATGCTCTCCCCTTTCCTGGGCAAACTGGACAAAGTTCCGATCTCGCCACCCTCAACGGCTCTCCTAATCACAATACGGTATATCTGTGTTAAGACTTCAGCGAATGCGTTCTCTACGTTGGTGGCTTCCAGTGCAGATGTCTCCATGAAGTAAAGAGACTCATGCTCGGCGAAAGATGTCCCGTCCTGAGTAGGGACCGTGATCAGGTGGCGAAGATCCGATTTGTTGCCAATCAACATCACAACAATGTTGGGGTCAGTGTGGTTTCTCAACTCCCTGAGCCACCTCTCAGTATTTTCAAATGTAGCACGCCGGGTGACATCATACACCAGCAGTGCACCAACTGCTCCCCTGTAGTATGCACTTGTAATGGCACGGTACCTGCACTCATCAAAGAAAATATTTGGAATTCTATGTATACGTATGTACATATGTGCATGCATAAATACATATGTACATATGTACGTACATACATACATACATACATAACGTACGCATGTATAGAGAGATGGAGGGGAGGACATGCACACTGACTTTCGTGTGACACTAGTGCGCACCATGACATTTTGCTGATCAAAGCATCGCTGCTGCCCTCAGTCACTCACCACTGACACCCTGCTCCCGCTTCCCCCTCCTTGCCTCATCCTATATATATATATATATATATATATATATATATATATATATATACTTGAGGGTGGTTGCCGTGGTGGCGGAGATATCCATTTTGACCACTAGTGGTGTCTGACAGGAGCATTGGATTAGAGGAAGGTGGTTGAGGGCAGAAAAGAGTAATTCAAGCAATGGAAGGTGGCAAGAGGTGTTGATGCACAACTGAAACTTTGTATGCATCTCTCTCACACTCCACATATATATATATATATATATATATATCGAGAGAGAGAGAGAGAGAGAGAGAGGTGTCAATGAGTTTTGATACTTAATTGGTACTTATAGTGTAAAATTGGTGGCCGCCACTGCAATAAATGCAATACGGTCCATCACTTTCTACTATTTTAACTATTGAGTATGGTATTCATAACCTAGCTTCTCTATATTATATCTCTCTATATATATATATTATATATGGTGAAATCATGATGCAATCATATATGACATACATTTGCAAATGGAAGGCGAGATACCATTGTTCAGAGGAGACATTAAGAAAGCATGTCACATACTTTTGAAAATGGGAAAGCAGCAGGCATTACAGAGGCGGGTAATGTGCATTTAAAGTTGCCACTGTAAGCATTTACCCATGGCATAATTCCCATCTAGGCACTGTTTATGCAGAACGCACATTGACGGTGGCCAAGGCAGTAAGGAGACGATACTAGCCCAAGGTGAAAACCCAACCCGATAGTTTCACGAAGAATCTTCAAGAAGGGTTTTCTTTTCTTTTCCGATAAGCAGGTGGGGTTAGGCAGACCCCTACCAGATGCACACCCAGGCATTAAATTCCCGACCTACTCTCAGAGAGCAAAACACCCTTAGCCATGATCTTTATGCCCATTTTGGAGCAATTCTCAATGAAGGGATGCCCATCGATCTTAGTGGAGAAGAAGCTTTCTTCCTGAAGATGAGGCATACAGCACCATTTTGTCCACTTCACCCAAGTCCGGAAGGTTAAGCAATTCGCATAGATCATTCCTCAAACAATTATCAATTTTTTATATATATGCTTATAAGGGACACAAATAAGTTCAGTGAGTTCATTCCCTACCGATGATTAAAAAATGTTTTCCACCTGATAGGTGCTATCAGCAAAGTTGTTGTGGAGTACTAAACGTACAATTAAATATGAACTCCAAATGCTACCTCACCTGGCAGGGCACTCGACTCGCAAGATGAAGGTCATGAGTTCCATACATTGAGCGTGCTTACCTGACTTCGGCATACCTGTTCTAACCCATATACATATGCAAACATATTATGTATATATGTATATGTATATGTATATATATAAAGGAGATTCCTAGCCTAGGAAAATGGCATGTTACCAAATGAAATATAGAGTTTGACCTAGATATACAAGAACATATTCAACAGATGAATTGATTTTATCCAGTGTTATCCGTATCGCACCATATCGTAAGTATCGTATCGTGGGCACCCCAGTGTATCGCTATAACCAAAGTATCGCACCGTATCGTGCGATACGGGCCGTATCACCCGTATCGTAGGCCGAATGAAACCTGCGATCCTCTCTCCTTTTGGGTTCCTCAAGCTCCCTAAGAGCTGGTTTTCGCCTCATTGGTGTTCAAAGCTCTAAAATTGTGCTCTACGGTGTCCGTGCAAGCCTCCAAACTCGGATTTAGGTATATTTTTAATATTTTTAATATTTTTTTCTTTTATATTTGTTGTTTTTTTGTGTTATTTTAATTTTTTTTTAATGAAAAAAATATGAAGTTATTAAGTGTGTATACGATTTTTATTGCATTCATGAAGTGGAAGACACTCCATTTGAGTGTTATTTGAAGATTGGGGATTTACGAAGTGCTTTTATTTTCAAGGTTTTGTTTGAATTAAAGTACTCCATTGAGATGGCAGGAAGGGGTGGTAAAGACTCCCATTATCGGTCTGATGATCCGGCATGGCAGTGGGGTATACCAGTTGAGGGTTCTAGGTTAAAAATTATATGCTTATTTTGTGAAAATGTGGTTAGTGGAATTTTAAGGTTGAAACACCACCTAGCAGGAACCAGGAACAAAGTTGCTCCATGCACAAGCAAAGTTAGAAGTGTACCAAAAGGTATTAAATGGCAATGCTTGCAGATGATTGAGAGCAAACAAGAAAGGAAACAACAAAAGGATGATTTCCAGATGTGTGAAGAAGCTGATGATGCTACTGCCACTGGAGTTGGATTCACTGATAGTTTGCCTTCATATGCTAGAACAGAGATTGGTAGTAGCAGTTCACAAGCACCTAGCAAGGAAAAGAAGGTTGCGGCTGAAGACTTTAGAGGTGGCAGAAGAGAAAGTTTAGGAAGGAGTAAAGGAAGAACTTCTTCTACCATACATTCGTTATTTCCTCTTTCCACTACACCTGGTGCTCAACTTGGAATTCGTACTGCTATGGCTTCAGAACAACTGCATGATCAGGCAGACCTTGTAGTGGGAAGATGGTTTTATGATGCATGCATTCCATTTAATGTAGCAAACAGTTTTCATTTTCAAGCAATGGCAGATGCAATTGCTAACATTGGTCCAGGATACAGGATGCCCTCTTATCAGAAGTTGAGAGGGAAGATATTAGATCAGACCGTCATTGAAGTGCAACAGATGGATGGACCGATAAGCGAGGAAGGACATTGCTAAACTTTCTTGTATATTGTCTTAAAGGACTCATGTTTTTTAGATCTCTAGATATGTCAGAGGAGAGGCACACTGCGATCCTACGACAGGAATTTGATAAGGGTATACAGGAGGTTGGGCTAGAAAATGTAGTCCAATTGATTACAGATAATGCAGCTAACTACAAAGCAACTGGGAAGGAGTTAGCTGATATTTATGGGACTTTCTACTGGACACCATGTGCAGCCCATTGTTTAGATCTCATCCTCGAGGACATTGGTGAGATGATGAAATAAAGGCAGCAACTGAGTGTTGCCAAGATATTACAAAATTCATTTACAATTATGCATTTGTTTTGTGTATGATGAGGAGATACACAAAAGGTGCAAAGCTTCTTCGCACAGTTGCAACTCGATTCGCAACAAACTTCTTATCTGTACAGAGTATTGTGAGACAGAAGCAAGCTTTAAAGAGAATGTTCTCCTCAGATGAGTGGCAACAATTTGCAGAGTTGCCTCAAAACAGAAGGAATAAAAAGTTGAATGAGATTGGAGAAACCATTTTTAGAAGTTCATTTTGGAATGCATGTGTTAGATTATTAAAAATTACCTGTCCTTTAGTGAAAGTTTTGAGATTGGCTGACAACAAGGAGAAACCATCTATAGGATACCTTTATGAAGCTATGGACAGGGCAAAAGAATCGATAAAAAATAACTTTAATGAAAAAAAGAGAGATTATGTGCCCGTGTGGAAAATAATTGATAATAGATAGAATAAACAATTGCATCAGCCTATTCATGCAGCAGCCTACTATTTAAACCCATCATTCAGGTACTCATCAACCTTCAAAAGGGACGGTGAGGTTAATCGAGGCATCATTGAATGTATCGACAGATTAGTCCCTGATGAGAGCATAGCTGATGTGATACATCGAGAGATGGAGATATATTATAATGCTCTTCACTTGATGGGTTTGCCTGTTACAATTCGCAACCGCACTACGATGTATCTAGGTAAATTGTTTATTTTCATATTTAAGTTTCATCTTACATTACTGTGGATTATGTCTATAATGTTTGTCTTTTTCTACAGATGTTTGGTGGAACAGGTTTGGAACTGATTGTCCAAACCTTAAAGATTTTGCAGTGAGAGTCTTAAGCCAAACCTATAGTGCAACAGGTTGTGAAAGAAATTGGAGTATTTTTTAACACATCCATATAAAGAAGCGCAACAGGTTGGAATGCAAAAGACTAAATAATTTAGTTTATATTCGTTGTAACATGCGCCTTCGTGAAAGGTAATATTGTATTACTTTCAAATTTTCAATTCAATATTGTTTAACTTCAGTTTTCAATTGTTAATATTATTTACTAATTGTTTATCTTTGTTTGTCGTAGGCAATTAAAGAAAGTCAGTTCGATCCAATAAGTTTGGATAATTTTGATATATTAGAAGATTGGGTTATGGAAGACTAAAGAAAATGCCCTCCTAACTGAAGAAGAAGTTGCTTGGATTAATTTGGAAGGAGCGCAACAACAACATCAAGGAGACGAAGAATTTGATTTCCAAGAAGAAAGTGTCGCTGATGATGATAATGAGGATCTCCAACAAGGAGAAGATGAAGATTATTTAGTTGATGATCCTTATTACAATTTGTAAAATATAACTGTGTCTGTAATCTGTATTTCATTTTTTGAATTCAAAATATGTAAATTTGGATGCAATTGTTCAATGTTGAATGCTCAATCTGTACTAAACTTACAGTATATGAATTTAAAGCAATTACCAGATTTTTACTGAATTTTTCCTGATTTTTTTCGATTTTTTTCGGATTTTTACTAATTTTTATTGATTTTTAATTAATTTTTACATTATTTTAATATTAAAGTACGATACGATACGCCCGTATCGTGGAGCCCAGCGATACACGATATGATACGCATCAGACAATACTGATTTTATCATAATACCTTACATATACTTGTAAAAAAAGATCCATAATCATGATAAAAAAGAATTGTTGATGCCTGCATATTACATATATATATAAAGGGGATTCCTAGCCTAGGAAAATGGTTGCCAAATGAAATATAGAGTTTGACCTAGATATACAAGAACAGATTCAACAAATGAATTGGTTTTATCATAATACCTTACATATACTTGTAAAAAAAGATTCATAATCATGATAAAGAAGATTTGCCGATGCCTGCATATAGTTGTTCATTCAGGACCATCCTGAACTGATTAAATAATGCATGACCTAGAATGTAACAGCAATAGAAGTCAAGAAGATCAAAATGTGAAATATGGCCAAGCATGCGTTATGCTAAGCATTGTGGGTTCAAATTTTATTTACCTAATTTAGTTTGCCTCTAGAAAATAGCTAGGGTAGTACATCTTCCAATGAATAGAGTAAGTCGAATACCATGTTATTGAACACAAAGTTGGTTGAGTAAAGGATCATTCTTAGCAGCAATCAAACTCTTCGCTTGGTGTAAATCAAACAGAACCAATTCATATGAATCGAGTGGCATATATGTCTTTCGTGAAACCTTTTTACAAAGAATAAGTTAAGAAACCCATGCATAAGGCATATGAGTTCCCCATAACCTTAAAGATACTATCAGACTAACTGCCATGTGCATTTAAGTAAATTACAAGAATTAACAAGAAATCTGATAAACCTCATCTTCTCGTGAGATAACTATAGGCATGAGATCCGTTCTTACTAGACCAGTGTGGATGTAAATATTTGTCTAATAGGCCTAGATTCATAACTAGATCTAATCCAAATATTTCATCGAAACAGGGTCCTCTAAACAATCAGATTTGGATTCCGTTTACATCCAAATCCAATAGGTTATCACACTTTACATGGGTTTGATTCATCTTTAGGGACTAGATACAGTGTCTAATCCATAAACAATGTGATTGCTTTGGAGCTAAAGAGCATGAAGCAACGAACCAGCTTAGAGGCACCACGTCAACTTAGACAGCCATTTCGGACAAATAATCTACAGATCAGCTATAGTAAAGGTCCTCAGCATAAAGCTCAAACATAAGCACCACAGGTTATGTGAAAGAACACCAATACATCAAAGCCATAAGATTTCTAATATTTACGACCAAAAGAGTTATAATTCCATTAAACTCTGAATATATAATAACCCAACTCGTCAGTTGCCTACTTTATGTTTTTAAACTTCAACAGAAATCATCTTCTTGCAACAGATCCAAAAGACCAAGGGGAAAATAAGCAAGTAGGGCAACTTAAACAGCCAGAACATTTATCCCTATTCCCCAATTATGCATACAACTTCTATGTGGATTCCTCAACTTCCAAGCAGAACCCATCAAATCGTAATAAATCAAGCAGTAATTGCAAGAGAGAATCAATAATCCAGCCATACCTCCAATTCAACCCTCAAAAACCCCAAATGAGAAATCATGTAAGGAAGTTCCGGATCCACTAATGAGAATCTCAGAATACCATCTTTACCAACAAGAAAATTAGGTAATTTGAGAAGAATAGAATGGAATCTATTACCTTTCTTGACCGGCGGTGTCCCAAATCTGAGCCTTGATGACCTTGCCATCAACGTTGAGGCTTCTGGTAGCGAACTCCACGCCGATGGTGGACTTGGACTCCAAGCTAAATTCGTTCCTTGTGAACCTTGACAGCAAGTTTGACTTGCCTACACCAGAGTCCCCAATCAATACCAACTTGAAGAGGTAGTCATAATCGTCATCCGCTCTGTACGAAGCCATCTCTCTCTCTCTCTCTCTCTCTCTCTCTCTCTCTCTCTCTCTCTCTCTCTCTCTCACACACACACACAACAAGAGGAAGGGAAGATGCCCACAAAAAATTAAACAAAGAGGACTGCTCTGTCTCTCGCACGCACACACAGACACACACACAACAAGAGGAAGGGATACCAACAAAAAATTAAACAAAGTGGACTTATCTCACTCTCTCTCTCTGAGTGTGTCTGAAGGACAAAGGGAAGATACCGACAAAAGGCTAGAATAGCTGCTCTCTTTCTCCCTCTAAGAGCCTCTAAGTGACAACCATAAATCGAAAGATGCCCAGAAGGAGATTAAACCAGAAAGGGACTCGAAACAGTTTGAATCAGCCATGCATGTGTTCCTGTATGGTTTCCCCCTATCGCCCGTCAACTTTATGTGACTTCGGATACATTACCTTTATGTGGGGATGGAAACACTGGCCTAGTGGGTGGGGATTCACCGCCGCCAACAACGCATCACCTATAAATGTCTTCAATTTTTGTTCGATGGAAAGAGAAATACTCTTCCATGATTCTACCGAAGAAAATAAATAGATAATCAATAAATACGATTAAAAGAATGTCCTTTATTTTACCTGCAGAAATCAGAAAATGGGAGGATTGTAGAAGTTGCTTCTTTTTCAAGGGACGAGAGGCTGGAGATCGTGCACAAATAACGTAAATTTTCACAAATATGCTGATTTATCAATTTCATTGAGAGGGCTCTAGTGCTTCGGTTTTGAAATTTTAGATGCGGAATGATGAATTGGGTCGGAGGGTCGGGCCACTTCGGGTTCATAAAAGGAGGTGGACCGTGGCCCGAACACCTTTTTTTCCTTTGGTCACCGTTTGAAACCAGGCTGGTACTGATCAGGTCTGGGCTGACCCGACTTTGAAATATATATATATATAAACATGTTCGCTCATGCATATGGTGATGCTTTCTTACACTCTAGTGACGTACTCGTCCGAGTGGATTTAGGATTTTTATCCCGGAGTGGCCAGTGGCAGCTGGTGGACCGATAGATAGCGGCCATTTGAATGGAGGTGTAGGAAAAAGGCAGGAAAGAACGGAAAGCGTTTGATATATATATATATATAGAGAGAGAGAGAGGGGTGCACAGGTGACTGACCCCTATGTTGCACGAAAACGGGAACATAAATGGAAACAAAAACTGGATATGAGAAATGGTAATTCTTTAAAATCTAGGAAACGAGGGAACACATATAAATATATAGATATATATACATATAAAAACCACTTTACACATCTTAATAATGAATTTCATATTTAACTTCATTAAATTGATAATATAAAAAATACATATACTTTTAAGCGTCATTGTCGAGAATTGCGTTCCCCTTTTTACCGAAAAATATAAGCACTCGTTATCCAGCTAAACACAGTCTATAACAAAAGTAATAGCAAAAGTGATAGCAATCACGGTCGGGTTTTAGATTGAAAACGAGAGAGACTGAGGATTTAGTTCTACCGCTTTCAATATGCAATCTCATCAAACACCATTTTTCAGTTCAATTCATTATTCAAATAACAAGTTTTTTCTTGCACTAGATGAAATAACGGATTCTTTGTTGTCATAGAACTTGATCTCATGTAAATATCGACTTTCCGTACATCACGAGTTCTTCCTTCTTTTTCTTGAAGAGCAATTTTTGCAAGTCAATTTAGCAATGATTCTGGTGGGGTACGCCTGTGAGACAGGTTGCAAAAGACAAGCTGTTGCCACCTCTAAAAAGTGCAAAGGTTCTCCAAAAATCTTGTTGCATTTGTGCAGCGATCAACCCAGGCTTTTAGGGTTGACTCACAAGTTAAAGGTCATGAGTTCAAATACCTGTGACGCCCATAGGTTTCGGCCTCCCCATTGTACAAAAAAAGGACAATGGGATTTTTAGAAGTATCTGATCAGGGGTGCTAATTTCATGTTTCGGGATGTCTCTGTGCAAAGTCTGGTTTGAAGGAGGTCGCGAGTTTGACACCCATTGTAAACATCTGGTCAGGGATGCTACTTTCATGTTTCGGGATATACCTGTTTCATGTAAATCTGAATGAAACCTGATTCGTCTTCACGTCACTTTGGGTTGAGAATACAAACTTTCCAGGTTGTTCTCGTCTTAGGTGTTTTCTCATGTCCGAGATTTTGTGTTTAAGGTTGTATTAGTGTCATGAAATGAGAGTGCCAAAAAAACCAGGTCACTCTAATTTTTTTTCGTGTCACTTTTAGTGATCGCTAACGTGTACTCTACCGTCTGTTTTGTCTCGGGTTCTCTTTTCGCCATCGAAATTGTTGCTTTTACCAAAAGGAAAAGGCCTTCCACGGAAACAGACCCATCCTGGCCCGGTAGGTTTAACATTAAGCTGGCTCGATCTGAATTCAACGCAACCCGGTAAGACCCAGGGCGAAACCAGAGCCGCTGCAGGTTCGAGTTCCTGGCGTCATCAATTACTCACCCTCCTCGGGCAGGTTAGTGTGCTGCAAAACCTTCCACACACTTTCCGGTCCATAACCAAAAGTTGAGCAACTAGAACCCGAAAGTAAATGGTGGTAATCTCAGACACAACATAAGAACCCGACACGAACACAATCAGACAAGCTGAAACCAAAATGCCTTTGGTTGAGGTTCATCTTATGATTCGAACAAATCACTCGAAAACCTTCTGGCACGAGTCTTGTGGTCGAACAAGGTTTAGTCTACCGTGACTTTTCTTCTTTCTCTGACACAGTATTTCTGAAAGTGGTCTGTGTAACTTGATCCAGGTTGTGCATTGATTAGACACGAACACAATAAGAAAAGCTTGGCACCAAAATGACATTTCTTGAGGTTCCTCTTGTGATTCGAATGCTCGAAAACTTCTGGTAATTGAGTGTAAACGATAAAAAGTGTGGCATTTTATCGAGTTTTTTATCTCAATTTTTTCCCCACACAATGTATCAGAATGTGATCAGTGTGATTCGGTCCAGGTTGTGCATTGATTAAACCATGAAGATGGCACTAAGAATCATTATGATGCAGTTCAAAGGCCCAGAAAAGCCATGTTTGCTGTTGCACATTTCTTTCAAACTTTATGCAATTTAACCAAGTTGCTCATTCATATCTTGGCTAAATGAGACTTCCAAGGCTTTGCTTGGGAGCTGAAATGGGCATTGACAAATGAGAATGAGGGTTTGGCAAATCAAGGATTTGGTTTTAGGGATGGCAGTTTCAGACACGAAAACCCAACATGAACGTGACAAGAAACTTAGAAAAGTGTGACTTCATGCCCATCCAAGGTGATAAAAAGAAAATATTTAGGTTGAGTTCATATTGTTGGGTGATAAAAAGAAAATATTTAGGTTGCGTTCATATTGTTGTGTTTTGACATAACAGGGATATGAAGTGGGATGACCTGGAACATGAAATTGCTGACAATTACACGCACATAATCAAACTCAGGAAGCATGACCAGAGAAGTCCGTGTTTGTGTCCACACAAGTGACATGAAAAGGATTGGATATTGATCGGGTTGACCTGCTTTGACATGACATGAATATGATGCAAAACATGAAAAATTGCCACATCTAGCTTTTGCATATGCATCAGTTGTTTTAATATCCAAATAACTAATGCATGAGGTCATATTGTTTTCACGTTTACCTGTTTCGTCACAAACACAAAATTACTCAAACTGAAACACAAGCTGTCTATTTCAGACATTGACATGCTTGACACAAACATGATCAAATGATCCACGTTCATGTCCACCTTAAATGAATGAAAATTTCTGGTCATTTTCGGGTTGACCTGCTTTTACAGAACCACAAACACAACCTCAAACACGAAATAGCAACCTAACATTTGGTAAGCGCATTAGTCGCTTGAAACCCATTGCAGAATTTCTGCATAACATTAACACTGTCAAATTCTTAATCACCAATGAGATCTATCTAGGTTCACAACACACATTTAACTCCAAAACACAAGATCATGTTCCATGTAGAGTAGATATAACCAATGGTGGAAATATCATTGTCTCGTTCTATTATCAATACTTTTTCCTGTACATTTCAACAATGAATGATTAAGCAGATAAGCGACACTCAGAGTGTTAGCTCACCTAGCAGGCAACTCCACCCACGAGATGATTGTCAGTAGTTCATTACCCAGTGCATACATACCTGGCATTGGCCTCCTCATTGTAACCAAAAGAACAATAATAAGCAGATGCGGGGGTTTCAATCTTAACACCCAGTTGTCACAAAAATAATGAGAAGAATGATACAGCTACCATTAGAGCCAGCAACTTCTTCAACATAAGCCATCACAAAAGGTTCTCTATCCAAGCAAATGTTCGAGCATCTCAAAGAAGAAACTGTGGAAAACAGAGTTCAAATCATGTAATGTGTTTCTTTTGGTAAAATTATGGGAAATGTAGAACCATTCAGGTAAAGATGAAGAAAGACAATTCCTGATTCCTCAATAGCAGTCGACCAACTTGGTTGAGAAAATTCAATTTCATGTGGACTTGCTGAGTAAGTACAGTAATTAATAATAGATCACTTTCCTATCATATCATTTTGAGTGAAAAGAACAATACAGAAAGATCTAGATCAGCAAATAAATCTAAAACAGATACTGATAGAAAGTTAACCAAAATCACCAGAAGCATCGTAATTCGAAATGTCTACAATAAAAGCTTACCCTGGTGAACAACCCTATTTGAAACACTTATGTCAAGCTTCCTCATTCATATCATCCATATTATCAAGAATTACATATTTTGTGGTCCCAATATCGTTTGTTGATCCAATAAACTCTCCACTTTCATTGGAACCTTTCTGCAGCTTCTGGTACCTGAAGGCACAAGACGATTAGTTTTTCCTTTCCTTTAGGTTCATGTGCTGCAATGAGATTTATTTGAAAAAAATGTCCTTGAGTCATGTAGCAAGCCCTATGAATCTTGACCAAAATCCAGTAGTGTAGAGCTTGAAATAATAAATTCAACTTGCTAAATTTGAAGAGAGAAATTGTGAATAATACAATTCTTGCAACTATTTTAACCATACTGGTCATTATAAAAATCATCTCTCTTTAGGGAAGAATTTTTTTTATCCCAGCATTCAGATGGCATTTATATATCAGTTTTATATAAATTAGTCAAAAACATTGTACTTACTTGTACCAGTTGAACAAACTGACACCAACCATTATGGTGAAAAGACCAACTCCTTTTAATAAAGTGAACTGATCGTGGAAGTAAAATACTGCAACCTGGCAAAGGAGGTATCAGACTTATATAAATACAAATTGTTAAATGATAACTCAGAAGATATTGCCCAAGATTTAATGTTACATATGCAATAGCACAAACGACATATTTTTGGTAAGTCACAATAACCTGATATGGTAGCAGTAAAGACCACTTTCATCAAAAGCCAGAGAAAAAAATGAACAATAGATTGTTGCAGCCAAAACGATGGATGCAGAACAGTAGACCGCATAACAATGTAGGATTTCAAAAGTTTATGCCACACATATTATAAATTTATTACGTTTTGTCAGAAAGAAAACTGGAAGTTGATGATATTTGGAGACATGAATAATCACCAAAGAATAGAAGGAAATTCACATCAATTAGAATATTAAACTCCCAGCAAAGAATGAGTCAAACAAATCCCTTTTAAAGTGATTGGTGAGACATCAATCAGTATCCAAGCATGCACCTCGTGGACAAGCTTGTTCCTTGAATACGAGTCCTACTAGGAAAGAGGCAGAAAGAAGCTCTATTTACAGAATTACAGTAACCAAAAGAAATGAAGAATGAGTATGCTGCTATAATGTGTGTGTGTGGGGTGGTGGAGGGTCATCACACGACACAGAATAATAGAGTATCTTTTCTTTTACAGAAAGGGAAACCAAATCCAGGTTGGATGACTTTCTTGGGCCATGTAGAACCCTGAGGGTTTCTTCCTAACCCATGAGAGCCTATTCCTAGATCCTTATGGAAAAGAAAACACACTTCCGCAAGTCAATTTCATGAATTTTGTGATAGAAAATTGGCATTGGATTTTTCACAACCAATGAAAAGCTCACGCCATGCAAATGGAGATTCTAAATTTTATGTGGTTTCCCCTTCTCCCTCATGGAGGAAATAAGAAATGTAAATTTGGTAAAATATTGAAAGAAATGCACAATATTTTCATCGTTTGACAAAAAGGAACAGCACAACTCATAGGGAAACAAAAAGAAAAAGCCCTACTAAATGCGAAAGATCTTCATAAGAATTTCAAGAAGGAAAACAGTACCACAATAGTAACTGCTTCCTTGACAACACCTGCGATTGTGACCGTCACTGCACTAGTTGCTGAAACAAGTATGTACTCGGTTAAAACCTGCAAAGAGTAGAAAAACAATTGAAAACATGAAAAACAGTGTTGATGAGATCAAACAAGAGTATATGCATACACTTTTCTGTAACAACTTCTAAATTCACATCCAAACTAGTCCAAGATACATCTCAAAATCTACAAATAAATGTTAACTTGAACACAGAGATGCTAAAGTCATAAGCTACTTTACCATAAAAAATGCTAGACCACCTCCAATACTCATCAACAGGCAACTTCGAAAAATATGCGACGAGTCATCAAAGTAGATATTTTGCTTAAAATGAACCCAGGGATCAAATAGCAGTGACAGGAAAGCGGTAGCCAATGTCATAACTGGAGCAACCGAGCTCATAAAAGTAATTGGATTCTTCAACCCTGAAGAGCACCCAAATATGTATTACTCATTACCAGCCACGGACATGAAATATGATCAGAGTTGAAAGCCAACGAATAAGAATGCTCACCATATGTTTCCCTCTTCAAGTTGTGGAATTTGTCAGTTATTGCAAGAGCAGAAAAATGTGAGTTAGATTCCAAGGAACAAAAATCGAAAGGAACAAATGTTTTGGTGCATGAGGTCGAAACCCAAAATAGCAAGCATTAGTTGAGATATGGGCCTCACAATGAGATAATGATTATGGTAAGTCACAGATATACTTGAGAATTCTTGCATAACCCAAGTTCACGCATACAAATCTGACAATTTTAAAATATTTTCTAGCTACCTATCCATCAGTCAGGTGCTTTTCCAGCTACAGATCCATCAGTCAGGTCTCTATTAATCAACAATGGAGGACTTTTTTGCTAGAAAAATTAAAATTGGGGTACACGTCCGACTATCAAATTAAGGGTGCAAGCAGATTCCGATTCTGATTTATAATACTTGGTAGGCTGTCCATAATTGAACCTGTGACAGATTCGATGCATATTCAGGCTATGTATTAGGCTTCAGCCTCCCATTGTACAAATAACAAAAACAACATCTAAGCCTTTTCTCATAGTAGATGGGGTCGGCTCTTCAGCCTCCCATTGAAACAAAAAAAAAAAAGAATCTATAAACTGGTGACAATTTAACATGGTAACAAGGGCTGTCCCATCTATTAACTTCCTAAATGAGATCCAAGTACAAATTGTCACATGAATAGATGAATTAGTTGGAACATGTAATGTATATGTCATGTTTCTGTTTTTCCAGATAAGGGAAAGATATGCCAATGAAAGGCTCATATAGAAAATTTGCAATTAGACAGTCCAGATAACCCTGTTTGCAGACAATGCCTTATAATGTTTGCAGTGCAAGCTGTCCCATCCTGTCATTCCTTCTAGTTCTCAATTTGTTTTAATAGATAAGAGTATCAGACCCAGTGTCATACGAGAAACAAGTATGTCTATATCATACAATGTTCTAGATCCGCCACTACTTCCAACCCTGTTTCTTCATGCTTATATGAAAAACACTCTTTAGTCTCTTGCACATTAGAGGCATGTATACTGCAGAATAAGATGGTTCCACAAGAAAACAATGGTTTAGCAGCATATTCTATTTTTCTTGAGTACACAAATGACTTTGATAGATAGTTAGATACTATTCCAATTTTTGAAACCATGAACTTGCTCTAATTACATTCACTATTGTTAACTTACAAGCGTATCCCAATATCATAGTTACTTATCTCTTCAATTTCGATTAATGCCATCTTTGCTTTTTATGGACATGACTGTAGGACCTCAATTTCATCAGGTGGCATCAAGAATTTCTCATTTCCTCATCAATGCAATCACACGCACAAAAACCCAAACCAAATCTACTTGTGCGTCATTCCAATCACTCATCCATATTTTCATGGCTTAAAAGTGATTCCAGGCATAAGCTCATCTTACTCAAATGTCCTTGCAAATTTAAGTTTCACCGAACTAGATACTCGACAACCTCCTTCACCAAAGCAAGATATTTATACAAATTATAAGCCCAAAAGGGTATCGGGCTGAAAGCATTTTGTAGAAACTGTATAAATGAAAAGAAACTCCGCCTATGTAAGGGATCACCCTTGCATTGCTGGTCCCAAGCTCGGATAAAGGAGGAGGGTTGTGTTAGGCTTCCGACAGCCAGCGTAAAACTTCGTCAGATTTTTATAACATGGATTAAAAAAATTTTGAGCATTGCTTTGGGGCGTTCTCGCCTAGCGACGCGCTGCAGAGCCCGAATGCAGTGATAAGTAAGCAAGGGCCACTACATTTTTACCTAAATGTAGTGAATCAATTACAGAGAGGGTTCCCACATCATGGACGGGTATGGGTAAAGAAGTTAGTCCCGCTACATTATCACCCAAATGTAGTAAATAATTTTCAGAGAGGGTTTCCGTATTTTGAATATGGACGGATGGGGGGATAAGAAAGCTAGTCCTAGATAATAAGATTCGTATTGGTTCCTGGAATATTAAAACATTATCCGGTAAACTAATGGAGGTGGTAGATACTATGATTGAGAGAAAGATTCATATTCTATGTTTACAAGAGACAAAATGGGTTGAAGAAAAAGCAAAGGAGATAGAGGATACAGGTTTTAAATTATGGTACTCAGGTAAAGAAAATGCTCGAAACGGAGTTGGTATTATCATAAATAAATATTTAAAGGATAGTGTAGTAGACATATAACGATATGGTGACCAAATCATGATGTTGAAATTAGTGTTAGGAGTAGAGGTTTTGAATATAGTTTGTACTTACGCACCCCAAGTAGGACTAGAAGACAGTATAAAGACAACTTTTTGGGAAGAGTTATATAAGGTGATTCAAAAGATTCCACAAAAGAAGATGATTTGTTTAGGAGGAGACATAAATAGACATGTCGGTAAAGAGGCATTAGGATATCAAGGTATTCATGGAAGCTTTGGTTTTGGGGATATAAATGAGGAAGGTAGGGAGATTTTAAATTTTGCTATGGTATTTGATCTCTTTATAGTCAATACCTAAGTCACACAGACACTTCTAAGGGGTGGAGTGTCGACCCCGACACTGGTGCGACACCGACACCGACACCGTGTCGGTGCGGCATGTCCCAAAAAAAATTTGCAAAAAAAAAATTTTGCAAAAAAATTTTTTTTTTTTTTGGTAACTCACGGATAAATGGATCTGGATAATGAAGATTGATTTGTGTATTATGATGAAATTAGTAGTTTTTTACCATTTATAGATTTTGCTTTAATATTAAGTTGTGTACTTACTATTATAGCTTTATTTAATATAAAGTTGCTTAATGATTTTGGGTGCGAACAATTGGACTCCATACTGTATGCCTTTGCATAGAATAATCTCTGTCACCAAACACATTTAAAGACCAGGAACATTGTCAGATCAATAGAACAGAAGAGTATGACATCACTAGTAGATCCTAGCACAAATACTAGTATATGTTATATCCTATAAAAGATCTTGAAACTCTTTGAATCCATAACTTGGATATTTTGCAGCTCGTAAAATCACTGTAAGTTTCAGATCATTATGAGGGAACTTGCTAATTGATATCTATTGCACCCAAAATTAGCAAATACTAGTTGTATTATGATTGATTTATGTAGCTTGAATATTATATATAATATATAATATTATATACCCTAGCCGTGTCGCCGCACCCAAAATTTTTGAAATTTTCTGTATCCCGCACCCGCACCCATGTGACATAGGTCAATACAATCTTCAAAAAACGAGATGAACATTTAATTACTTATAAGAGTGGCTTATCACAAACACAAATTGATTACTTTATTTGTAGAAAAAAAGATAGAGCGTGTTGTAAAGATTGCAGGTAATTCCAAGAGAAAGCTTAACCACCCAACATCGACTTTTAGTTATGGATTTACAAATAAAAAAATGGACAAAGAAGAAAAGAGTGCATCGAGCTATTCAGACTAAATGGTGGAACCTCAAAAGTGAGAAAGAAGATATATTTAAACAGAAAGTCCTTCAAGGAGATGTTTGGAATTATGTTGGTATACCCTTTAATATGTGGAACAATATGACTATACATATTAGAAAAGTGACGAAAGATATGTTAGGTGTATCTAAGGGAGGTGTACTGGCACAAAAAGAAGCTTGGTGGTGGAGTGAAGTAGTGCAAAATAAAATCAAGGCAAAGAGGACATATTACAAATTACATTATGCTAAGAAAACCAGTGAAACTTTAGAGGCTTATAAGAAAGCATGAAGCAAAAGCTAAAATTTGAGAGGATTTATATAAAAAACTCAACTCAAAAGAGAGTGAAAGAGATACTTTTAGGATAGCTAGGGCTAGAGATAAGAAAACTAAAGATCTTAATTATGTTAGATGCATCAAGGATGAGGATCAAAAAATTCTAGTGGCAAATGATGATATAAGAAATAGATGGAAAAACTATTTTTATAAGCTTTTTAATGAAAATAAGGATGTTAGTATTAGCTTAGGAGAGTTAGCCAAATCAGAAAAGTATATAAACCACAATTTCTACCGGCGTATTCAAAAGAATGAAGTCAAAGAGACTCTTAAACATATGAAGGGTGATAAATCAGTAGGACCGAATAATATTCTTATAGAAGTTTGGAAAATACTAGAAGAAATAGGAATCACTTGGCTCACAAGACTATTTAATGAAATATGAAAAAACCAAAAGATGCCTGAGGAATGGAGAGCAAATACACTTATACCCATATATAAGAACGAGGGAGACATTCAAAATTGTGTGAATTATCGAGGTATCAAGTTAATGAGCCATACTATGAAATTGTGGGAAAGAATTATCGAACATAGGTTAAGACAAGTATCAAGTACAACAGAGAACCAATTTGGATTCATGCCAGGCAAATCTACTATTGAAGCGATTTACCTTTTGAGACATCTTATGGAACATTTTAGAGCAAAAAAGAAAGACCTTCACATGATATTTATTTATCTAGAAAAAGCTTATAATAGGGTACCAAGGGAGGTTCTTTGGAGAACTTTGGAAAAAAGAGGTATCCCATTGACATACATTAACCTTATAAGAGACATGTACGATAGTACAAAAACATGTGTGAGGACTCATGAAAGAATGACAAACTTCTTTGAAGTTAATATTGGGTTACATCAAGGATCAACTTTAAGTCCATACTTATTTATAATGGTGATTGATGAGTTAACAAAACATATTCAAGATGAAGTACCTTGGTGTATGTTATTTGCAGATGACATTGTATTAGTAGAGGAGTCTAAGGGAAAAGTTAATAGAAAATTGGAACTATGGAGAGAAACATTAGAAAGCAAAGGCCTCCGACTTAGTAGAACAAAGACAGAATATATGGAATGTAAGTTTGATCATTTGGTTACTTCAGAGGACATAGAAATTAAAATTGGCACACATTGCATCTCTCAAAAGGAAAGTTTTAAATACCTAGGGTCAATTTTTCAGAGTGATGGAAGAATTAATGGAGATGTTATGCATAGAATTAATGCTGGTTGGTTAAAATGGAGAGGAGCATCAGGTATTCTTTGTGATAAGAAGATATCATTAAAGTTAAAAGGTAAATATTATAGAGCAGCAATTAGGCCTGCCATGTTTTATGGTTCTGAGTGTTTGGCAGTTAATCATCAACATGTACAAAAGATGTCTCTCACATAAATGAAGATGTTGAGATGGATGAGTGTTCATACAAGAAAAGACCGTATACATCATGAGGTTATTAGAAACAAATTAGGAGTGGCACCAATAGAGGATAAAATGAGAGAATATCATTTAAGATGGTTTGGATATATAGAAAGAAGATCAAAAGAAGAACCTGTAAGAAGGTATGAAAAACTAAATTTGGAAAGTATTAAAAGAGCTAGAGAACGACCACAAAAGTGTTGGAAAGAAACAATAAAGAATGATCTAGCTTATTGTGAGATAACTGCTAACATGGCACACGATAGGGATATGTGGAAACAAAGAATCCATGTAGCTGACCCCGTCTAGAGTGGGAAAAGGCTTAGTAGTTGTTGTTGTATAAATGAAAAGAACACAAAAGCCCATGTAGTTGCCAAATTTTACATAAGCACTCGTTTATGCAAAGAGCCAAATTCCATGAAGCAGCAGGTAGCAAATGTAGAAGTGCAAAAGGAAATTTGGAATCTATTACCTGTAACAGAATCTGAGTCATTGACCAACGGAAGCCAGACATAACAGCAGCAAGCATCACAAAAACAAAACCCCAGAACTGAAATTCTGTCTCTTTAGCCACTGCATATCCCCAGAAATTATGAAGTCCAAACTTTTAGTAAGTTAATAGGACCAATGGCCCCATCCAATAATGGCACACCATTATGGAGTTTAACCTACCAAGATTAACTGGCAGCAAATAAATGGTGAACCTATACACAACCTAATTAACACAAGAACGTATGAGCTTGAAAATACCATCAAGACATGGTACCAACCTGTTAAGAGGACTCCACTAGAGATTATGAATATGATCCCCAGCAGCTCAAGGCTTGGAGCTTCCAACCTTCATATCATTTAAATCAACAAGCAAATGTAATCACCTAAATAGGAAGAACGGTTTTCTCATATTTTATAATGAGACTAAGGATAAAAGAAGATATGGAAATTCCATAAAGGTCAGCTAAGATAGTAACAGAATTGGGAAAACAGGCACTTACTTGAATGCAAAAGCAAACAAGAGGAGGAATACTGGAGATGCAGATTTACACTGTAGAAGGAGCATACAGAATAAGTGTTCAAAAAATGTCAAAAAGTTAAATCCTGTTAATAGATGATGAAATTGGCAGAAACGCTTAAGAGAAAGGTCACCATAGTAGCAAATGTGACGGATATGGAAACGAGGGATGCATTACTCAGATTTATATCCACAGCAGTTCCAAGAGCAGTTGGCACAACTAGATGAAAGAAACAAAGAATGTTTCAGCAATTTATTTGATCATAGCTTTAAAATGTGGAATTTGATAACGGGAAAGAACCAGCAGAACAGTGCTATTGAACATAATGACAATGACACACAGACCAACAGGAAAGAACCAGCTACACAAACACGCACACATACACACGGGAGAGAGAGAGTTGTTACCCCTCATGAAGTAGTCCCTCCAAGACATGACTCCAGTAGTTTCAAGTCTTTGAGACCAGAAGCACAAAATGACCTTAGACAGAACAGCTTGCATTGCAAAATGCACTGTGTTCATCAACAAGGGAGCTGGGAATTTCCCCAATTGATCTCCCAAAAGTGATTTATTATACCTGCCCAAGGGACATGTCCTCAGCTCATATAATCACTAAATACTGATAGAAGCATTTAGTTTTGCAAAAGAATCTCGACTATATAGGAAATTCAACATGTGGCTTTACTCACAGCGTCAAACATGTGCTGAAAGTATACCATATAAATATGAAAAACAATGTTCTAAGCATCACTGCTGTAGGCATAAAACTTTGGTTCGTCTGGCTCGATTCATTGAAATTCTTTAAATCACTATTCCCGATCTCAAGATTGCGAAAGCTCCTCTCTCTTGGTGAACCCCATAAACGCGGACTCCCGGACCTACTGGAATTCTCATGTTCAATATAAACAGAAGAAAGCTTCTTCCCATCTCCGGTAGCATTTTCATGATTTCGCGGCGAACCCGTATCATCTCTATTGATTGAGTCGTTTCCGCCATGTCCTTCACTCGTATGGATGCTTCTATGGCGAAAGCTGTTGGATCGATTCTCCAAGCGGTTGATCTTAACCAAACTCTTCTCATCTCTATCTAAAACCTCATCTTGTGATTCATCAACACCCAATGTAGGTAGCTCAAAATCGCTATTCTCCTTACTATTGTTCAAAAGATTGTTCGATGTTTCAGAGCTATCGATTCCAATTTCATGACTCCACCGAGAGAAAGAAGGCTCCTTCCGGAGAACTGGGACGTTGGTATCCTTTCTAACTTCATTATTTTCGGCACCTTCACTGTTCTCCAAACCTACCGGACCACCTTCTTGCAAAGCCATCACTCTACATGGGATTACTTTTACTCTCTCTTTTTCCAAACGAGCAACTCAAACCAAAATCCAATTCCTTGCATCGTCTTCACTAATAAACGACTGCCCAATCCATTTCAGCAAAAGGGTCCCATATCAAGAGAACCTCAAAAGCATAGGAACAACATTCAGCAACATCGGAATATGGTGACCAACAGAAGAAAACGAGATCCCTATCTACTTATTCAAGCTAAACGAGACCAAAAACGGAAATGAAGCAAAGAGACGCATCGTAAGATACATACAGAACGAACAACAATCACAATCAATAAGTGAATCAGTCGCGATCGATGCACACATTCACTCTTGTTGTGTATTCTTCCATCCACCAATCAAGTTTTTGACGAAACGCAACTTTTTTCCAGGTACGACAAAAAGGATCAGAGTGGCATGAGATGCTTGCCATGCATTGGTCGCCTGTCCCAAATCTTGGCGTCTATTTCGGTCAGTCATCGAGAGAGAGAGAGAGAGAGATTTACGGAAGACCTGGGTTTTATCGGAAGTTTGACGCATTCATGGGTGTGTACCAAAGCCGAGTTTTGGTACTTAAATATGTGATGGTCCGTTGGTCGATTTCATTATTAAACAAATCAACATGTTATTCGCACGTCAAGCCAAAGAGCATCTTTGCCGAATGTCGATGCTCGCTTTCGATCTTTGGAACACTTATGTTTTACAACTAAGAAGAGAGATCTACTTGTATAGTCGCCCAATGAGTACAAACTTGTCGAAATTTAAGTTTAACTGCTTATCATGAATTAATATTTGAAGTCTTAAATGCTACAACTCATCCGTAGGCGCTGTGTACTGCAGTATATTCTGCCAAAACCAAATACTTCCCCACATTAATTGGACGGGCTACATAGATTCTTGTGCTGTATTAGCATTTAATTCTGAAAACGACATTACAAATCAAAACGATTAAAAGAAAAGTTGGGAGAGGAGTGAAGCGGACGATGTCGCTTGGTCCCTAGCATGGATCCCAGTTGGAGATTGCAGCTTTCCTAGGGTTATCTCATCTCGGGTCCTCGGTGAAGAGGATCGAGTTGGCAATTGCAGACAGCTTGATGCACTATGTCTCTGCAACCTTTTAAGCGAGAGGGAAGATCCATGGACACCCATAGCATCATCCTGTACCCCTTTCATTCGTAGTATGGTCATTTCTCCCCTTATTTCCAAAGGAATATCCTCCCCCACCCCTTTATTTCCAAAGGAATATTGTTCCCCAAGAACAATATTCTCTTTCAGAGCTGTAACTTCATGGTATACATATGGATCGGTTTTGGCTATTTCTTTCTTCACGTCGAAGAATCATACCATACCAACGATTCAATTAATTCTCCACTTCTTTTCTTTATCATCAAAATAGAAATAGTTGCACCAATTACAACAAATTGAAACTCGGTTCAATTGGATTGGACCTCTTCTATATCAAAGATATACTTCCAAAGTCGTTTCAAATTATTGATTGGCACTAACCCTAAATCCTGCCACTAATAATCGTTTATTCTCAAGCATCTTCATCTACTATTTACATTAAAACCCAACATCATGGAGTAATAATGAAAGAGAACAAAATATATCGAGCAAAGAGCATCTCTATTGAAGATGATATCTGTCTAGATATCAGCATCTAGATCAAAAAAGTCGTATGCTTTGTAAGAAGCTTGTACAGTTCGGAAAAGGGTTTTGATTGATCAAAAAGAAGAATCAACTTCAACCCGTATGTCATCAGTCATGGCCATATAGTATAGAAATAACATTTGAAAACGATGGACAATTAGCTAAAGCAGCAGAGTGTTGTAGCAAGACCGAGGATTAAGGTAGTGGATCATGGATCGACCATGTGCAAGTTCAACTCCCATCGTTCGCCCATCTACATCATTCATTATTTTTTCTCTTTCCAAGCATAAAATAACCCAAGGAGTTATAGGTTCTTCTCTCCAAACGGAATGAATAGAAATAGAATTAGATCGACTCCCAAAATACTTTTATGGATGTTGCTCAATGTGGCTCAACTCACATAAAATAAAATAGTGAGCCATATGAGTTCAAGAAGTGTCTGGGATCTTAGCTTAGTATAGCTAAGCTTGTTTATTTAGTTATAACGCATCTAGCCAAGCCCAAGCGACTATTCACCAAAAACTTTGCAAGGTGAATATTGATAATAAATGGAAGGCAAGTTTCTCTGATATAACTTATGGACAAATATTCAAGCACACGTTTCATGCTTCTTTGAGTAATAGCAATTAAGATTTCCAGAAGAAGATGCCATTCGCTTGATGAGAAATAAAAAGGAATATCGGAAGCTGCTACTTCGAACACATGAGTGGATATATAGAATCAGAATCTGCCAAATCACTCATGCTATGATCTTCTACATCCTATTCTTCTACCTCATATGTATCCCTGTTCCGGCATTTGGCTTACCTCTTCATTAGCACTCAGACCGAATGACTCTATGAAATTATGTTGATACTTTCATTCCACATGCTACGAGTAATGTAGGAGAGATCTCTATTTTCTGGAGGAAATGTATAGGAAGTTTTCTCCTGGACTGGAAAGGAAATCCTTAAAGGCCACTGGCAAATGTTGTTTGATTCAACTACCATGAATCTTAGTTGATTCCAAAACAAGCACGCCACTTCAAGTCTCCAGGCAGTGTAAGATGTGCTCCATTGCCTCTCATCTTGGGAACCCATTTGATGGACCAAATCCCAAACGGTGCCAAAGAGCATTTGTAGGGAGGAGGTGCTGTGCCATTAACTAGAGGAGCAGAACTTTCTCCAGCATTCTGGTTCTCCATATCCAAGCAATGGAACTCTATTGTTGTGGGGTAGGATGCTCCCCCTGCCGCATCCAATGAAAGTAGAACAGTCGAGTAATTTTTGCTCACTCTTGTATCATCAACGGAAATTTTCCCATGCACATCATAAATATGGGAACATAAGGTCCCCTAGTTGCAACCTTCTAGTAGGAGAAAACCCCTCAAGCCTGCGGTCATTCCACAAGACCTTGATAAAAGATGAAGTCATGCAAGTCATAATCAAAGCAACGGGTCAAGTATGCCAAATTGAGAAGAAAAGGATCCCCAGGAGTTGTGGTTAATGTGTGCCAAAGAAAATAGCAATTGAGTCGGTAGTAGGCCCTTTTAAGATCAACTTCAAAAGCTAGGACAGCCTTATGGTTCTTGTTTCGGTAGATGAAGTGCATCACCTCTTGAGCCACTATAGCATTATCCACCACCCCTAAGTTCACCTAAGACAGGTTGTAGCCTATTGACTAGCACCTTCTATATCAGTGGTGCGCTAGAGTCTCCCCAACCATCGTTTTGTGATAATTGGCTTAGTTGAGCAGGCACAGCTGGGAGCTTCGTCCTCTTACTCTCTTCCTCCTCGCCTGTTCTGTCACAATGCCAGAAGTAGATCCAACCTGCGGTGATCGTTGTATAAGACCGTGCAACATACTTTGGCAGAGCACTGTGCAGCAACTTGAACCTGCTCCGTCCCTAAGTATTCGCTTCATGGTTTACGTGAGAGTTTGGATTTCCTAACTTATTTTGGTTGACCTTTTCTTTTCAGAAGTTAACGTGGACCGAGTGAGACCCTCCAGTTACAATCAAAATCGAGAAACCTCAACTTATTGTTAAGTCGGTGCCCTAAGACTATACTATGCCCCTTGTGAGCTTGTTTAAAGTGTGGACAGTAGAATCTTCTCCGCTCTATTGCAAGAGTCGTATTTCCACGGTGGAGGAACTATATAAACCTTAGTCGAATGAGCGCATCTGTCTTCCCCATTCATTGCAGACTTGGAATAATAATACCCACGAGCTCTTATTACATGGCCAAGGAGTCACCCGAAAGTAAAGTCCAAAGGTCTAGACTTCAAATACCATGGTGAGCATCTCTCTTCCTAAACCTGGACAATGAACTCTGTTAGAGCATCGAGTGTAGACCACCAGGCTTTACCTTCCATGCAAGTGACAAGGTTTCTTGCCCAGGATGCAGTTTCACTGTACGCCAAGACCAAAACCAAAGTCTTCAAACACTTAGTGGGGTTGTCGACATTTATTGTTACTCACCAATGTCCTCGATCCTTCTGTCATACAACCATACGCCTCTATGCGTGCTCATGTGTGTTTGTGTGTGTGTGTGTGTGTGTGAGAGAGAGAGAGAGAGAGAGAGAGAGAGATGACATGAAAATAGGGTCAACAACCTGGAAGTTAACATTACACGTTATTTGGGAGACTTTGAACATGGACACCTTGCACAAGGGACCAGCTTCCAGAGTGATCGTGTTCTCCGTGTCCGCGTTCGAAGATGCGGGAGCTGCAAATGAGAGCACTATGCATGAGCCATGACATTGCATGAAAACAAAACAAAGAGAACTTATTAAAATCTGAATATTTCAGAATACCGTCCCAAGTGACCAAAGTTTTTTCGTCATAGTATTCAAAAAATGATGTACTATCCCAGTTCAGATCCTCCCAAGTTTTGTTCAAGAATGTTTTAATAGAAAAATAATTGTTTCCCTACAGAATATACTTGAAATATGCAATTTGGATGTTCATTCTGAGTGGATCAACCTAGCCACGTTTAGACTTGGTCAACTGCATACTCAACCAGGTAAGCTCGAGACATTCTCTTCCTGATTCGCAAGCTGGGGTTAGGCAGATCCCGCATATCAAACTTGTCGCTTAAGTCTCATTGGCTGTCCCTTAGCCAGATAATCTGTGGTCTGGCCCAGTTTTGATATAAATGTTTTGTTAAAGTAGAATGAGTTCAACAAAAGCATATCAGAGGGCCCAAATTTTATACCCTTGATAGGCAAAGCCGGCAGATCCCCCAAAAGATCTGAACCTGAGAACACCAATTCCTCTTAGTGGTGTGGTTATCTTTCCAATTTTTTATCACTGTAAGCCCTTAGCAAGTCATTGATGTGATTGGTGATCAACTAGACATGGGTCAATTAGTATTTAATCACCTAAATTGACGTGCTTATATAACATCTTAAACAACCAGCACGGAAAAGAGAAGCAAAAGTTAACAAGGAAAGAAATACATTTGATTTATACTACTGCAGTAGATGGAAGGAAAGAAATATGCCTGTTAATTTGATATGCTTGATTACAAAGGCCACTGATGAGAAATTCAAATGACGGTTGGTACAGATTGGAGAGGAGAGAAGCAAGAGAATGTGGATTCATCATACCTTCCTTAGGGTAACTTTAGAAGCCTTCCAGCAAAGCAAAACTTTTGAGCTGGGCTCCAGCCTCCTATAAAACATGAGAAAAGTTTTCAGACAGCTGGTAGAAATTTTCAGGCCACACGAATTACAGATTGAAATTCTCATCATATGCGAAACAGATAAGAAAGTTTTTCCTCATAACCTGATCAGAACATAACTGATAATCTTTCACACCATAATATGATAATTTGTCATCTCTGATGCATTTCTAATTTCAAAAGCAGAAGAATGACATTCTTCTTCAGAATCAGATCAGGCCTTGAAATATAAACTAATGAAGAGTTCTCTCGGGAGCAAAAGGAATTTCAAGGGTCTTTCCCAATAACCAACTGCATCACTTTTAGCAAGGTTTTGAATACCACAAATAGGAATCCAAAACAGCTATCAATAAAGCTACCAGATCCAACATTTCTGCACTCCCCACATAATCACTATCTAAATTTGTTAGCAGTGTCAAGCTTAAATTCATCAGCAGATGACTAATATCCAATACAATATAACTAAATCTCAAATTTTCTATTTTCAAGTATTAAAGGACACTCTTAGTTGAATGGAAAAACGGTGTTACAGCGTCAAATTATTGTTTGTTAATGTTGGGCCAGTTTCTTTTCATTGTATCAGTCCACCGGAATAAACCATATTGAAACTTTCAGGACGATTTCCCATTTTGGATGATAATAATATAGTTATGCAACACCATATTTTGATAGACGACTTGAAGAAAGAGACCCAGAACATGGAAATTAACACAGATACACATTCAGAAGTAAAACGATCTTCCCATGCTTCGAGCCCATGTGTGTGCGTCACCGTCTAGACACAGCCCTGATCATCAAGCAATTATATATAAATTGGAATATAAATAGTCTGTCACGTCATAGATCTGTATTGGAAACCTAAACCACCAGACTAATTGACAGTGATATTTAAAACTGCTACACTATCTCCCCCCTTCACCAAGAGCTGCAACTATCAAAATCAAATTCCACTAAATATTTTCTTTTATCAAAATCATCAATTTCATAGCCACTAGTACATTATCTTGTCCCATTGTTGAGACTTAGTCCTAAACAGAAAAGTTGTTAAAAATCTGAATAAACTTAAATATGTTCACTAGGTCCTTGTTAACTTCTATATCTAATTACTAAGAACAAATCTTATTAGGAAATTTGCTCTTCAAAGAGCTAAAACTTATGGGAGCTGGTGATGCCCAAAGCTGCTACCTTCTTCAGTTCTGTTATTTTTATCTCTTCTTATCTCCTGGTTAACTGAAAGTAGAGACTACATGTAGTAACACTGAGTTAGTTTTTGCGCAACAGGAGGCTAAAAAAGCCAACGTATTGAGAAGGACCCAAGCACATAAATGATAATTACTTGAACTTGGACAACAGAATAAATAATGTCTATAGTTTCTCATGAACTTACAAATTCTCCTTTTCAAGCTTTTCAGCAATGGATATTGCTTCATGCCGAGTCCGTCCACCTTGTTTACTAGACTCTGCCTGTTGGATCACATGGGCAAGAGAGACTTTTCCCTTAACCAAGCTTCGCCTCTGCAGACGCTCTCCCATTTGGGTTTTCCTTCCTGGAAATGGAACCAAGGAAGTTTGGTGATAATTAGCTGCTTCTTCTACCCAAGCACTTTCCAGACGTTTCTCATCCATGCAGACATTTGATTGCAAGACTTCTCTACTATGCTGATTAGATGACGGTGTTATTTCAACAATTTCATTTCTGCTCATGTCTTTAGAATTGGACTGAAACTTTCGGCCTTGAGAGGAGTTGCCTCCTTTTGCATTCTTATCCTTTGAAGGTCTTCTGTTGACATCAGTTTGACCTGCTTTTGGTATTTCTAGTTCACGGTCAGATATTTGTTGCAATCAACCATATTCTGCTATCACAAAGACCAAAACTCACCTCGTTTCTCTTTTGTTTCACAGAAAATTTCAATGTTGACTGGGAAATGGAGAACAGAATGAAATGCCTGTGAAATGCGAACCTTGAACTTCTCTGCCTTGGCTTTATTAGCAAGTGAGGTAAACATCAACTTCGCAGTTGGAGCTGCTTAGCGACATAAAACATCTTTTAGTTAAGAAAAAAAATATTTATGACAAAGAACCAAGGACATTAACAGATGCCTAGAATCTACAGCAGGGAAGACAGTTCGTGAAAAACAGCCTACTCCCATGAGAATATATACTAACTCTAACAAATATGATAGACAACGTTGATACACGTATCTTACAAAATGAAATTACAATGTGGCACAATTCCTAAGGCTGCATATGAAAGCGTCTCAACTTAGACTTTGGCAGTTAAAGTTAACTCTCAAATAAAATAGTTGACTCAATCTTCAAATGACTCCTGCAAGAAAGCAACCACTATTTCTTCATATCTTTCTTTTACTTTTTTCTTGATTTGTTTAGTTTCCACGCAAAATTCTTGTCATGCAAAGGTATGCACGAAGCACATAGTAACAAGAGCATGGACATGCTAGAAAGTTAGAAACCGTACTACCAAGAAACAGCTCACTGTTTCTGCTAATCAACCCAAGCAATAGAAATCAATACTACAAAGGATTATGATTATGCTAAATTTTTCAAACGTGCTTTAAGCAAAGCTGAAGGCATTACCAGCACCAATGTTAACTGAAAGTAGCTTCCCTTCACGATCCAGAAACTGTTTTAGACTATTTGACTGTATCTTTTCCAGCACGCTTGCCCAAATATCTGCAATATCTTTATGACTTAAACCTGGAACCTGTCCTGCATTTCTTTTAGTAGTCTCATTAGAAATGACCAAGGTCTCATACCATCATCTACTACAAAAAGCATCTCCGAATATAAAAGAATGGACTCCTTACCTTCATTATATGTATCAGTTGCACTTGGAGCATGCATGTTGGGAGCAAGTTGAAGCAATGCAGCTGTCAACCATGTTAGCTTGTCATTGGACATCCTCAACTGCTTCTCAGCCTCAGATAAAGTTTTCAGAGCTTGGCGAAGCTTTTCCATGTCTTCTTTGGATACTGAGACAGAAATCAGTATCATCAATTTGTGAAAGGATAATAACGAAAAACATATTCATCAACATGAAACCAGATTTAAGACTCTCCCTCTTCATTCTCCACATTGAAAAATGTAAAACCTCAAGTAAGGCTAGACAAAATATTTATCAGGATAGCCAGTTCTGGAAACCAAAAGAAAAAAGAAAAATATTTATAGAAAAGATGTTTAAAGAATGATGAGGGTTTGAATGATGAGGTTTGAAATGGTACAGGATTAAATATTTTACAGTTACTTCAGATCTGAGAACTAACATGATCAGTGTCACCTCAGTTTGCAATAAATTGATAATGTGGTAAACTATCTATAAAAAAGATACTATTTTACTCACATGGCTGTCTCCGGAAGAACTTCCTTCTTCGCCTTTCTTTTGCGAAATCATAGGTCCCAGCAAGTATGTCAGTAATTACTGTAGCAAGTTGAGACATTAAAGCTAATGGCTCAACACCAGTTTCCATGATCACTCTCAAATTCTTCACAGTGTTGACTGTGTCTGCAGATAATGCCAAATCAAGCAGATCGACCAATTTCTCATCAGAGATAAGCCCTACCTGCAGAAAGGATTTAACTTTAGAGCAATTCATGCATAGCAAATTAGCAATATTAACAGCAGTTTACAATAGAATCTAGTGATGTATGTAAGAAGCAGTGACGACAGAAACACACTAATAAATAAACAACTTACCAGTTCCTGAACCAGAGAAACTGATACTCTTTGTCCCAGTAAACTCAGTTGTTCCAGGGTCATCTCAGCATCTCTTAATGACCCCTCTGATCGTGTTGCTATGAGCTTTAGTGCATCCCTCTCAATTTCTAGACCTTCTTTGGTTGCAATCCACTGCAATGTATATATAATATCTGCATCTTTCAATTTTGGGAAAAAGAATTTCTGGCACCTGGATATTATTATATGAGGCAAGACATCAAGACTAGAACTGACAAGGATAAAAACCAGACGTCTAGGTGCTCGATCAATGACCTTTGATATAGCATTCCAACAATCTGCTGACAAAGTATCACAGTCATCAACTATAAACACTCTGTACTGTGATGGAAGCTGGGAAACAATCATACTGTCAAGTAGATCCATGATGCTCTCAAAGTCAAAATTACTGACTGGACCAACTTCCTTATATTTCTACTCTTGCCCATATCATGTGCTATGCAATAATTGCAAAAGCCACAAGGTTTTGGGTGTTCTGAAGAATTACAATTCAAAGCTCTCAAGAAATATGCGAGCACAGGAAGTTTTTCCAGTGCCATGGGGGGCCATAAAACACATACAACAATCCAACTTTCCTTTTCATTACTGCATTTGAAAGAGCTTGTGCCACTAAATTCTGTCCAACCATATCTCTGAAGGTTCGTGGCATATACTTTTGTGTTAAGCTTTGGTGTCTACTATGACGATTCCCTCTCAACTTATGCTGGTCACCAGATCTTGCCTCAGAAGCAAGGTCAGAATCAAGCATGTCTGGAGAAGCCTCTCTTTGTGAACTTGCATGGATTTGCAGAGCAGATCCTTCAGCTTTTTGAAGCCTAGAGTCAGACAATCCACATGAAAAACTCCGTCCTGCTATGTCAAGGAACGTTTTTCCCCTATGGTGGATCCTAGACCAATTCCATGGGATTCCACAGCCATTCCTTGGAGCATGGGTTAGCTCAGCTTCACCATCCTCTTCATGAGGAAAACCCCCATCCCATTGAGAACAGTATTTTGCTTGGGCAGTGCTTCGAGCTAGTGTTTCTGAAACTAGAGACAATTCATTATGATCTCCAACCACTCTGGGGTTCAGAGTGGAGCTAGCCACCCTCGTGGCTTTCACCTTATGCTTTTTGGCTGCAACAAGTTCTGCGCCTAAAGTGGGCAGTTCTCTAGCATTACTCTTCCTCCCACTCTCTTTTGGTTTTGGAATGACTATTTTGCCTTGGGGGCCTCTTTCATGGAGGTCAAACTGAGAGTCTCCAACTTCTTCACTTCTTAAAGATGCTTCTTTTGCTTGCTCTGAAATGCTGTTCTCCTGATGGCTTTGACTGTGAGAACCCTTACGGGAGGGCTTTCTTCCTTTAGAAGCAGTCTTTCCTGAGGCGAAGTCAGACTGTAGAGAGCCAGGATGCTCCAAGCCAGACGGTCTTTCCCCAACCTTTGAAGTTCCAGTACCATTTGTCAACTTACTCACTTGTATACTGTTTCCTTGACATTTCCGGTCTGATGCTTCTGCTTTACTTCTTCCCACTTTCTTCATTCTTGCTTGACTACTCTGACCAACCACAGCCTCTCTTACATCATTCTCCTTTTCTACTTCCAGGAGATTTTTACTCTTCCTATTCACAACCCTTGAAGCTTCAAAGTCTGCAATGAGGGGTGAACCAGAAAGCCCACTTTTTGATTCCTTTCCCCCATCATGTCCTACAGACCAACGGCCAGCTTGTATTCCCCCTTTTTCAAGTCTCTTAGCTAAGGTATCTCTGACAGGAGATTGCCAAGATGGGCTGGTTGAAGGGTCCCCGAGTGATCTAGATCTCTGAAGGACAATAAGGTCCCTGAACAGTGAATTCTCGGCAGACATGGGGCTGTATTTATGCATATGGTTCTTCAAGTGGATGCAATTTGTCAAATGCACATGATTGTGGAGATGATTGTGGATATTGCAATCTTCTTCTCTTAGAATCTTAGGTGACGCACCATGAATATCAGCCCTAGTCATGACTGGCGATCTAAATGATTTTGAAGCATAAATGACAGTATTTCTGCTGTGAAATGGCAGTGCAGTGCAGAAAATGAACCAGCAAAATCTGTTGAATGACAATGAAGCAACACTGATCCATAAACACAACAAAACCAAGTACCTTGACGACAATAAACTATACTCAATTAACAAAGAGTGAGATATTCTGCCCCAGTGAGCTGTTTCAGTTTTTGCCAGTGTACTTCCACCATAGAACAAGTCAATATGGGGAACATTCCTCAGTCATACACAGATAGACATGGAAAAGAAGATTAAACTACGTCAACCAAAACTTCAAAAATAACAACCAGAACAGTACTATGTGTTAAGCTGAATCAGCTTTGCTCAAAGAATGGTTCTGCAACAAAGATTGTCTAGAAGGACTTATACTCTCAAATTTCTTTTCCTACTGTAAAGGGAACAAGATGAAAGCTTACTCTTCCTCTGCAACTGAATTGATAAATGAAACCAGAAAAAGTCTGATGAAGATGGATTTTGTAACTAGGCCGTTCTCCTAGAATCAGTCACTGAACTAAAACTCCAAACAAACGGAGCATGTGCATTCAGCTCTATATCCAAGATCAAAAGAAGGCCGTACAGATCCAAATTTAATAGCTCAATCCTTCAAGCAATGTCAGTTTGCCCTACAGGAGCTTTTCTCCAAAGTTCTTCAACCTTCACCAGTCAAAACAAAGCTAAAGAAAATAAATTGACGGTTTATTCAAATAGATCCGAATCTCAAACCAAGATTTTACAGTCAAATCTCAACTCCTCCTCAAGTTCTGATGATCTTCACCAAAGATGAGAAAAGAACTGCCAAAACTTATGATCTCTTTAGAAAGCAAATCAAGCACTTCATGGAAGCCACGAGAAACCCACCGATCGAAGATTCTGCCAAAACTTAAACTTTGAAACGCGCAATCATATCCAAGTTAAACTGAGACCAAATATTTTCTCTATTGTATGAAAAGAGGTGTAAGAGAAGCTGACTCGCGAAGCAGATTCCACTAAAACTTGAACTTTGAGACAAAGTCTGCCACCAGATCTATGAATACGAACCCAAAACCGAAGAAAGATAAACTCAAAGTTACACAAATGAAAGAGAACTTCATTCTCACTCATCAAAAGCCTGACCTTTCATAGTTAGATTAAATACCCGAGCTATCCGAACTTTCCAAAAAAATACTCGTCTAAGAAATCGTGTCAGCTTGAAATTGGCCCGAAAACGAAGAAATTCAGAGCTTCAAGGCCGCAACTTCACCTTTAGCGTCGAAACGGCGCAGACGTCGTTCCTACCCCATTTTGGCGCCACGAAGAGGGACAGAAACGAAAAAGAGAGTACAAAAAGGAAAGAAAGAAAGCGCCTTTTCTAGAACGTTCTGGCGAGAAGCAAAGAGTGAATTCAGTTGCGTCTCGGCTTCATCCTTTCCCCTATTCCGCGAAGACGACGTTCTCTCTCTTCTGAGTGTTTACTGTGCAGAAACCCACGAGGGTTTTGGTTCCAGTTCGGACAACGGGAAGATGAGCGGGGTTCTCAAAACTTGAATTATGAAAACGCCCTTGATCATTCCGTCAAGGACGTCACCCTTTTCGCGATTTGTGTTCGTTTCGCGCAGTAAATTTCATCATCCTTTCCTACAATTCATGAACCTGGATCTGGACCCGGTACCAATTAGTATGGTTAAACCCAAAAATGTTTGAAGCCCCTCTTCAAGTCTATATAAAACATAACACAACGTTTAAAGCCGGATTATTAACTGAATTATGTTCACAAATTCAATTACCTCTCCCTGATCTACATTAAATGGCTTTAAGATGTAGCACAATGAGCAATACCTCAGCAAGTGAGGGGGTCGACTCACAAAGTCTTGAGTTCGATACTCGATAACTTTTCTCATAACTCGAAATGATATATTTAGATCTGGATGGAACCAAATAGATGGATCTGAGTGAAGTATGACAAAATTCACATCTGTACTTAGATACTTGGAGCTTATCAATGTCGATTATTTCGATATCAAAACGGGATAGACAATGTGGAGAACACTAGACCATAAGGCTAGGGCTGAGAAGCTAGTTGAAAGAACCAAATCAGGGCCCGTTCATGGCTTGTTTGGACAACTCAAAATCTTGTTCATATTCAGTTTGTTAGCTCATTTGAGCTGGACTAAACATAAACCGAGCACAAGTCTAGTTGGCCTAGCTGAACACAATTTGCTCGGCAAAGTTAACTTCACAATTTCTCATATATAATTTACAGAGGCATTTTAATTTGAGCTGCAACCGAAATCGGTAGTCGGAGCTGATCAGAAATTAAGCAAAACGTTTCGTTTTTCATACAATTTTCTTTTAAAAAATGAGAGATTCGCACTGTTGTTATATTCCACAAGAAAAAAGAAAACTTTCCACATGATTCCGGGTTTGGATCTCGACCCGGTAAAATCTAGTCAACGAGGACGGAGTATTGGGATTAATGACACATTTATTACCAAGGGTAGCCCAGTAATTTGAGGGGAGACAAGCTCACCTTGGCGCGTTATGGGGGCATAAATGTCATTTGTCCCCTAGCGAGTGCAAAATTGATGAAGGGTGTCGCGGTCTATCGCCATCACATGTGATGTAAGAACTGCGAGCCGTTATATGCCGAGCATCGCGGACGGTTTCGTAATTTTCTAATTCTTTCCCTATTCGGTTCGTTAGCCTATAAATAAAATAAAGAGGCATACTTATGGGTGGCGATTTAGGTTCCGAACCGAACTCGAACCGATTGAATAATTATGTATACGCATAATATGTAATATAATATATAATGTTTGATAAAGCATGCACATGCATCCGGCTAGCTGGTTTGAAGTAGACCCGAACCACTCACCAAAACATGAACAAGTTCCCATGTTGCGGCTGTGGTTCCACTTGGGGAATCAAATCGGAACTAGAACCCATTGTTCGAAATCGATGGTCCAAAGTTGTTTTCTATCTTCTTATATCATACTTTTGTTTCATGAAATTTTTATATGAAACCAGAATAGAACACCAGAACCAGTGTGTCGCAACATACACATATATTATATATATACATACATATATACATATACATATATATATATAGAGAGAGAGAGAGAGAGAGCACAAATATATATATAGAGAGAGAGAGAGAGGGGGGGGAGAGGGAGAGGGAGGGGAGGGGGCATGGTGGACTTTGACACCAAATCCATCCAAACCCGATCAAGTTGGGTCTCGTTTTAAAAAGAACATGAGTTGTAATGTGAACTCACTTTTGGCACCAACATGAAATGACGCGACCACAGTCAATCCGTCGCGCTGATTTAGTTAATGACTTGCATACCCTCAAAATAGGAACTAATTCCACCAACTGGAATTACTTCTTATTTATTACTTATTAGGCCTTGATTAATATTGTGTGGACAAAGATACCCTCCACACAGAAAGCAATTCCCGCGACAGATATTATGCCTTATTCATTAAAGCATAATAAATATTCCAGTTCATAAATGCAAGATTGTAATTGCTTGTAAGAGATATAATGGGACAGGACAGTCTTCAGGGGATTTTGAAAATCATCCAGCATTTGTAGCGATTCTGAAACGATGCCGTCCATCTGGGTTATTGCGACATGACAGCCGTCTATCTACAGAGGGGGTGTTGCCTTCTCACGTGGGAGGACGAGTTCGGATCGTTAGCTTTCGGATAAACAATCAAAACCAAGCCTTTTCTCACACTAAGTAGAATCATTTATGCATAAAAAATACTTAATATTCATAGTAGTTTTTTTTTTCTCGGTTTGGTTACAAGAGGAGACCGAAGTCTCTAACACGCGTGCACTTCCTAAGAATCGAGCTCTCCACCAGCAGCAACGGTATCAGAGTGCTGGGCCATTGAGCTAATGCTTTGGGTACGAGTATAGCCTTTTGCAAGGCTCTCTTACTGTTAGAGATCCTTTGTCACATATTGTTCAAAGCCTTTGATTACAAATAGTAGTGTTATGTCAAGATGCAAAGCAATATTCCCAATTGCCTTTTCGAGAGAACAAAAATCCACCGTTAATTTCAAAGATTATCACTCAATGACATCCTTGAAGTTGTCGGCTTCACATAATTCTAGAAATTCTAAAAAAGTAAATATTTAACTAACAAGCTTCCAAGGCACAAGTGTCTTGGTTAGAACTTACAAGTATGATTTAAAAGTCTTAATAATAATATCTATTCCTTAAGATAGGCTTGCTTTTGGTACAAGAAATCTATATTTAGAGATATGTAATTTATTTCTCTTCCACAAGAAGGCGAAATGAGTTTTCTCGATATCTTTTTCTTAATATGATGCATTAGGGTTTTTCTTTCACACCCCTGTGTTCTTCTTATAGAAAAAGTGTCCTTGTTTGATTGCTCGAACATCAGTCACCCATCTCATACAACAACGTACTAGCAGCTAGGAGTCATTTGACCTTAAATGGCAGTGTAGTGCCCGATCCTGGCACCACCCACAAAGGGCACGAGCAACTTCTTATACCAAAGCAGGTGGACAGTTACCTAACAAACCCAAAACGACGTCGAGAGATCAATACTTGAGGTGACAATTGCTTCTTGGCAGTCACCTAACATTGGGTGTATTGGGATCTAGAAATATTATGTGGTGAACATGCTAAGCATGGCACCGGACCAGAGCTTCCAATTAGCTACCGGGTGGCTTGCGCGCAGTTCAGGCAAACTCAAGCATACAGCAGCAAATGGTGTACTTAACCCTAACGCTGTCTTACCAATAAAAAAATATGTATGTTTAACCTTGATTGGTACCTGATATCCTTTCCCACTTCTGTTTTTTGATTAATAAATGGGTGGTGTTCTGCAAGGATTTAGGTCAATTGCTCTTGTTTGGAAAAGGGAGGAATCAATGATAAACAAAAAGGAAAAGAAGGTATTTTATTGACCTTCTTTGTGTATGGTTCTAGTAAAGTTTACATCCTTTTTCTTTCATTGGGAAGGCATATACCCTTGATATGGGCTTCCTTTGTCCTTCCCCAAGGCAGTATCAAGGGCTCTTTATGAATATGGAGCCCTCAAGACTATCAATTATGGTCCTGTGTTGGCTTCTTTCTCATGTCGTGAATCTACACCTTTTGATGGCTACAGCACACCCAAATAGCTCCCCATGTTGATGTTGTCAGCAGATCGGATCTTTCCTGGGTTGAATCAGGTCGTGGACCAGATCCAATGCTAGTCGTGGGGAAGTTTTAAAAGACAACAAAATAGCAGAGGTATAACTTTTAAATAATTTTGTATATTATGAGAGGAAGAAAAGAGTAATTAAACAATAAAAACACTAAAAATGTATTTTCAGTAAATATGAGTTTTTAAGAAGAAAAACCTTCGAAAATATGTAAGATTGTGGAGCTCAATATTACTATTGTTACTAAAAAAATACTATTATTTGATAATGAGAACTTGGGTTCACTAGATATAACGTTGCCTCTGGTGAGGGTTCATCCTTACATGGTCAGTCCTAAACCTGGATAACTGAAGACGGTTGAACCAAAAATGGGTTGTGATTTTTCAGCACTAATGAATCGGATCCCACCAAAACTCTGAGGTATACATGCATATCAAGTGATATGCAACAAAAAAAAACATGTAGATATCAACAAAAGTTATGGATCCATGGACAAAATATGAAACAAGCAAAGCAAAATCAGTAATAAACTTATATGATCGAGTTACTCTTGTGGATATGCCTTAGAGAAATCAATGCCCTACTATCAGGTATGCATGGGTACTTACGCCTTTCAATAAAACGATTATTATAGCGAGAGTATGCACCTAGACTTTACCTGCTTTTGACCACACCTCAATCGTCTAAGCCAAAACAGATAGAAGGAACAATCACACCAGAAAAATGCAAAGGAGCAAGAGGAGAGTGAGTGTGTGAGAAGTAACTCCTCTCATTAGGGGCCCTAATCCAACTTTATACTAAAGTTAGTGGTTATAAATATCGGATCCACTCCAATAGTCACACCTTTTCAGATTTGTCAAGGATCCATTTCACTATTAGATCAAAACTTTTTTGTATAAAAAATATCAAAGAACGAAAACAATTCTCAAACCTGAACCCATGTTTGGCCTCACGCTCGCATGTAGTCTTCCAAGTCCTTCCCAACCTCTTTAAAGTAAGGTTTATGATACAACATCTACATAAAAGGACATGTGGATTCTTTCAACCATTAATATGGGACTAAAGAATGTCCAATGGTATTCACATACACAAGACTCTTACAACATGACACTTTTGAACTTTCACCTTAGTCAAAGGTATATCAACTAAATATTTGGGGATACTTAACATAGACTAAATGCAATTAATGTCACATAGGTTTAATTAGTCTAACCATCATTAATTAGTCATTAAGTCTAACAATCCCCACAAAGTCCAAAGTATGAAGTACTCTACCAAATCAATCATTATATTATTCTTTCAATAATGTTACCTTCCAGTTTGAGCCAATACCCAAGTTATCTAATGTTACCCTCATAAGAACTAGGTGAACATAAATCTTGAACCTAAACCTTAAGAGTAAAGATGTATATTGGTAACAACATAATATAGACTATGACAATGATTTTTAGGGTTAATACATTAATGATTATGCATTCATATATTTTATCATGATTAATTTTATGAAACAACCCGATTCTCCTATTGCAGTCTAACAATAATAATCACTTAGTTGGACATTTCAAAAGATATATTGCTAGCATCATGTTCTAATACTTGATCTCATTTAGAGAAAAATCTCTTACTAACTTTCAGTCATGACACTTTAAGTTTACAAGAGATCGATATACAAATACTCAAAGTACTAATTTTATTATTAAGTATCATCTTATTCACCCAATAGCTTGTTATTAACACATTCAACTTACTTTGTGAGATCTCTATTCAGTTAGGTTGGGTTATCACTATTTGTAAATAACTCATAGATTTTAGTCTCATCATCAACCAAGATTTCTCAACTAGGGCTATTGCTAGATCATTAGTGAAAGGATCGGTTATATTACCTTTCGATCAAACAAAATAAAAAGTCGTAACCCCATCATATATAAGTGCACTTACAAACTTAAGTTTGAGTTGGATATGTCTTCTTTCTTTTTTATTGTACTTGGAATTACTTATTTAACAATGTTAGTTTTACCAAAAAGCAGTTTTTTTATCATATATAAGCTAGATATAAGTCCCTTAAGTCATTTTGTTTTCATTCTAGTTTCATCCAAAGTATAAAGTTTTGCCTCAAAGATAACGAGACAATATAATCTCTTAGATTTATAAGTGAGAACACCACCACTTAAGATAAACGCATATCCTAAGACCCCATTGGTCCTAAAATTCTTAGCAATCCAACTTGCATAACTAAATCCTTTAAGAATAAATTTATGTTTTCGTAATCTAGTTTAAGAAAAATGGTTTGCTTCAAATGCCAAAGTAGTATGTCTAGAGCTTTTCAATGAGTTTTAGTAGGACAACTAGTGTATCTACTCAACAATAAAAATCATATATGATCATATATAATTAGCTAGATATATCAAACTTCTAATAATATAAGAGTATCTTAATTGAGGCATGAGAATATTACTCTTATTTTTTATTTTTATATAAGGCCTTTAAGGGATCATATGGGGTCATAACATGCTTATATTTTATATATTTAAATCTCTCTAAAAAAATTTCAACATAATTAGACTAAGAAATTACTATACCATTAGTAGATCTTATGATTTTACGCCCTAGAATTATATCGATAAGACTCATATCCCTTATCTCAAATTTACTACACAAAAACACTTTTGTCTTATTAATAATTCTTATATCAGAACCAAACAATAAAATATGATCTATGTATAAGTATAGAATAATGAATGCATCATTAACATATTTATAGTAGACACACTTATCAAATTCATTAGAAATAAAGTGAAAAGATAATATAACATAATCAAACTTTTCATACCTTTGTTTACAATATTGTTTCACTCCATATAATGATTTAATAAGTTTAGACACTTTTGTTTCATTTTCATGGGCCACAAAACCTTCTAACTGTTACATATAAATTTTCTTATAGAGGTCACCACATAAAAAAGTAGTTTTCATATCCATTTGATAGATTGTGAGATCATATACGGATGTCAGTCCTATAAACACTTAAATTATAGTCATGTGGGAATCACAGAAATATGTATCAAAATAATCTATTCCTTCTTTTTGTTTAAATCCCTTAATAACTAGCCTAACCTTATACTTATTATTGTTTCATCTATATTTAGTTTTTCCTTAAAGATCTATTTGCAACCTATAATAGAATAACCAAAAGACAAATCAACAAATTCTCAAGTATCATTCAAGAGAATTGATTGAATTTAATTATTAATGGCTTATTTATAAAACTTAACCTCTAGTGAGGTCATTAGACTGTTGAAAGAAGACATGACCATCATTAACATCGAAGGTAACAAAGTCATTTCCAAAGTCTGTTCTATATTGTTTATTTATCCTTAATTCAGTTATTTCCTTAGAGTCCTCTAATATATAAATAACCCAATCAAGATCACTTCCTACATTTATCATAATTTTTACATGATTGAGAATGGAATGAATAGTAGGGATAAAATCTTTGGAAGATATACTTTCACATTAGTCTTCACAAAAAGCATATTCTCAAAGAATATAACATGACAGAGTTTTACAATCGTGTTCACATCTATGCCAAATATATTAGATCTAACGACCAAAAATTTGTACACATAACTAGTCTCTACATAACCCAAAAATATAACATCCATAGTTTAGGTCTCAATTTTTTTCTCTTGTGTTTAGGGATAAAAACTTTTTCAAGATACCCCATACTATGAGATATTTAAGACTGATTTTTTTACTCTTCAAAAGTTCAAAAGAACCACTTTTCTTATGCTTTTGGGAAACTCTATTAAGAATATGACAAGTTATATTCAAAGCTTCCCCTTACATATACTTAAGTAGCACAAATCTTTGTAATAAAATATTAATCATATCATATAGGGTTCTATTTTTTATTCAGTTATCGCATTACACTGAGGTGAATAAAGAGTAGTAACTTCTTGTACAATATTGACATTTTGACAGTATTCTTCAAAAAAGTTTGAGGTATACTTTCCTCCTCTCTCCGACCAATCATTTAAGTACCATACCAATTTTAGTTTGAGCCTCATTGTTAAGAATATGAATTTTTTCTAAAGCTTTATCTTTTAAAACATAACAATATCTATTACAATCATCAATGAATATATAATATCTTTTGTTATTCCTATTGTCATTCCATTGAATTCACAAATATCAATGTACACTAAATCCAATATTTTAGATTTTTTATCAACCATATAGAAAGGCTTTCTAGGTTGTTTCATCTTCACATATATTTCATATTTGTATTTTTTATCCAAGATAGTCTTACGAATAAGATTTAAATTCATCTTACATTATGAAATCAAAATTAATATTACCCAACATTTAATGCCATACATCAAATGATTCAATATTAAAAGTAATAGAACAAGAAGAACAATAGGCTTTATTATCATTAAAATTCATAAAAAAATCAATTACAACAAAACAAAATTTTTAAACCTCTCTTGTAGTCGACCTCGAAAATAGAGACTTCATTATCTAAGTCTAGATTTTATCCCTCGAAGGGGAACTCAAGAGACTTTATCGACATCACCAAGAATTATAAATCGAAGCTTCTGAGGTGTGATATGATCTCAACTCTTTACAATCTCAAGTAGGATGATCATGGATGAAGTTCTTGGTGGAAGCAAACCTAAATATGAGATATATGATGATGGTTCCTTAGGGTTTGAGGGACATATGTGCATGCCTAATGATGAGTCACTTCTACCGAAGATTTTATAGGTAGCACATTATAATCAGTTTGGCATTCATTTGTATAAGGACCTTAGCCGACAATACCATTGATCTAGAATCAAGAAGCAATTGATGAGTTTATGACTAGATGTTTGACTTGCCAAAAGGTAAATGAATTTTTGTCAAAAGATGAATGACAAAAGATCTTAGTTAGCTAAGAGGTCCATTAAATCCACATGAGTTGGTTGTGAATGAATCTCGTTATACCATCTGAGAATTTTTTTTTGCATCTCCTCTCATGTTTGAATTGTTCTAGTCTTAAATGATGTATATCAAACATATGCTTTATCTATTAGGAAAAACACAAAGAGCTTGAGTTTATACAACTCACTATTATCCAACTCCCCCCACTCAAGGGTGAACCAAGCCAAATGCTTACCCCTTAAAAGGTTAGAAATTTTGCCTTGAAGCCCCTCGGGATTTAAGTTAGTCTGTCAACCCATTCAGGGTATGTCTTGCAATCAACGTTTATGTTTGGCACTAAGATCTCACCACCAAAGGCATTTCAAAGTAGATTGATAACACCACCATAATTCAAAAGTGCTTCCTCTAACTAGATTTATGCCCTCACTATATTGATGTAGACTTGGATCCTCAACAAGATTCCAAATGGTTGTCGTATGTAAGAAGTCATTAAGAATGATGGATTTGACATTGAGTATCCCACTTGGGCGGTATATTGGGTGGCCTCCGAACAATATTGAAATGTCATAAGTCTGCTCTCAATCCATTAAGGACTCAAGAATGGTATGACTTCTCATATAAGTGCCAAAAGTTGGCTCTCTGAGTTGGAATTTGGGTATTTGTATCAGCAGTCTACCTCTTCCTCCCAGCTAGCATGTCTCCTTGAATGGTAGCTAACTGATTTGTGATCGTAGTGGACATAGTTTTCACCATTTGACGAAACAATACTCCTTAGAGATCCCTGAATTGCCCTTACAACCTATCGATAACAGATGACTTTAACTGTTTGAAAGTCATCTCATCATCTACTTGGGTGTTCGGAGCATATGACATGTTCTCCTTTTGAGATTGCATTAGATGAGAGAAAGGAACCTAACCCAATGAATCATCTAGGTTTGGCAATCACGATCTGTAGACTAGTGAAGGTAAAACATCATCCACATCAGTGCCGGAGGATGCCATCAGGTATACTCGATTGGACTGAGTCTATATAAACTCAATGATTCCAATACGAAGCATGTGTTCCCACCAAGCATACCAAAGAATTTGTTGTCACAAAAGTAATAACGCAATTTGAATAACAACTATAGGAACCTGTTGGAGTGTAATGTGATATGGCACATACCAAAGAACACTAACCTTATTCTCAAGGGAAATTATGGATAAGGCTTGATGTGATGAGAGTGGATTCCTGGAAATTTGACCCGACTGTGTATATTATGGTTGCTGTCAGAACGACATGTATAAACATGATAAAGCACTTGTAGTGCTCTGGCATGCACCAAGAACACTAAGATAAAGTCATTCCTAAGAGAAAGCATAAAGAAAATAAAAGGGAAAAAAAGAATTGTGGTTTGTTGATTGCCCCTTGTATACAAGATTTAGGTTATGCGAAACCCGCAATTTTTATCTAATCTTCTTAATTTTATGAAAGCAAAATAAAACTAAGTCAAGGGAGACACATTTAATTCACTCTTCTTTTTGTGTTGTCCATCCAAATCAAGTTCTTTTCATAATTACTTTCTTGCCCCAGTGGGCAAGGGCCAACTCTTACACTACAAATTACCTAGCTAATAAAAGAAAAAATATCTTCCACACTTGAATTGAAATATGACCATCAAAGGGTTCCTATTCCTATTGGTTTTGTGTCCTAATTGAATATATATTTATATTGGAATTTGGGTCTTTAAATGGGTATGGATATTAATCGAGATATGGGTTCTAAAATGGATGTGTTATTCTAATTGGGAAAAGGACCTTAAGTGGGTATGGATTCTAATTGGATAAGGATTTCAACTTGGGTATGAATCTATGGGTCGATGTGGACTCTAATATAGGTATCCTAGGGTGGACGACCTAGATTAACCTTTAAATGGCTAGAGACTCTAATTGGTTAAGGATGATCCTAGTTGGATGTTGAACTAATTGGGTAATGATATGCTGAAATTGCAGAAATTATCCTAAGTGCACAAATATATATATATCTAAGATGCTGAAATTAATTCTATATATGCTGTAATTTATATCAGTGTACGTTGTAATTAATATCTATATATGCAGAAATCTATATGTATGTAGACATTAATATATATATGCAATGGACTACCTAAGGTGGGTCTAAGATTAATTATAAGGATGCAAGAACTGGGTATGGTGACACAACTAATATGGATGCAAAACTGGCATTTATGCAACTATGCGATATAATGAATTTAAAGAGCTAAGATGCCAAGGATTATGTGAAATAGGTATTAATGTAACTAATATAGGTATGACACAACTAAGAGGCTGAGTTAGGGATTGTTAGGATGAAGGCGCTATGATGGGTAAAACGGAATCAGTCAATGATCAACTTAGAGACAATGATAAGCTAATGATAACTATTATGATTTAATGGTGATAACTAATATGACCTAAGGCTAAGGAGCAAGAAGATTATGATATAATCTTAGGCTAGGTTCAAAACTGGAAAATCATGAGTTAAAAGGGGGTCAACCGGCACTTGTGATAAGATATGGCTATATGGTTATGAATGTAATAATGGAGATGATGGCATGCAAGAGGAGAAATCCTAAAGGGGATCGTGGGCTGTCTAAGGAAATTAAAGTCTCTAAGGGGACCAGAACTAATTAGGGTAGAGGGCATCCGAATGAAATCAGAACATAACTAGGGGATGATGACATGCAAGTATCAACCAAATTAATAAATTACTTAAGCTAGGTCAAGATCTGAATTTTTTTAAAAGGGGTCGATCTATACCTTATGATGAAAATAATTAATACGTAAGGATAATTGAAACTTAAGCCATGCAGTAGGCATACTAAAGAAACCATGGGTTATTTTAAGGGAACTAGGGGATGTCTAAGTAAGGATGAAATCAGGATAGTAAGAAGTATGGTACTCACGAGTTTTGATGCTGTGCGAGGGACGATTTTCCTTGGTGGATCTCTCCTACTGGTCAACCAGTATTTGACATTTGATAGTACCCAACATCTTGGATGAGTCTCTTTCAGCCATGTTTGCACAAGACTTGTTTGTATTTGTATTGTAGAACTTAAGCAATGGAGAGAAATATTATTGATGCTTCATGGATGAGAGATATATTGAAGAGATGATACAATGAGAGGCCAAAGGCTTATTTGTAGAGGGACGATTTTCCTTGGTGGATCTCTCCTACTGGTCAACCAGTATTTGACATTTGATAGTACCCAACATCTTGGATGAGTCTCTTTCAGCCATGTTTGCACAAGACTTGTTTGTATTTGTATTGTAGAACTTAAGCAATGGAGAGAAATATTATTGATGCTTCATGGATGAGAGATATATTGAAGAGATGATACAATGAGAGGCCAAAGGCTTATTTGTAGAGGGGAATCCACCCCCTTAGAGATAAGAACAAAACCAAATTTGATCCCTAAAATATCTCTAACAAATAGAAACCATAGGCATTTAAAGCTTTAAATACAACTTTGATTTTAAATCTAAATGTGGCTAAATGGCTTCTATTTTGGCTTGATGGCTTAATGTAAACTTAAGGTAGTTGGCTCCCACGTAGCTTGGGGGCTCCTTGGGCACTCGCCTTGCCTAAAGTCTTGATACAACTTGGATTGCTCTCAAGAGTAGCTTAACCCCACTTGAATGACTTCAAATACCTTCAAACCTTGATGAAGTTTGATAATTGTTGGTCTTGAAGCATCAAAGTGAGATGACTTATTGTGGCTTGATGTGGAGCTGATTTCAATGAGGTGAGTTGAGCCATGACTAAGGTATGCTTAGCCTAGCTCAGAATTAAATTTTTAATAAATGCTTAACTAAGGAGTTTGACTCAAAATAAATTTTTACGACTACATACATGGGTTGACTAGAATAAATGTGGATTCAATGAACTTCTTAGGTCACCTAGGTTAGGCTCAAATGAGATTTAGACTTAATTGAATCAAGGTTTGAGTCATGTACATAACTGTATAATAACCTTTCTGAATAAGACTCTCTTTTTGCCTTGTTTTTGAAATAAATAAAAATATAAAACTTTTTGATAAAAAGGTAGTGATAAGCGTCACGGAGAGCGTGACAAGTGTCTTTCACAAATTTTAGTCTCTCATACATTTATATGTCTAATAATGCCTAAAATATAAAGTCTTTAAAAAAAATACCCCTTATGCATGCATATATGCATTGAAAACATTATTTTTATAAATAGAATCTCATTTAGCACCTGAATATGCCTAAATTTATATATGAATGTAAGTGCTGAATTTTTTATGCGTAATAAATATAAAACCAAACAATATTTAATATCTCATATAAATAATTTTTCTTTTAATAAAACCCCATGGACAAATAAAATAAAAGCAAGTTTTGATTTTGATTCAACAAGATTTTTTGGATAAAAATGGATGTAATTGAACCAAAATTTTAAATTTAGTTGATTTAATGATAGAATCAGCTAAGGAGAGGTAGGATACCAGTCATGGTCGACTCACTTAACGTACTTTAGGTGTTTATACTCCTTTTCTACTCGTTACAATTACTATTTATAAGCCTCCGCTGAGGCGATAGATAATGAGTGCCTTTTATGGACACAACACCCAATAACTTGCACTTTCTTGTTGTTGCTTCCTTTTTGCTGCTATGCCAAGTGCGCCAACTACCTTACCACACTTCGTGCTTCGAGAGCTATCGATATCATGGCTCGAGCCTTTGTTCTGTTTGTTGGGGCTTCTCAAAGTTTTTGACATGTGTTCCCTCTCTCTTGAGGCTTCCGAGTGTTTGCCATGTAATCCTCTCAATTTTTAGCATAAAAATATTCAAATTATTATTTAGAATTTTATATTGGGCAGATAATGCCAGTGTATATAATCCACCTAATTTGACTCTAGAGTTCCATTGTATTTGGCATCCAAAACCGTATCCAAAAACTATCAAATTTGGATTTAATAACTTTTAGATACATCACCCAGATATCCAAAGTATTTATAAAATTTTCTTTTTCTTTTTCTTTCTTGTTTTGGATAGGCAAGCTGAGGTTATGTAGAAACCAACAAGAAGCACAACTGGGTGTTGAAATGATGACCTTCTGCCTGCTATCCAACTCCCTAGTCACTGAGGGATGTTCCTTTTTATATTTATAGATAATCGATTTATTATATCTATTCCTAGATGAATAAAATGATGTCTCGAATATAAAAAAAGGTGCGCGTGCATGCGCCTGTAGGTTTGGCTCAGTCAACTAGGTAAAAAAGGCGTGCGTGCATGAGACCTAAGACTAGTTTCAGTTCCTATATATATTTCACTTGTTCACCATGGTGGGGCTAGGCAAGCTCCTCCTTCTCATCAAGGGTTTCTCTATCACTAACCTCATCGCCAACCCTCCATTCAACCTTGGGGATGCCCCACCCTTCATCAAGTTCGTCGAGTCCGCGAGCCTTAGCATCACCTTTGTTGAGCTGGCAGCGGTTGAGCTCACATGATGGGGCTGAGCATCACGAGCTCCTGATCATCGAGTTCTTGTATGCTTGCATCATCCATCAAACCAAGGTTTATAGATCAATCACCTGGTCGAACCCAATTCACGTAAAGCTTTTACATCCATGACAGTCTGTTCTACCATAAACTAAGTGCAGCCGGCCCTTTCTTTCGCTACTGTTCTATAGCTACCCTCCTTGCTATCAACTGATTTGATTGTTGGATCTTCGTGATGATGCTGATAAGCACAAAATTAGCTAATGCTTATTTCTCACATTACAATATTGCTTCTTCTTTGAGAAAAGTTTATGACGTGTAGCCCTTATACTTCCATGTGGTACTATTTCCTCGATATGGTCACACGAGAAAAATTGTACGGTGGTTCAACATGAAAAAGTGTGCGGTTTTATTGGATTTTGTAGATAATGTCTATACTTAAGTGACTCATGAGAAGAACGCTTGAACTCTTTTAGAGAAGCTAGAGTTAGTTTATGCTTATAAGACATGCAATAACTAATTGTTTTTATTAAAAAAGGTGATGTAAAAGTTGGGTCTTGATTCATACAATCCTAAACATAATTTCCCTCGGAGTTCCTTGATTGAAGTCCTCAGATGTCTATTTAAAACCATTGAATCCTTTAATATACTCGCCGGTAATGGTAACAATGTATCTTATAACCAGTTCTTGAAAACCTAATCTTTACCAGACAATGGATGATGCCTTTGTCAACCATTCCCTATTGACATTAAGGGAATCAATGCCATACTTGGGATGACTTGGCTAAATAAAACAAAATTGAGAGTACGTTTTGTGATTGCAACAAGATTGAGGTTACCTTCACCTATGAACTTCACCTATGAAGGTCTATCCTTATCTCAAAGACCAAAAGGTGTAATCCCTAATCAAAACCAAACCCAGACTAGTTTGAGTCACGCATATGCTATCTCAGTTACTTTTGGGTTTTGCACACATCGACCTTTAACCAATCCCCTTCTAGAGGTCTCTGACATGGCTGACCAGCAACCCACTCATTCCCTTCCTTAAAGCTATGTTGTCCCCATAATTAACTGCTATGGTCCCATTTGTACTGCAATCGGATTGACATCTCAATCAACCCTATACATTAGACAAATAACTCTTTTCAAAGAAACACTCAGTATTAAGTCATATAATTATGACTTTATTACATCTGCAATCCAATCTTAAACTCTCCTTAACTAAAACTGGATCACTCAGGATATTCCAATAAATTGTAAGAATATGCCTAATTCCTTGAAGAGTTAAAGACCTTTGCCAAAGGAACCTTTAAATACATGTCTTTTGCTCTTAACTTCAGTAGTCGAATGCTCTCCTAAGGTCATAATTCTACCACAAACAACCTGGTAAGATAAAAAAAAGAGATCGGTAAGTAGATATGCATATTTGCCCCAATGTCTACAATTCATTAATGAATCATAAATAAAAAAGATTTTAGGTTTAAAAAAAAGATATCCATCAATGACTGTAGGTGCAACGATCATCATGTTGACCATAGCTTCCTCATTGGCCATGGGTTTCTTGGTTTTCATAAAGGGACACTCCCTAGTCCAATGTCCAAGCTGACCAACACTAATTGTTTTTGAGCTTCTTCTAAATATTGATTTTTGGATTATATTTTGCATGTTTTCTCTTACGATCACTAGGTTGTTTCTTTTAGACCATCAGGTTGAGTTTAGGGGTGCTATCGATAAGCATTTGTTTTTAGTTTCTATGCTCCTTCTCTATTGCTATATATCTATTATGAGATCATCTAGAGTTATCTTGCCCTTTTACTGCTTAATATATAAATCAAATTTCTTACAAAACTTAGAGAACTCCTTAATAATAGACATAACATAAATTTATAAATAAGCTCCATCTATTCTTCCTTAAGTACATTACATAAAAACTGAAACTCATGTACTTACTCAGTCATAAATTTCTCCTCCACCATTTAATATTTCAGAAAGTTGATCATGAAATACTTTTTAAGATCGAGTTCTTTAGTATTGTATTTTTAATACAAAGCAACTCACAAATCTTTCACTGTTGTGGACAAAAAAGAACTATATACATAAAATAAAATATTCGATAGTACCGATAAAATATAATGACACAAGATAGCCTTTTCCTTTCACTTGATGATTTAATCTGAGCTTTTAAGGTTTGAATCATCAAGTTGAAAACAATTTGATTCGATGAATGCAAGGAGACCTAATGTAGTCAACTATATTTTCATATGTTGTTGCCAACGTTTAAATTGGAGACCAACAAACGTTTTTAAAATCAAGGTTATGTCGACCTTAGGTTGGAGAGTAGTGCATGAAGACATTCTATGGTTAATGATTTCTTTAAGAATATTAGGAAAAAGGGCTACATGCATAAACAAGTGATATACAACAAACTGAAACATGCAAACATTAATAAAATCCACAGATCTACGTAAATTCATAAACAAACAAAACATAGAACAAGTAAACTAAAACAAAATCAGTAATAAACTTATGTGATCGAGTCTCAATTATACACTTGCCTTAAAGAAATCAACACCCCACTATCAAGTACACACGAGTACTAATGTTTTTTTCACAAGATAAAATGATCACTGCAACGAGAGCACATACTTGGACTCTACCGACCTTCAACCATGTCTTAGTCACCTAAGACGAAACATAGGGAAGGAATAATCACACCAAGGAAACACAAAAGAGCAGGAGGAGAGAGAGAGAGCACGAGAAGTAACTCCTCTCATTAGGAGCCATAATTCAACTTTATACTAAAGCCAACGGACCCAAATATAAGATCCGTCCCAACAATCACTCCTCTTCGGATTTGCCATGCATCCGTGTTTCTTCGTGAATGATCCATTTGACTTGTAGATCAAAACTTTTTTATATAAGAAGAATACCAAAGACAATTCTTCAACCAAACACGAGCTCGAACCGACACTCGTTTGTGGCCTTCTATGTCCTCTCCAAGCTCTTTGAACTAATGTTCATGAGTTGTCATCTATATAAAAAAAACATGTGGAATTCTTTCAACCATAAATATGAGATTAAAGAATACCCAATGATAATGACATACACAAAACCCTTACAACACATGAATTTTACACTTTGGACTTTCATCTTAATAAAAAATATATCAAATAAATATTTGGAGATACTTAACATGAACTAAATACAATTAATATCACATAAGCTTAATTAGCCTAATCATCATTAATTAGTCATTGAGTCTAATATACTTTTGTATCAAAACATGAACCTAATAGCACAATGGGCATAGCTCACCTGGTTCTGGTTGGGGGTTACACTCACAAGATGGAGGTCATGAGTTCAATACTCGGGGTGTGCATCCAGCTTTAGCCTCCCCATTGTGCCAAAAAGCAAAAGGGTGACACTAATATGGTTTAGGTTTGGGTAAGATACAATCCATGAAAGCTTTAGCTTAAGCATCATGGCAAGCAAAGTAGGCATGCTGTGAAGGATTAGGAGCCAAGTGCTGCATAAATCATACTCAATCTACTAATCATATATTGTTTCATTATTGTTGTGTTCATCTTAAATGAACTACAACAACAAAACAACTAAGCCTTTTCCCATACTAGACGGGGTCGACTACATGAATTCTTTGTTTCCACATAGCCCTATCATGTGCCATATTAGCAGTTAACTCAACATAAGCTAGATCATTCTTTATTGTTTCTTTCCAATACTTTTGCTCGTCCTCTACCTCTTTTAAAACTTTCAAAATATAATTTTTCATGCTTTCTTACAAGCACTTCTTTTGATCTTATTGTTAGAAAATTGGCCCAAGTGGCCCGACCCGATCTAGCAGGGCCACTAGCCATTGGGGGTTGGCCACAACCAGCCCCCTTTCCTCTTTACCTCCTTCTCTACTCTTCTTATTCTTATGCATTCTCCTATATAAATATGATGTAAACTCTATTTTTTCATTCAAGCCTTTTGTGATTAATTAATAAAGATTATTTATTTAAGTTTGCTTTATGTTCATTATCCTTTTCGTGTGCGCTTGTTGCTCTCGGCTATAACATTTTCTAAGGCTTCGTGATAATTACATTGTGGTGTTATTCATTCATCGATCTTCTGCAATTATATTGGAGGGTCATTTTCATTACATAGTATCAGAGCTATTTTGCGATCGTGAGAATATTGTTCACCATCTCGAGAAGCGTGTTGATCGTATTTTATAAGTTTACCTCTTTAGTTTCTTTCTCCTTGAAATATGGATGATAAGGAGGGATTAAACTTTCGTCTAACACCCTCGAACTATAAGACATGGGCCCAATCTATGGAAAATTATTTATATTTCAAAAAATTATGAGGCTATGTAAGTGGTTCGAAGGTAGAACCCTATATCAATGCTACACTTGAGCAAAAAGAGGAGAAGAAGAAAGGGGGCTGGTCACAGCCAGCCCCCAACGGCTACTAAACTAGCCATTAGTAGCCCTGCTAGCTTGGGCAGGGCAGTCTCGGGCTCGCAGGACCTATCGAGCCAAGCCACTTGGACCCATTTTCTAACATGTAATGAAAATGACACTCCAATATAGTTGCGGAAGATCGATGAATGAATAACACCATTATGTAATTATCACAAAGCCTTAGAAAAGACTATAGTCGAGAGCAACAAGTGCACACAAAAAGGATAATGAACACAAAGCAAACTTGAATAAATAATCTTTATTAATTAGCCACAAAAAGCTTGAATGAAACAATGGAGTTTACATCATATTTATAGAGGACAGGTCCCCAACGACTAGTGGCCCTGTTGGCTCAGGCCGGGCTGTCCCTGGTCGGGCGGTCTTGGGCCGGGCAGTCCCGAGCCCGTAGGGCCCGTTGGGCCGGGTCACTTGGGCCCATTTTCTAACAACCCCCTCAAACTGATAGCTCCATAACTTGAAGTTTGCCAATTAGAGACTGAAAGCGAGGAGTAGGTAATGACTTAGTGAAGATATTTGCAAGTTGATACTCTGATTTTACAAATTATAATGTTAAATTATCTTGTAGATGCTCTTCGCGAACGTAGTGACAATCCATCTCTATGTGCTTTGTACGCTTATGAAAGGTATGATTGTTGGCTATATACATAACACTTTTGTTGTCGCAGAACAAGATTGGAGGAGCTTCTAATTGTATGCCCAAGTCCTAAAGTAGTCGTCGCAACCAAGTTAGTTATGTAGTTGTGTTGGCCGTTGCACGATACTCAGCTTCGATGGAGGAAAGAAACATCTTTTGTTGTTTCTTGCATCTCCATGAGATGAGTGAGTGACAAAGAAATATGCAGTAGTCATAAATAGAGTGCTTGTCATTCACATCACCACCCCAATCAGCATAAGTATATGCAAGTAATGACTAGTCACAATCAGCCCCCAACGGCTAGTAGACTTGCTAGGTCAGGCCAGGCGGTCCCGAGCCTGTTGGGCTAGGCCACTTGGGCCCATTTTCTAACACTTATTTCTATATGTTCAAACCATCTTAAACGATATTATCTCAGTTTATCCTCTATTGGTAATAGTCTCAATTTGTTTCTAATAACCTTATTATGTATACAATCTTTTCTTGTATAACCACGCATCTAACTCAACATCTTCATTTCTGCCACAAAACATCTTTTGTACATGTTGATGATTAACTTCCCAACACTCAGAACCATAAAACATGGAAGTTCTAATTGTTGCTCTATAATATTTACCTTTTAACTTTAATGGTATCTCTTATCACAAAGAATACATGATGCTCCTCTCCATTTTAACCAACTTGCATTAATTCTATGTGTAACATCTTTATAAATTCTCCTATCACTCTAAAAAATTGACCCTAGGTATATCACAAAAAACCATAACACATGAATTTTACACTTTGGACTTTCACTTTAATCAAAGATATATTAAATAAATATTTGGAGATACTTAACATGAACTAAATACAATTAATATCACATAAACTTAATTAGCCTAATCATCATTAATTAGTCATTGAGTCTAATATACTTTTGTACCAAAACATGAACCTAATAGCACAATGGGCATAGCTCACATGGTTGGGGGTTACACTCATAAGATGGAGGTCATGAGTTCAATACTCAGAGTGTGCATCCAGCTTTAGCCTCCCCATTGTGCCAAAAAGCAAAAGGGTGACACTAATATGGTTTAGGTTTCGGTAAGATACAATCCATCAAAGCTTTAGCTTAAGCATCATGGCAAGCAAAGTAGGCATGCTGTAGAAGGATTTGGATCCAAGTGCTGCATAAATCATACTCAATCTACTAATCGTATATTGTTTCAATATTGTTGTGTTCATCTTAAATGAACTACAACAACAAAACAACTAAGCCATTTCCCATACTAGACAGAGTCGGCTACATGAATTCTTTGTTTCCACATAGCCCTATCATGTGCCATATTAGCAATTAACTCAACATAAGCTAGATCATTCTTTATTGTTTATTTCCAATACTTTTGGTCGTCCTCTACCTCTTTTAAAACTTTCAAAATATAATTTTTCATGCTTTCTTACAAGCGCTTCTTTTGATCTTATTTCTATATGTCAAACCATCTTAAACGATATTATCTCAGTTTATCCTCTATTGGTAACAGTCTCAATTTGTTTCTAATAACCTTATTATGTATACGGTCTTTTCTTGTATGACCACGCATCTATCTCAACATCTTCATTTCTGCCACAAACATCTTTTGTACATGATGATTAACTGCCCAACACTCATAACCATAAAACATGAAAGTTCTACTTTCTGATCCTACAGACTTAATGTCTCTCTTGTTCTTATATATGGGTATAAGTGTACTCGCTCTCCATTCCTCGTGCATCTTTTGTTTCTCCATATTTCATTAAATAGTCTTATGAGCCAAGTGATTCCTATTTCTCCTAGTATTTTCCAAACTTCTATAGGAATATTATATGGTCCTACCGATTTACCACCCTTCATATGTTTAAGAGCCTCTTTGACTTCATTCTTTTGAATACGTTGGTAGAAATTGTGGTTTATATACTTTTTTGATTTGGCTAATGCTCCTAAGCTAATACTAACATCTTTATTTTCATTAAAAAGCTTACAAAAATAGTTTTTCCATCTATTTCTTATATCATCATTTGCCATTAGAATTTTTTCATCCTCGTCCTTGATGCATCTAAAACAATTAAGATCTTTAGTTTTCTTATCTCTAGCACTAGCTATCCTAAAAATATCTCTTTCACCCTCTTTTGAGTTGAGTTTTTTTTATATAAATCCTACCAAATTTTAGCTTTTGCTTCACTGACGGTTTTTTTCGCTTCCTTCTTTGCTTTCTTATAAGACTCTAAAATTTCACTAATTTTCTTAGCATAATGTAATTTGTAACATGCCCTCTTTGCCTTGATTTTATTTTGCACTACTTCGTTCCACCACCAAGCTGCTTTTTGTGCCGGTACACCTCTCTTAGATTCACCTAACACATCTTTTGCCACTTTCCTAATATGTATAGCCATATTGTTCCACATATCACAAGGTGTACCAACATAATTCCAAGCATCTTCTTTCTCACTTTTGAGGTTCCACCATTTAGTCCGAATAGCTCGATGCACTCTTTTCTTCTTTGTCCATTTTTTTATTTGTAAATCCATAACTAAAAGTTGATGTTGGGCGGTTAAGATTTGTCTTGGAATTACCTTGCAATCTTTACAATACGCTATCTTTTTTTCTACAAATAAAGTAATCAATTTGTGTTTGTGATAAGCCACTCTTATAAGTAATTAAATGTTCATCTCATTTTTTTAAATAAAGTATCTTGTGCTCTACAATTAAAAAAAAACAAATATCAACTATCTACCTTTGATTGAGATTTGTTTGAATATGTTTAGCATGTAATGCTATTATATATATACAGTTCTTAGGAACTCGACATGTTGTCCAGAAGAATGTGCGCTACCAAAGTTATCTGTTTTATTACAGAAAGATCACTCGGCAACTGCAGCCCAGTGAAGATGGTTCTTGATAAGTTTGAGCTTGTATCCCATGCTCGAAAATAAAAAAGTTTCAAATATTAACTATCCATCTTCTAAATTTGATGATTGAGATTTGTTTGAATATGTTTAGCATGTAATGCTACTATATATATAAACGAAGCCTTAAAAACTCGACATGTTGCCTAAAGGAAGGTGCACTACCAACTCAGTTATCTGTTTTATTACAGAAAGATCTCTGGGCAACCGCAGCCCAATGAAGATGGTTCTTGATAAGTTTGAGCTCGTATCCCATGCTCTACAATTTTTTTTTCAAATATCAGCTATCCATCTTCCAAATTTAATGATTGAATTTATTTGAACATGTTTAGTATATCTATATCTATATATCTATATCTCTCTCTCTATATATAAGCATCTAGAACTAGATACCATATAGGATGTGACCAAGTCGTATCTGATATGTTTATCAGCTCTAATGGTGGGCGTAACAGACAGATAATATATCCAGAGCTACTTCGTATTCTCTCCCCAACAATATATATAATCATCTTCTTTACGCAAACTTCTATATATTCTTATCTTGCACCTCTTCTCTATGACACAAGATAGCATAATGACAGCTTGCGATGCTCCTATTAGTTAATTTGAAGTTTTTGAGTGGGTCCCTATAGGGAAAACTCGTATGTCATTACTTTTAGCTAACTTGGGAAAGGTTGGAAGGACAAACCATCTTGGTCGACTCCTCTTTGAGCTCGTTATAAATCTGATAGCAGTCTGCCTAACCCCATTGTGTCAAACCAAAAGAAAGAATCCCTAAATAACAGAATCGCCCAAATGAGCAAAAACATATCCACTTATCAGAATCCAAAGAGGTCGATATGGTTGGCTCCCTCATTTGAAGAGTTGAAGTTCCTTTTGTAGCAGAGTTAAGAAGCAGTAGATCACCATTTTCATGCTTCCATTCCACTAAGCTACTTAATCCATGGCCTGTCATATCCATTCCACTAAGCCACCGAACTGTGGCAATCAAAATGTAAAATTTTCATCGGGTCAATATCTGGGTTGAAAATATCAAAGATTTAATAGAAAATATTACTCGATGAAAATATTCAAATAGAAAAGAGCCACCTTTTTTTAAGAAATTACTTGTATATGTATCAATGCATCCTCAAATGTCCCATTGTCGAGATGGGACCAAGTCAGGTGCTCCTGGAGGGTTGCATCTGAAACCCTTAATACATGATAACTATGCATTTCCAGATCTTCACATTATTGAGAAGGAAACATGTCAGCATAACTCTGGTGCCTGAATCTAATTCTAACCTATGTCACGAGTGTGGCAGTGCGGTCACACAAAACAGGGAGTAAACTAAGCAAAAGCATGGATGTGAAGAAGATAGCTTGTAATTAAGACGATAACATCCAACAATTGAAATGAACAAAGCTATAAAGAAAAGAAAAAGGAGCGAACATTGTCCTCCCCAGGATATGACAATTCTTAAGCGGTTGCCTTGATGCAAGCAGATGACGAAAGCATAGAAACCTTTTAGTTTGGTATACCAAGTAAAGCAATTTACATGATTTACACTTTCTGCTGGAAGCTTTTCCTCTTTATCAACCATCGATCAAATTGGTGGGCTGGCTTAAGACATACTTGGGCAGCTCATATTTTGCACCTGCATCAGTTACACAGTCACAATATGCATGCACACACTTGCACGCACACACACACACATTCAATTGGAAATCTTCCATTTTCGTTAAATCCAATGACTTGGTTGGCTCGCTTAAGACATGCTTAGGAAACTGATATATCGCACCTGCATCAACTCATAACACGCAACACACATAGACAGAATTCTTCTCCTAGGTCAGGCTGCTGATAGACTGGCTTAAGAAGTTAAACCTAATATAGTTTAAAACCCATCATTCAAGTTGCCAAAATTGGGCCATGAAGCTGCCAAACAGAGCCTAAAGCTGAGTTGTTTGAAGCATACAATCTTATGGATACGGTTAGGCAGAATTTACCAGTTGCAAACTGCTTGGATGTACACGTGAAATCTTAGTAGAATACATTAAGCGTTAGAAGCTTAAAGCCATATGTTCACTAGAGTTAATCAAACTGCCAGTTGCAATCTGTTTATGCAATATGACTTCACTCGGGTTCCTAATGCACACATTTGAGTCTGCAAAGAACCTGAAAAATAACTGGACAACTGATATGCCCAACTTATTGCACATGATGGCAGACTATAAGCAAGCTGGATCATATTTGCAAAGAGATCAGAAGGTATACGAGTCTGTATATGTTAAGTATCTTAGTCAGACTTGCAGCAAATCAAAGCCCTTTTGTTCATGTTTATAACTTTTGTCAAATACCGAACTGTGTTTTACCTCTCTCATCATAGCAGAGTGTCATGTCTGCACTTGAAACAATGATTCCAGCACTATCCACGATAGTCTGAGCAAGAGCTAAATCAGCTTCTGCTGCAGCTCGAAGTGCATCCCAAATTTCTGATAACATCAAAGGGAAGTTGAAATGAAAAAGAAACCAGAGAAAAATATACTCGATATGTTGAACCAAATGTTTGCTTATTTATTCCACTGCCATATATATTGAGGTCACTGAGAACAGGTGGTGAGTTAAGAACCCAAAAATGGAAAATAGAGATAATGTCTGTTCTGAAGTAACAAGGAAAAGCAGTGATTGATACATTTCCGCAGGCAGCAGTCTGACCAATGACCAATGTAATCTCAGAACTGACCCTGCTATAATAAAATCTAACACTCTTAGTAGTCTATTCAATGTCCCAACTGAGTCAACCTCAAACTCCTAAATGTTAGATAATATTGTAATTTACACTTTTGTGCCCAAATACCCTCCTAAAGACTACGTAATCATATATTTTCTCTGATTTTCTTAATATTCCATCTTATCTTGCAAAATATTCCACTTCCTTTGTTGTATAACTTGTCCAGCTGAGGTTTATAAGAATTTTGATAGGTTTACATGCATATATACATATGTGGTACATGCATGTATTATGTATGAACGAATGTTTGTATTGCCATACATATATATACATATATATATTTTGAGGCGTGAATGTGTGAACTTGAAGTACCTTATTGCAGCATTCCATCTTATAAAAGTATATTATGGGATCACAGAAGAAAGTTTCGGTGATCAAATTTCCATTTTCATATGACCATGCTATTTATGCATGTTATTGTGGCCATAGTAACTTAGCACTCTTTCTTTTTGTCCTTGATGATTTTTGACTCAGATTTGCTACAATGATCAGGTAACCTTACTTCTATCAAACTAAAATCTTCTTTTTTTTCAGTTGTTGATTAAAATAACTCACCAATACGTTTTACTCGCACGTTTGATATTCTAAGTACGTCAATTACTTGGCTAGTTATCTCTTAGAATCAGTGTTGTCTGACGCGTATCGTATCGTGTATCGCTGGGCTCCACGATACGGGCGTATCGTATCGTATCGTATCGTATCGTATCGTACTTTAATATTAAAATAATGTAAAAATAATTAAAAATTAATAAAAAATCGAAAAAAATCGAAAAAAATCAAGAAAAAATCAGGAAAAATCTGATAATTGCTTTAAATTCATATAATGTAAGTTTAGTACAGATTGAGCATTCAACATTGAACAATTGCATCCAAATTTATATATTTTGAATCCAAAAAATAAAATACAGACATAGTTTACACTTTACAGTACACTACAGTTACATATAATGTTACATTTTACAAATTGTAATCAGGATCATCAACTAAATAATCTTCATCTTCTCCTTGTTGCAGATCCTCATCATCATCAGCCACGCCCACACCTTCTTCTTCAAAATCAAATTCTTCATCTCCATAATGTTGTTGCGCTCCTTCCAAATTAATCCAGGCAACGTCTTCTTCTGTTAGGAGGGCATTTTCTTCAGTGTCTTCCATAACCCAATCTTCTAATATATCAAAATTATCCAAACTTATTGGATCGAACTGACTTTCTTCTCTATTTACTTTTTTTAATTGCCTACGACACAAACAAAGATAAACAATTAGTAAGTAATATTAACAATTGAAAACTGAAGTTAAATAATATCGAATTGAAAATTTGAAAGTAATACAACATTACCTTTCACGAAGGCGCATGTTACAACGAATATAAACCAAATCATTAAGCCTTTTGTGTTCCAACCTGTTGCGCTTTTTTGTATGGATGTGTTCAAAAACACTCCAATTTCTTTCACAACCTGTTGCACTACAGGTTTGGCTTAAGACTCTAACTGCAAAATCTCTAAGGTTTGGACAATCACTTCCAAACCTGTTCCACCAAACATCTGTAAAGAAAATATAAACATTAGAGACATAATAATCCACAGTAATGTAAGATGGAACTTAAATATGAAAATAAACAATGTACCTGGACGCATCGTAGAGCGGTTGCGAATTGCAACAGGCAAACCCATCAAGTGAAGAGCATTATCATATATCTCCATCTCTCGATGTATCGCATCTACTATGCTCTCATCAGGGACTAATCTGTCGATGCATTCAATGATTCCTCGATTAACCTCACCGTCCCTTTTGAAGGTTGCTGAGTACCTCAATGATGGGTTTAGATAGTAGGCTGCTGCATGAATAGGCTGATGCAATTGTTTATTCCATCTACTATCAATTATTTTCCACACGGGCACATAATCTCTTTTTTTTCCATTAAAGTTATTTCTGATTGCTTCTTTTGCCCTGTCCATGGATTCATAAAGGTAGCCCATAGATGGTTTCTCCTCGCTGTCAGCCAATCTCAAAACTTTCACTAAAGGACAAGTAATTTTCAATAATCTGATACATGCATTCCAAAATGAACTTCTAAAAACCGTTTCTGCAATCTCATTTAACTTTCTGTTCCTTCTGTTTTGTGGCAACTCTGCAAATTGTTGCCACTCATCTGAGGAGAACATTCTCTTTAAAGCTTGCTTCTGTCTCACAATACTCTGTACAGATAAGAAGTTTGTTGCGAACCGAGTTGCAGCTGTGCGAAGAAGCTCTGCACCTTCTGTGTATCTCCTCATCATACATAAAACAAATGCATGGTTGTAAATAAATTTTGTAATATCTTGGCAACACTCAGTTGCTGCCTTTATTTCATCCATCTCACCGATGTCCTCGAGGATGAGATCTAAACAATGGGCTGCACATGGTGTCCAGTAGAAAGTCCCATAAATATCAGCTAACTCCTTTCCGGCTGCTTTGTAGTTAGCTGCATTATCTGTAATCAATTGGACTACATTTTCTAGCCCAACCTCTTGTATAACCTTATCAAATTCCTCTCGTAGGATCTCTGCAGTGTGCCTCTCCTCTGACATATCTAGAGATCTCAAAAACATGAGTCCTTTAGGACAATATACAAGAAAGTTTAGCAATGTCCTTCCTCGCCTATCGGTCCATCCATCTGCCATGATAGTGCATCCTGTTTCCTTCCACGATTGTCTCAAAGTCGAACAGTATTGCTGCACTTCAATCACGGTCTGATCTAATATCTTCCCTCTCAACTTCTGATAAGAGGGCATCCTGTATCCTGGACCAATGTTAGCAATTGCATCTGCCATTGCTTGAAAATGAAAACTGTTTGCTGCATTAAATGGAATGCATGTATCATAAAACCATCTGCCCACTGCAAGGTCTGCTTGATCGTGCAGTTGTTCTGAAGCCATAGCAGCACGAATTCCTGGCTGAGCACCAGGTGTAGTGGAAGGAGGAAAGAACGAATGTATGCTAGAAGAAGAAGCTCTTCCTCTACTCCTTCCTGAACTTCCTCTTCTGCCACCTCCAAAGTCTTCAGATGCAACCCTCTTTCCTCTGCTAGGTGCTCGCGAACTGCTACTACCAATATCTGTTCTAGCATCTGAAGGCAAACTATCAGTGAATCCAACTCCAGTGGCAGTAGCATCATCAGCTTCTTCACACATCTGGAAATCATCCTTTTGTTGTCTCCTTTCCTGTATGCTCTCAATCATCTGCAAGCATTGCCATTTAATACCTTCTGGCACACTTCTAACTCTGCCTGTGCATGGAGCAACTTCTTTCCTGGTTCCTGCTAGGTGGTGTTTCAACCTTGAAATTCCACCACTAACCACCTTTTCACAAAATAAACATCTGATTTTTAACCTTGAACCCTCAACTGGTATACCCCACTGCCATGCCGGATCATCAGACTTTGAATGAGAGTCTCTACCACCCCTTCCTGCCATCTCAATGAGTACTTTAATTCAAACAAAAACCTGAAAATAAAAGCACTTCGTAAATCCCCCAATCTTCAAATAACACTCAAATCGAGTGTCTCCCACTTCATGAATGCAATAAAAATCGTATACACACACTTAATAACTTCATATTTTGTCATTCAAAAAAAAAACCCGAAATAACACAAAAAACAATAAATATAAAGGAAAAAAAGGAAAAAAACATTAAAAATATACCTAAATCCGAGTTTGGAGGCTTGGACGGACACCGTAGGGCACGATTTTAGAGCTTTGAACACCAAGGAGGCGAAAACCGACTCTTAGGGAGCTTGAAGAACCCAAAAGGAGAGAGGAAACCCGCGAAAAATCGCGGGTTTCCCTCGGCCCGGGACCCTTTATAAGGGTCCCAGGGCGTATCGCCCGTATCGTACGATACGGGCGATACGGTGCGATACGCCCGCACATGCGATACGGGGGCCCGTATCGTATCGTGGTGGCCCACGATACGATACGTATCGCACCGTATCGTACGATACGGTGCGATACGGACAACACTGCTTAGAATGATGAAGCACACAGTGTGAAAGCCTTTTACTATCATTCTATTTCTGTAAACATGCTGCCAGTAACCAGTGAAAATATTTAAAGTAATACAGGTGCTTGTGGGAGTCTCTCTTTCTCTCTCTCCCTATATATATATTATATATATATATATATATATATATATATATATATATAGAGAGAGAGAGAGAGAGGGAGGGAAAGCATAGTCCACGTGTACACCCATACATGCTTAAATTCACTTAAACATCTCCATCATTCAATCAATCATTTATGATGGAGATTTGAATTTAAAAAGCATTTAATAGTACAATGATACTTTTTGCTTTTAAATTTAAATCTCCACAGTGATCATATCGATCAAACAATGGAGATCAAAGAATGGATTTGAGTATGGCACATCTGTCAATTTCTCTCTCTCTCTCTCTCTCTCTCTCTCTATATATATATATATATATATATATATATATATATATATATATATAGAGAGAGAGAGAGAGAGAGAGAGAGAGAGAGAAGCATCACCCGGATTTGAACCAGTAAGAAAGGATTTGCGATCCCCACACTTACCGGTTGGGTATGCTGCCAAAGAAGATGGCATAAAGTCTATTTTGGAGAGGCTTACCAAATCATGAATGATTGGTTTCTATTGAATTTGCATATTCACAACTTCCTTTCTACCCAACTTACCGTTCATCTAGTTGAGATAATATCATTTTCTTAGATTGGTTTGCATAGTACCTCAATGTAAGACCTAAAGGTTTCTCTTTTTATTGATTGAATTGAAAGAAAATGGAAATAAAAGAACTTTCCAGCTACAGTCATTCATTAATTAATTTACAGAGAGCGAGAGATTTCACCTTTTTGACCACCATAGTGTGGAGCTGTATCCCAAAATTCGTCGCGCATTTGCTTTAGTTGCATCCTCGTAAGAGGTTGAGTGTGCTTCCAAGCCTTTGGCTTCCTTAACGTTTTAGTAGTTTCTGAAAGAAACAGATCCATTAACTTAGAAAAGTGCCTAGAAACTCAATTCTCATTAAATGAAGATGCATGCAGGAAACTGTTACTACCGTTATTCCTTAATCCTTTGAACTTGCAAAAGCATTTTATCATAACATACAACAACAACAACAACAACAACAACTAAGCCTTTTTCCATACTAGACGGGTATCATAACATACAACAAAGTACATAAAATATGGTTTCCGTGCATGGAAACTGGCAAGTTAGTATCATCGTAATGCACCACCATGAACTTCCAAAGCAAAGTGGCACTACCATGGTCATCATGGGAAACAGACGACAAAGCTGTTCATTGTTGGTTTTGCACATGCAGGGACACATGTATGTGTGTGTGCGTGCGTGTGTGTGTGTGTGTGTGTGTGTGTGAGAGAGAGAGAGAGAGAGAGAGAGAGAGAGAGAGAGAGAGAGAGAGAGAGAGAGAGAGAGAGAGAGAGAGAGAGAGAGAGAGAGAGAGATGGTAGCATATGTGGTGGAAGGCTGGAAGCCAGTAAGTTGATCTATGTAATCATGCAAACGTTCAATGGATTACTTTGCTGTTGTCAAAATCAAAGCCTGTCCCTTCTCTAGCAATAATAAGTACAAGACACCTTTCAGAATCACCTGCGTTCAGCAAGCCAGAAGCTATACGGACATCATAACCAGGTCACTAGGCCCACCCCTAAATACACTTATACTCCAATTCGAGGCTGCCACTGCTTCAGGATGGGTAAATAAAGAGCACTTTCACCACCTAAACAAACTTTTCTTTTTCTACATAGCAAAGTTTTAATTCTTTCAAGGGCAAATTGGGAACAACTATAAAATGCAATCCGTCCTTTATAGGGTGTAAAGGAAAGCTCCTTTTGGTATAAACTCGCACCAACTTCTTGATCATTGAAAAATGGCCATGTGTTGGATGTATCGCATTACTTTGAATTTCTTGCAAAAAATATTCTCCATGATTGTCAGCTTGAAAACCTGATTGGCCAAACCATATTAATCTTTTTTTGTTTTTAATGATAGTTTCTATCCTTTTATTTTTCACGTCATCCACACATGATCACATATCCTTTATCATATGAGGACCTCTTCAGACTTCTTTTGTTCGTTTTCAGAAGATTTTGTTTTAAGAACTTTGAAAATGATTGCAAAAGAATATGACTAAAATGAACTGTATCGGAACATAATTCACAACATAAACATAACATTGAAGATTAGAAAGTAAGAGAAGAAAATTCACATATCATATCAGAGCTAGCATGGGATCTAACTCATTGATGTGTCATTCAGAGCCTCAAGATGCAATGTTCATCCCATCAAGCTATAACCATAATGTAGCATATTGGACCCATACTCTAGCATCTTTCATGCATTAGGAATAGATGCTATAGCCTTGATAAAAGGAATATCCTTTTCCCTTCCATGACAGCTATCCATGAGTCATATGAAAACACTGCCACTAGAGTCTTTAAACTTTTAGCAAAGCCATGCAAGAATCAAACCAAAGAATACTTAAAAAAAGGTGTTGCCCCGTTCCTGTTTGTGGTAGATGTGCAAGTAAAAGTCCATGAGATCCTGATTAGTTTATAAACCTAAGAATCTGCTGAGAACCATTGCAAAAATATTATCACGCACCACATATTAGAACAAACGCATTCTTAATGCCCTTAGTGTCCTTGCTATGTTAACTATGTTCCACTGACACCTTTCTAAGTTAAACTTAGAAATTCCTAGAAAAAATTATGAACAAATTTTGCAATCTACCTGCTTACATAAAACAGGAGCAGGAATAACATTTCTACAAAAGAATCCAAAGAAAACATATTGTTAACAATTATAAAGACAGTAATCATCACATAACTTTTCTTCCACAGAAGTGGTAGACTGCAATCAACATGAGATGAAGAAAATCTTACTCTTGCATGCATCAAGCAGATAGGACATAAGAAATAGAAAGACACAAGACAAACACATAATTTAATATTTAGCATTTCAGAACTACATATTGTTAGTAAAGAGCCGATACTCTGCATCTTTGCATCTTAAGTTCTTAACAGGGCTAGGCAAGCAGCAAAATCATTTCAAAGCAAGAACCCCAATTCATGGAGAAGAAACCACAAAAAGGACAGAAAGAAACATCAAATATAAGTAATCTCTCACTGCCACTGATACATTAAAAAAACAACGCCGAAGTGAAATTTAGCATCAAAGGCTCCCAAAAAGGGTATCGGTCCTCTCCGTCAAGAACATGAACAATTTTCGTTCAATGAAACTGAAAATCTCTAAAACTTTACTGAAACAATTTCTGCCATAAGCTGTTCTTATGAAAACTAACATATAAAGATCATTCTCCCGGAATTTCAATGCTGTAGACGTCTTCTGCAGTCTTCAGCATTGAGATACAAAAATTAATAAAAAAACAAATACGATTTACTCGTAACCGAAAAACTCGGGTCAATGAAACAACTGTAGAGAGTGAGAGGGTTCAAAATATTTAACGATATCGATATCTTCCACACAAAATCAGCGACTGCAAAACCCACAAAAAGGAAATAGGAATTAAGTAGTAAATAATGCATGAAATGGAACTAGAAGTACAAGAACTAATGAACACGCAATCATCATCGATATAATACGAAGAAGATCAACAGAGGATACCAATAGTCACGCCCATTCATGCGCAAAATTTTAAAAAGAAAACTCAAATACGATTTAGTGAACCAGACCTTCAGCATTTTTCTGCGACGATCCAACGCAGCCCATTCTTTCCACCCTAAAATTTCCCGATCACGAAAGAAAGAGGAAGAGGACAGACCAAGATTACATAAAGAAAGAAGAACGAGAAACCGCCATTTCGCGACTCGTCGGAAGGGGAAGAGGGAAGCAAAGAGCGAGCAACGTGGTATTAGTAGAACGAACCCAGCCAAAGTGGCGTTTTTCCGGCGGGACGATCCCGCGTGCTCCCAAACAAGTTTGACCTTGATTTACCTACCCCACTATTCTTTTGACTATTTCTAAATACACTCCAATTTGCCATTGCCTGCAAGCCTGTAAATGTAAAAATACGACACGAAAGCGAACACGAAACCTATCAAAACAAATTCATGTTTACCAACAACGGCGAATAATAATTAAAATGAATTCATGAAACTCGATCGTGTGTCATCATGTTAACAATTAACTCAACAAACAATGACATACAAAAAAAAAAGATTGTTAACGATTTACAAGACCAAATGAATAAATGCAACAAATACATAAGACTCTTTCGGCTATTATTTACACCAAGGGTCTGTGGCGCTGGTTGCAAGATGAGACATGCCTCTCCAATCTTTTGGCTATTATTTATGCTACAAAGCTTTTCATAAAAACAAAATGTTTAATCTCTTCGGTTATGAATTTTCAGAATGATAGGAAAACCGAGACACAATACCAAATGTATGTGACAAGTTTGTGCAGGCTTTGACTTAAAGATATTATACTTGAAATATCATTTTTTATTACATGTTCTATCATGTTAGCAATGAGTTTTTGATACAAAGGAGGTGTTCAATTTAAATTTTTTATTATATATATAGCTACTTTTTGAATAATTATTCTTTCTTATTGAATTAACTGTTAGGCATGACATATGATCGAACCATATGGAAAACACCGTTTCCTATTGCATTTTGGTTTCCAGTTCCCTGCAGCATGGGCTATAAATAGTTAGAAAATGTTTTCGTTTGGGTTAAGTAAGGAGGCCGAAGCCAGGTATGCAAGCTGTGGACCCACCGCCTGCGGTCGAGATCCCTGCCAGGTGACTCTGAGTGCTCGAAAATCATTATTTTGATGAAAAGTCGAATTTTCATTTTCATTTTATTTTTTAGCTTATGTTTTTCCATATTTCGCTCCATCATCACGTCATGTGCACTCTCCAATATGTTAGATGAACGGTGGTGATTTGGTATAACAGTAAATGCTGATCAAATACTTTTATGACGTGAACTTCTCATAAGTCGTTGGCATTTTCTCTTGAAACAACCACAGTGGATTTAGCACAGTTCTTCTGGCGATATTTTGCCGCGAAACCGTCTCTCTCTCTCTCTCCGTGCAAAAATTCCCTCGCTTGGGCAACGCACCCAAAAAGTTCCCACGAGTCCAGAGGGAAGCGTTCTCGAAGGATTCTGAAGCCAGACCCCAATCTCTCTCTTTCGCTCGCCCGCACCATGAATATCTTCCGATTAGCTGGTGATATGACTCATCTTATTAGCGTTCTCGTGCTCCTCCTCAAGATTTACGCCACAAAATCCTGTGCTGGTTAGTACTCTTTTGCCCACGCATTCAATTTGTTTTCCTATTCTCTTATCGTAGAACGATCGATAGTTCTTTGTTTTTGTGGCTGGTTTTAGAGTTCCTAAAATTGCGGGATCGTGTAGTTTGGGTTCTCTTGGTAGGACGGAAATTCCCTTCTCTCCGATAAGGGACTATGGTTTTCTGGTGGAATTCGAATGTGGATTTTGCTGCCTGTTTTATGGCCGATCTACTATGTCGATTTGTGTTTTCCGGGTCAATGCATTTGCTGATTTTCTTTGATGCAATACAGTTAGGTGCGTTTAATTGATAGACGTTCTCTTTCCCCTTTTGGTTTGCTGTTGCGTGTAAATGAGATGCATTGTCCGTTCATTTCGTTGGGACTTGGATGAATTTGCTTTTGTCGAGTTCTTCTCAATGGGAGTGCCTGCTTAGATAGCGTGTAAATGAGATGCATTGTCCGTCGTTTTGCTGGAACGTGGATGAATTTGCTCGTTGTCGAGTTCTTCTCAATACCTATATCTGCTTAAATAATACGCACCGGGGTTGGGCTTTAGTTTTTCTTTGAATCCCTGCTATGTTTCAGCATTTCACTTTTAATTGTAGATTAACCTCTTTTGTGTGGGGGATATTTGCTGTTCTAGCTTTAGGATCAAGGTATGCATCTTGTTGCGATTGAACGGGCTTCCAGGGCGATTTTTCCCAGCATATTACGTGGGGCCTCAATGTCATCCACCACCGCATTTTTCAACATGAACACCAATAGATGTCATGACCAATGGCGGAGAACCCTTCGATGCATGTGTTGTGGGCTTCTTTTAAGTCAAAACTCTTGAAGTTCTAGCTCGTTTCTTGTAATGCATTTTCACTTCATCTGAAGTCCAAGTTTCCTGTTTGGACTGTTGGTGTAAGGAACTAATTTTCCCTAGGTGGTGACCTAAACTATCTAAAAGTGAGTTCTGACGGAAAACAAGGAGTAGGAACTCATACTTGATAGAGATTCACACTTGGGCATAGTTGGTACAAGGACAGTGACCTGTGCTCTTACACATCTGCTCGGTTGCAAAAGAATTCTGTTGTGGTCACATGATGGAATTGTTGATACGGCAGGGAATGTTTAATCAGAGGTGTCCTGTGAATGTAGAGATAGTTGTGGGTTGAGCAATGGTAGGTTACACAATTTCTAATTAGGTCATCCTGATTTTATGTCTTTCAACTGCTGATTATTCATTTGTGGAACAAGCTGTTCATCTCCATGTGTGTTCAGAATTATGTGATCCTTTTCTGACCAGGGGTCTCTCTGAAGACTCAGGAGCTTTACTCATTGGTGTTCATCACTCGCTACTTGGATTTGTTCACTGATTTCATCTCACTCTACAATACTGTCATGAAGGTGGTGTTCATTGCTAGCTCCCTGGCCATTGTTTGGTATATGCGTAGACATCCTTTTGTCAGACGAACATATGATAAAGATCAAGATACCTTTCGCCACTATTTTCTCATGGGGGGCTCCCTTCTGCTTGCATTTTTAGTTCATGAAAAATTCACTGTGAAAGAGGTACATTTGGAGTTCCTTTTTCTTTGTGTAAGGTCCTCATTTTTCTGTTTGAGTTGATAATACAAATTCAGAATTAATTCCTGCTGCTTTCCTTGCTCTTTCTCATTGCTTATTTCTTCCTATATGTGCATCTTGTTGATTTTCCCTTTGGTAGTATGGTATCTTCTCAAGTTAGTGTTCTCAGTTGCCAATGCTTGCTTGCGCTCTGTTAATGTCATATGAGCATACTTTTTTGAAGCGATTTGCTGATGCAGCATAAGCCTTCGAATTGTGGGAGTCTTACTTTTTGGATTGTGCGTTCTGTTAATGTCATATGAACATACATTTTGGAAGGGATTTGCTGATGCAGCTTAAGCCTTCAAACTGTGGGAGTCTTACTGTTTGAGGATTAAGAATCCTTTCTTTTGATAACATAGGTTGTGGCTTGTAACTTGAGTTTCCACAAGAGGAACATTTATGTTTTTGACAAGTTTGTAAACTGTGTTACTGTTCCAGTATCTGAAAATGTTATTGAACAGTTCAACAGTTCATTGACTCATTCCTGAGTCCCAAGAGTATCATTGGCATTTACTGAAGTGATTAATTCTTGTTTTACGTTGCAACAATCAAACTTTCAAGTGCACTCTAATTTCTTGTTTTGATGATCTGTTGTTTCATACTTTCATGATCTCTCGGTAATCTTGGAACTGGCACCACACTTATAGATAAAATTTGCTGTTACGACCTCCTTATGGCAGATCCTTTGGGCATTTTCTATATACTTGGAGGCAGTGGCAATTCTTCCCCAGTTGGTTTTACTGCAAAGAAGTGGAAATGTGGATAATTTGACTTCACAATATGTCTTCTTCCTTGGGTATGACTACTATCATAAATATTGATCTTTAATCAGTTTAATTGATAAAACATTTGTTAAAGCGAATTGTTGAAAAAGGAACTGTTCTCTTTTAAAGCAAGCTTTAGTCAATAACAATAGTATGTGCCTTTGACGTTCTAGCTTGCATTTGTATTGAGAACATGATTGTTTAGTCTGAAAGCCTTACAATGTGGCACCCATGTGATGCTCAAACTGGAGCTTGCATTTGATGCATGATCATATGCTTTATATGATTCCTTTTCTTGTTTACGATTCATATTGACTCTTCCTTGTTGGAAATCATGTAAAATCTTGATTAATTAGAGTTATTATTTAGTTATAGTTGTATACGTAGATTCATAAGTAAGTTTGAGTCATGTAAAGTATAGTAGTTTGTAATACGGCCGTAATCCATGAGTTACTTATTAGGGTCATTTTAGTCTTTCAAGTTAAATCAACATGTAAGTAGTCATTAGGGTTTGTTATTGGGTTTTAACATGAAAAGGGTGGTGGCGGCAGGTGCTGGCCGATCCACACCATTGTAGTGCTCCATTGTGTAATGTGCTTTCTTGTTCAATTCAATGATTGATTCAAGCCCAAAATTCAACATGGTATCAAAGCCAGGTTCTCAAGAATCGACCGAAATCAAAGAGAAAACATGAAATCAGTTTTTGCATAGTGAAGACACTCTTCAAACGTTTTAAGGTGTGTTTGTTTTATATTTTTTGAGACTGAATATTGTGTAGTTTGCATACTGCATTGTGAAGAAAGGAAGCACTTATTTGGAGCGTAATCTTACATATATTTCAGCACCAGATTAAATATTTGAAACCGTGTATGTTGATGGAATATCTACATTGAAAAAGAGGGGTTGTATTCAGTGTTATCCGTATCGCACCGTATCGTACGATACGGTGCGATACGTATCGTATCATGGCTTCCCACGATACAATACGGTAACCTGTATCGTAAGATACAGGTTATCGTGCCGTATCGTATGATACGGTACTGTATCGTACGATACGCGATACACCAAAAAAAAAAATTTCAAATTTTTTTTTTTCAAAATTTTTTTGCATGTTTCTGCCCTCTCTTCACTTTCCTTAAAGGCATCCTCCAATATGCTTATAATTTGGGTTTATAATTTCATTTATTTAATAAGAATAATGTATAAAAAAAATTTATGACAAAATCATTTCCCTTTCTGTTACAACTTTTAGGTATATTTTTGCTAACAGTTTCTAATTTCATAAGATCGTAAACAATTAAAAACATGTAGTTCTCTCGGTTCATTGAGTAGGGATTTCACAACTTCACTATTTTAGGGTTCACGTTACATGACTTCCATTGAGTTGAACATGATCAATGTGTGTGAGGCTTAACTCAGTCTCTGAAGTGAGAAATGAAGCTCAAGCATTAGTTAAAAAGCTAGTCTCCAATAAGAGAAAAAAGGGATATCATCAAGTAATAATATCACATCATTGAGGTGTCATAGACTCAATAATCAAAGAAATGGAGCTCTTTGTTTTGCTCACATATAAAAATTAGCAAATATGACAACTACATGTACAAAGATAGCAGTTTGTTAATTTTGATATATTACATGAGTGGATTATGGAAGATAACAAAGAAAATGCACTCCTAAGTCCTAACTGAAGAAGACATTGCATGAATTAATTTGAAGTGCAACAACATCATCAAAGAGAAGATGAAGATTATTTAGTTAATGATCCTGATACAAATTTACAATATATAAAATATAAATGTATTTCATTTTTTGATTCAAAATATATAATTTTGGATGCAATTGTTCAATATTAAATGTTCAATCTGTGCTAAACTTTGCATTATATGAATTTAAAGCAATTACCAGATTTTTCCAAAATTTTCCAAAATTTTCTTGATTTTTTTCGGATTTTTACTAATTTTATTGATTTTTAAAATAATTTTTATAGTTTTTTAATATTAAAGTATGATACGATACGCCCGTATCGTGGAGCCCAGCGATACGCGATACGATACGCGTCAGACAACACTGGTTGTATTCATAATCTTTGAGTGATTGAACTGATTGTTGCTGTCTTATCAATTGATGAAGCAAAGTGTTCATATCAGGCACGTCATTTGATTCATTATCTTAAGGTATGTTTGTTATTTAAAGACCTTGTTCAAATAGGAATTGGTAGATTGCAGTTGGCGGCAGACTGGGAATTGCTTGTAGGAACCGGTAGTGTGCAGTTGGAGGCAAATTGGGAATTTGTTTAACAGTTTTTTGTATTAACACACCAAGTGTTTGTTGTTACGAGTGTGTGACAGAAAGTTGGATACTTCAAGTCTAGTATAAGAATGGAAAAAGTGAAGATGTCAGACAGTAATGAATCTCCGTTAGACAAAAGTGAAGTCTTTCAAATCATAAATTTAAAATTAGATGGTAAGAATTACCTTCAATGGGCCAGATCAATAGAGCTGCCTATCATGGCTAGGGGGCGATGGGATTATCTGACAGGTGATATACCTAGACCCCCATTTTCAGATCCTTCTTATTTTCGATGGTGCAGAGAAAATGCACTGGTAAGTGCTTGGTTAATTCAATCTATGACTCTTTGGCAGCACTTTTATGTTTTTAGAGACTACTAGGGATATCTGGCTGGCAATTCAAGAAGCCTATGCTCAAAGAAAAAATATGGCTAAGAAATATGATCTCATAGAGAAGATTCGAAAATGTAGACAAGGAGAACGGTCAGTCAGTGAGTATTATGTAGAGCTCAGAGGTCTGTGGGAAGAACTGCAATTGTATTCTAAGACTAAGTGTCAGGCTTGTACTCTCGAAAGGAATGAGGAGTTTAAAGAGCGCAAAGTGTTCAACTTTCTATAGGGGATTTCCTCATAGTATGAAGCAGTAAAGAATAACATCCTCAGTAGGGAAGAACATCCATCGTTGAGCACGGTATACTCACTTCTCCTTAGAAAAGAAGACAAAAAACTTCTGGAAAAAGAAACCAAACTCAATTCAGAGACTTTAGCATTTATTGGGAAAAATACCTATGTTCCTCCCTTTGCTCGAGAAAGAGGAGGTTATGGTAGAGTCAGAGGTAGATCTGGATTGACATTTGAAGAAAAAGAAAAGATCATATGTTCACACTATGGAAAACCTCAACATTCCAAAGAAACATATTGGGAGTTAGTTGGAAAACCTACTTATTTTCAGAATCGGAACAATAGGGCATACTTCAGCAGTGATCACAACGAAAAACAAAAAGCTGAAGACAATACTACTTCTCTAGCTGATATGAAGAAATAAATTGAATTGTTAAAGGCACGTTTGACTGATCCGCAACATCCTTCTTCTTCCTCTCATAGTGATTCACAAGCATCTATTGCCTATCAATTCTCATTCCTGACACAAGGTAATATAAATTCTTCTTATTCAAGGATATGGGTTATTGATTCTGGTACTACAGATTAGCCGAAGAAATTTCTTTAATGAATATGAATTGACACGGGGAAAAATCAATATTAGACTGGCAAATGGGTCTCTTACTCCAATAGTGGGAAAATGAAGTATTATTACATCATTTGGTACATTAAAAGATGTTTTACATGTTCCCAACATATCAGTAAACCTATTATATATTTTTGCTATGACTCAGAATTTAAAATATCGTATAATCTTTGATTCCATTGGATGTGCCTTTCAGGAACTAAAGACGGGGAAGATCTTTAGTCATGGTAATGTGAGAAGAGGTCTCTGTGTATGCGAGGATAATAAAGGGGCTGCTCTACAATCAACGATAATTATTGAGAGACAGAAGGAGGACATACCTCGTTGGCACCAGCGGTTAGGCCATTTACCGTTTTCCAAAATAAAAATGTTATTACCAGAGTTTAGAGATTGTAATGATTTGAATTTGAATTGTGAAACTTACCAGAAGGCTAAACACCATCGCATTTCCTTTCCTTTAAATGAAGAAACATCTTCCATTCCTTTTGAGATTGTGCATTCTGATATTTGGGGTCCTTGTTCTACGATTTCTATGGAGGGATATAAGTACTTTGTATCATTTATTGATGATTGCACTAGATTTACTATGATTTATCTTATGAAAACTAAAGATGAAGTGAGAGAAATTATTCATGTATACTGTCAGTTTATACAGACTCAGTTTCAGAGTGCTATTAAAATCATTCGTAGTGATAATGGTGGAGAATTTATGTCTTAATCCCTTCACTCATACTTCCTACAACAGGGAATCTTATACCAGACGTCTTGTTCCTACTCTCCTCAACAGAACGGTGTGGCTGAAAGGAAGAACCGACACATTTTAGAAGTTGCGAGAACTCTCTTAATTGGATGTAATTACCTAAATATTACTCGGGTGAAGCAGTTTTAATAGTTGTGTTTCTTATAAATCGTATGTCGAGCAGAATTCTCAGTAGAGATACTCCATTTCACTCCCTATATCCTTTAAGAAAACAATTCCATTTGTTACCAAGAATCTTTGGTTGTACGTGCTTTGTCCATATCCATCAAGGTGCCAGAGATAAACTTGATGCGAGGTCGATTAAGTGCATCTTCTTAGGATATTCGACCACGCAAAAGGAGTATAAGTGTTATGATCCGTCCAAACAAAAGTTTTATGTTACAATGGATATCAGCTTTCATAAAGACATTCCATTTTATGGAGTGCAGGAAGAACTTACATCTACAGTACAGTCTACTGCAGTGATCCCACTTCCTGCAATAGACATTACATCCACTCAAGAAAATGCAAGGGAATGGCAAGTATATAATCGAGGAAACCGAAGGATTGTTTTTCCAGATCAGACTGTCACCCTAGATCAAAATTCCCAAAGTGAATCAAATCCACCTCCTCTTCAGATAAGCTCTCACACCTCAAATGTGGAAATGGATGATTTATCCATTGCAATTAGAAAAGGAAAGCCCACAACTGTAAAATATGCATTGGACAAAATGGTGTCACTCTCTGTTTATCCAAAAGAATATGAGTTGTTTGTGATGAATACAGAAAATACTTTTATACCAAGGACTTATGAAGAGGCTAAAGTACACTCAGAATGGAAAGCAGCCATGGAAGAGGAAATTTTAGCTTTAGTACGCAATAATACATGGGAATTGACAGATCTACCATCAGAGAGGAAAACTGTAGGATGTAAGTGGGTATTCTCAGTAAAATATAAGGCCGATGGAAATATAGAAAGATATAAGGCAAGATTAGTTGCAAAAGGATACAGTCAGTCCTACGGCATAGATTACATAAAGACATTTGCTCCAGTGGCCAAGATGAACACCATCAGGATCTTGTTGAGTTTGGCAATCAATAAAAAATGGGAATTATGATAGCTTGACGTGAAGAGTGCATTCCTTTAGGGTGATCTCAGGGAAGACATCTATATGGACTTACTACCAGGATACTTCAATGGAAATGAACAAGGGAAAGTGTGCAAACTAAAGAAATCAATTTATGGATTGAAACAATCTCCACAGGCATGGTTTGAGAAATTTAGTGACTCTGGGGTTTAAACAATGCATCGGTGATCATACACTATTCATTAAACATGGTAAGAGAAATATTATGTTATTGGTATATGTTGATAATATCATTATTACAGGAGATGGCTCAAGAAACAACTCAATATTTTATTTGATTTGAAGGATTTGGGAAGATTAAATTACTTTTTCGGTATAGAGGTGATTCATAGCAACAATACATTATTCTTAAGTTAAAGGAAATATATTCTGGACTTGTTGAAAGAAACCAAAATTGGAGACTATCGTGCATGCTTGATTCCTATGGAGACTCCCAAGGAGGATGATAATAATAATGCAGAACCATATGAGGATATTGAAAGGTACCAAAATTGGTTGGGTAGCTAATATATGTCACTATTACACGTCCTGATATCAGTTTTGTTGTTGGCTATGTGAGTAGATGGATGCATAATCCTTCTAGACATCATATGAATACAGTCTTTCATATCATCAGATACTTGAAGTCTGCACTAACCTATGGCTTATTGTACACTGCAAATTCATCCCTGGATCTAAAGATATATTTAGATGCTGATTGGACAGGTTTGAAGACTGATAGAAAATCAACTATTGGGTATGTGGTATGTTTGGAAGGAAACATTGTATCATAAAAGAGCAAGAAACAATCAGTTGTGTCTAGATCGAGTGCATAAGCAAAATATCGTGCAATTGCTTCAGGCATGTATGAAAGAATATGGGTTTTATCCCTCTTAACAGAACTTGGCTTCAAAGTGAATACTCCGGTTACCTATTATACTGATAGCAAAGCAACTCTCCAGATTGCCTTAAATCTTGTTTTTCATGAACGAACGAAGCATATTGAGATAGATTGTCATTTCATCAGAGAAAAGATTACTCAAGGCATCTTCAACTTGATTCATGTACGTTCAGAAGACCAATTGACGGATATCTTCACAAAACCGGCTTCCATAAGAGGATTTCAGAAAGCTCTCCATCAGTTGAAGATTACAAAACTTCAAGATTCAACTTGAGGGGGCGTGTTGGAAATCAAGTTAAATCTTGATTAATTAGAGTTATTATTAAGTTATAGGTGTATACGTAGAGTCATAAGTAAGTTTGAGTCATGTAAAGTATAGTAGTTTGTAATACGGGTCCTAATGGATCACGAACCGTAATCCATGAGTTACTTATTACGGTCATTTTAGTCTTTCAAGTTAAATCAGCATATAAGTAGTCATTAGGGTTTGTTATTGGGTTTTAACATGAAAAGGGTGGTGGCGGCAGGTGCTGGCCGATCCACACCATTGTAGTGCTCCATTGTTCAATTCAATGATTGATTCAAGCCCAAAATTCAACATTCCTCATCTTTAACCAATATATATATGATTAGAAAACTTGGTATGCTTATGGGTATGTACATATATCTTGCGTTGTTCTTTCCAGTCAATGTAGATGCATCAATAAAAGAGAGGAAAAAATGTGGTGGGGGCCATCGGTACAAATCATGAATGGCCTTTGGAGCTGGAAGATGTTAAATCTTGGGAATAGTGGGCAATCCATTGGGTATGAAATTGGCAAAGAAAATGCAGATACAAAAGATTATCATTGAAACTGAGTGCAAGGAAGCATACTTAAGCTTTAAAGGAATCCGAAGATTTTGTAGTCTTATTTTGGTGTTAGTTCAGGACTGTGGTATTATCAGCAACAACTTTTCACTTGGTTTATACCAGCATGTTAAGAGGAGTGCTAATGCAGTAGCATATTACCTCACCTCTCAGCAAGTAGCAAACAACACAAGGTATGGCAGGAGGATTTTCCTTCTGATGCAAATGAGCTTGTTGCTCATGATGTACACCTGATTCGGAATTAGTGACATTTTTTTTCTGGAAAAAAGAAGGTAAAATTCAGTTTCTGCAGAAAAAAAACATATCTGAGCTTCATGTGTTGGCTGGTCTTTATCTCAGTCTTGTCTTTGTGACACAAAGAGTTGATTTGGCTGATTTGTCATTGTAGCTTCAACATTATAAGTTAGGACTACTAACATTTGATGAAATTCAAGCATAAATTAAAGTTCCTGCAAGGAAACTACTCAAAGAAAAAGAACATATCCTCATAGGAACGTGCTTATATCTTTTCTTGATCTACATTCGCAGAGCTTATAGGGCACTTTACTGTGTCAATTGGGTGTATCGATACTTGATGGAGAAGCACCACGTGCGATGGATATGTAAGTGGAAAGTGGCATGAGATACTGTTTTTATCCAAAAAAAGGCTTATAGTTGATCTACTGTGTTCTTTTTCAGCTTCAATCTCAGGCCTTATGCAGACCGCTCTCTATGCAGATTTCTATTACTACTACTATATCAGGCGAGTGCTAAATGACGATGCAAAACGTGACCAAGTTTGATCCTCCTACTTTATGTCAGTGATTCAATAGTTTGACGGACTGATAGCTCGACTTAGTCATGGACTAGTATGATAGAAGTTGCTTCTGGTCTGTCTTGCATGTGTTATACGAGGATCCTGAACTCATAAATCGTCCTATTTGCAAGTTTTAGTTCACTCTTTTGTATCGGTCACTGATCATACCCTTTTTCTCTGTTTTGCAGCTGGAAGAACAATGCGAAGCTTCAATTGCCGTCTTAAAGAGAGAGAAAATGTGGGCCGTGGATTGTATAATCCGTTTCCCCTCAAAACTAGTATCAAGTTTTCAGCCAGTTCGTAAATTTTGTGCAAAGCATCATCTAGCATACGATTAGGCTTGGCTCTTGATACGGGGTCTAGTCACTATCTGTGTAATGGAAAATAGCTAAGCTAGTTGCTAATGAAACATGAGATTTCCTTGTCTAAACTTCTTGGTTGAAAATAGATACTACCCTGATGTATACTAAATTGTTGTTAGAATTGCAGATACTAACAGAAGATTCAAGATTGTATTCATTTATGTTATGTTATCTACATGCTGATCTGCACCCCTTCTCCAAATTTTCGGGTTATTGCCATCGCTTGCTTGGGGAATTTTTGTTTATACAGTTTCTTCGTACAAACTCCGCTCATGTAAGGGATCACCCATGCATGGCCGGTTTCAAGCTCGGATAAAAGAGGAGGGTTGCGGTAGGATTCCAACAGCCAGCAGAAAACTTTGTCGAACTTATGTAATATGTGGATTCTACAAATTATGGTAGGGTTATGTGAAACCAAAGAATCCATGTAACTGATCTCATCTAGTACGGGAAAAATAACTGACCTCATTTAGTTCGGGGAAAGCCTAATTTAACTGACCTCATCTAGTTCGGGGAAAGCCTAATTGTTGTTAGTTTCTTCATACAATTTAGCCTACAATTAGCTACCTGCATGGTCGTTAGTGGTAGAATCCGTGCATACGGATCTTGCTTTGATTGTTATCAGTTTGAGGGAACAATAAAACATTATACTGCGCATCAATATTCTACTCGTTGTGTGATGCAGGGTAAGGCTTGATTTTCGTTTTCATTTTGGTTTAGCTGAAGGAAGTTAGAGATTTCTTGGTGGCATCTGGATGTGTGGAGGAAATTATTTGGTGCATAGGCAGAACCCCTGACAGACATGCATGTCCCCTGGTAGTAGGCTTGCGCGTGGGGTTCTTTCGGCCGAAACCAGCAAGGGTCCACTATGTTAAATTATAGGTGCAGGTACAACCTTTAATTTTTGTTTCAGTTTAAGATGGGCCTGCGGAAGTTTCAAGATAACGCGCCAACGGCGTTCAAAGACCCAAATCAAATTCATAGGTGAAACGTGCACGCCTCGTCAATAGAACCGGTAACAAGCCTCAGAGGGAATGCCATCAAGAAGGGGATTGAGAGCTGCGACTTAAATCATATGAAGCAAGCAACAATAACAGCAACTGAGCCATCAACAGAGTTCAATAGTACTGTATGTGACGGTTAACTGAACATAAATTAAAATTATTCAAATATTTTTGTGGTCTTATTGTTTTTCTTTCAAAATTTTCACTGTCTAGTTTTTTATACCTTCTTAAATGATTTTTTGTGTGCTTTTTTTGGTCATTTTTTCAGGTATCCAAACTGTCTTAAATGATTTTGTCATTTTATCATCTATTGGTGTTACTCTCAATTTGTTTCTAATAACTTCATTATGTATTCCGTCATCCTAATCATACATCAATCTTAGAATCTTCATTTTTGTCATAGACATCTTTTTCACATGCTATCAAACATTCGTAACCATAAAACATAGTGTGTCTAGTTATTGCTCTATAATATTTTCATTTCAACTTTAATAGAACATTTGACATACCTCTCCAATTTAACCAATTTGTATTAATTCTAACATCTTCATCAATTTTTCATTATTCTAAAAAATTGACCTTTAAGTATTTTAAACTTTCTTAGGATGCGATATGTGTCAATCTTAATTTTTATGTCATATAAGGTAACTAAATAATAAAATTGATATTTCATATATTTTGTCTTTGTCTTTGTTATACTAAGTCTAAAGCCTTTACTTTCTATTTTTTTTTTACAGTTTTAATTTCTTATTTTTTTATACTCATCCATGGACACAATGTAATCTATAAATAACATATACTAAGGTATTTCATCTTGTAAACTTGTTAATAATCAATATATATAAACATAGACTTAAAACTTATTCTTGATGTAATCCAATATTAACTTCAAGAAAATTTGTCATTTCTTTATTAATCTTCACACATATTTGTCCACCATTATACATCTTTGTTTTAAGATTTATAGATATCAAGAGATACCACTTTTTTAAAAAGTTTTCTAAAGAATATATTTTGACATCCTATTATTATCTTTTCTTAAATTAATAAATATCATGTGAAAGTCCATTTTTACTCTAAAAATATTTTATAAGCTATCTCAATATGTGAATAACCTCAATAGTAGAGATTCTTGATGAAGCTATTGATTTTCTACTATACTTCATACATATCTCAATCTATGTTCAATAGATGTTTCTCATAATTTCATAGTATGCTAGATTGGGTGAGCTACATTTTGCTATTAATAAACATCTTGCTTTTCTTAAGTTTGTTGATGCCTTCAAATTTGCTTTTATTGAACCATTATGACCTTGGTGAAGGTTAACCTAGCCAAGATGATCAGGCGCCAATCATGAGTACGGATCCATTGGTTGATGCTAATGATCAGGATATGACAACTTTGATAGATGAGAAGGTTGTTACTTGCAGTGTCAAACCCCATAAAGTAACTCACCCCAGTCGACGAAGGGAATATCGATACCATGGCAACTAACATTGAGATGGTTGGTGATAGTGTTCGTCCAAAGAAGAAGTCTAAAATCACACTTCATCTTAAGAAAGCATTACTAGTATTCTACTTGACTTTATGTGGATGCATGTCCCACGAGACTCAAAAATGTGGTAGTAAATATGGATGCTATTGTTGCTCATGTTGTAGAGGGATTCAATCACTCAAAGGAAGATTTATACTCTCTAGTACAAGAACTTAAATATCATATAGATGCTTGTGAAAATTCGTGTGATATGACGAATGATAAATTAGAGTATACATGTTTTGTTCCAGGTAAATAGGAACTGGTAGTTCCAAACCATCAATTTTGGGTTGCCAATTATGGAGTGGTTTCAGTTCTAGATCTAGAACTATCCCAAAACCGGTTTAAAAAGATTAGTTTAGAAGAAAACAAGACTTTACCCCATGGGATCATATGGATAATGGTAGGAAACATCCTACCATGGAGCCAACACTCAATTTGCAATCATAAATGGTAATATATATTATTTATTGATGGTCGTGTTGCATGAGTATTAGAAAATTTTGTCTACCAAATGAAACTATACCTAAAGGTTGGAGACTTCATCCATAAATAACTCAAGTTGGCAATGACGATTATGTTCTTTGAGGATGATACCATATTATGGTGGCATCACAAGATGACTTGTCAAATTGAAAGAACTTTGAAAGCAATTGGATGAAGTGTTGAATGTGGGAACCATTCAATCCTCAAAAGCTTCCTTCGGTGTGCCGATATTATTTTAGACTAAATAATGGATCGGAGAGACTCTGCATAGACTATTAGGTATTAAACAAAATGATGATGAAAAACAAGTATCCACAACCCTTCATTGCAGACATGTTTGATCAATTTGGATAAACACATATCTTCTCGAAGTTGGTTGGATTAGGCTATTGGCAAGTGCACATTGTGGAAGGAGACGTGGCAAAGATGGCCTGTCACATGATATGGAGTTTATGAATTCCTCATCATGCCATTCAACTTGACGAACACCCTTGTTACCTTCTCGACCTAGTGAACAATATTTTTTATCCATTCTTAGACTAATTTATGGTGATATACTTAGATGACATTATGATATATAGTGCCTTTATGCTACAACACACTCACCATATACTTATTATGTCATTGGTGATGGGAAACTTTGGATGAATCGAAGAAGATCAAGGCAATTAAACATTAGAACCCTCATACGAATCTGACAAAGCTCAAGTCATTCCTAGGTTTGGCGAATTATTATCGATATTTTATTGAGGGGTATGCCGTCATTGCTTCATCTCTCCCAACTGTTAAAGGAAATTCAATGATGGGAATGGTCTGATATGTGCTAGACAATATTTGATCGATTAAAGATGGTTGTGACTCAAGAACCAATTCTAAAGTTTCCTAACCACTTAAAGGCATTTAAGGTACATACAAATGCTTCAAACTTGTCCCTAGGTGGGGTGCTTATGCAAACGGGGCATCTCATTGCCTTTGAAAGTTGCAAACTTAAAGATGTTGAGTGAAGGTCTATCACTCATGATAAAGAAATAACCACTATTGTATGGCTTTGTCTTTGACACTACTACCTCTTTGAAACTTTGTTCATCTTCAAAACGAACAATGTTGGCACAACATATTTCCAAACTCAAAAGTGCATGTCGGCTATGCAAACAATGTGACAACAATTATGATTATTGAGTATAAACTAGGAAGGACAAATTTGGTTGTGGACACTCTCAATCAAAAGCCAAATCTTGTTGTTGTACTTTAAGCTGATGATGAAGAACATTCTTATCATATATGAAATGATCTACTTGATGACATCCACACTAGCTTGGAGAATAATGACATCGTTAAGCAACTAAAGGCATTGGTCGATGAGGGTAAGACCAAGCAATTTTGGACTAAAAAAAGTTTATTATTGACTAAGGGTGGACATATGTACATGCCTTAAAAGAGAAATCTAAGGTGAGATATCTTACAAGAATGCTATGGCTCACCATGGATAGGACATCTTGGGATGAAATGAACACTCGTCTTGATGGAGTGAGCCTATTATTCACCTCGGATGAGAAGTGACATATAGATGCATGTGCACACATGCTTGATTTGTTAGTAGGATAAGGTCAACAATTAGTGCCCAACAAGATTACTCAAGGCTCTACTCGTATCAACTTGATAATGTGAGAGCGTCTTGATGGACTTCATTCTAAATCTACAAAAGTCCAAGAGATGTTGGTCTATCTTCATTGTAGTAGACCTATTTTCTAACTATGGGGTGTTTGTGTCAGCTCCCGTGAACTGTATTGCTGAACATACTATAGAACTCTTTGTTAAAGATGTAGTCAAGTACTCGGGGTTACCGATCAATATTATCAGTGATAGGGATAAGCACTTCATAAGTGATTTATGAAAAGAAGTCTTTTGTATGTTGGGGCCATATCTTTGTTTCTTTATGAGTTGTCACTATAGACTAATGGATTGATTAATACCTTTATGTTAAAGCCAACCAAGAAGATTGGGTTGACCGGCATGATATTGGCAATTCTCCTATGATCTATATTCAGGTGAATGTATTTGAAAAGTTCTTTTAGATGACCACAAAATAGTTGTAGACCCCATACTTTGGTAATAGATTATGTAGGCAAGACCTAAATCACTTATACCTTATGAGCCAAGCTATAAGAACAATATGATATTGCCTACTCTCTTTGACCTCAATTGCACATACTTTTTGAGGCAATCTATAGGAGAAACACGATATTGCCCACTCTCTCCTTGTGAAGGCTTCAAAATATATGAAGAAGTAGTTGGATATGAAGAGGCATGCTATCGAGTTTGGGGTCGATGGCTAAGTTCTTGTGAAGTTATACCCTAAATAAATATAAATGTTTTGTGGGGAGCACATTGGGTTGATTCTTAAGTACGATACTCTCTACACTATTGTAAAAAAGTATGAAATTTGGCATACAAACTGGATATTTTAGACTACATATATATATATATATATATATATATATATATATATATATATATATATATATATATATATATCTTGTATTATATGTAAGAAACCTTAAAGTTTATTATATGAAGATAGAAGATGTGTTTCACAACGAGAAGTACAGGCACATGCACCCTTGAAGACCTTAGGAGAAAAGGAAGTAGAGTGACTTGTCAACCATATAAAAGACAAAAGAAGACATATCCGACACTAATTGGTCAAGTGGATGGTCATCTTCTTTTCCCAACTTGCATCTTCTTCTTTGTATACAAAGAAGAAGATGCAAGTTGAGAATGCCCTAACAACTTATAAGATGAAAAGTGCTTTCTTCTTTAGTGCTTAGCAAGAGTCTCGAATTCTAAGTTATAAGCATGTTAATGAGGCATGCACCATTTACTATAAAAAGACTTTACCTTTATTCACGTTCTCTGATGCCTCCAAATACTTTATGGACATCGCATTTTTGCTTTCGTCAAACCATTATGACCTTGGTAAAAGCATTTTTGACCGTCCTTCAATGGATGGAGGCTCTCACTGGATTTAGATGCCTCAACAATGAATAAGACACAAGAGAATGTTGCCCACAATCCATAGGATCGGATTGAATTTGTCATGGACCTACCGATTGATAACCACCAATTCTTTGGCTTATCTTTTGAGTTCTCAATTGCAGTTTTCTATTGGCTATGGCCCACAATCCACTTTTCTCCTGTCTTTAACAACAATCACATGTTCATTGTATTTTTAATATAGAAAAAGGTGAAGCATTGATTAAATGAAAGTACAAGCAAACAAAATTAAACAATCCGTCAATGCAATCAAAGAAGAAAACTCAAGACTTTACATTTCTCGAATTTAATTTTCATAATGTTTATAGCATGAAATCAACTTGTCATAAGTAAAAATTTATAAAACATATTTGGTCTAGTGTGAAAAAAGTAACACGACACCAAACCAACACTAAGGAAACTTAAGTTTTCTTGTTTGTTTTCATTTTTCTCTACTAATAAATCAGCTAAAAGAGGAAATCCTCACAAAATGTTGGATACCTCAAATATAATAACTAAGCCTATCTCGATCTAAGATGAGGTCAATTATATGGATTCTTTGTTTTCATGGAGCACGACCTATGCATACGAACACTTAACTCAACAAGTTACATCATTCTTTATTTTTCCCTCCAACACTTGTAGCCTTCCTTCTCTTCTTTTAACATTTTCACCGTTCAGTTTCTCATATTTTCTTACCGATGCTTCTTTTGTCGTCTTTTCATGTGTCTAAACTATCTTAAAAGATTTAACCTCATTTTATTATCTATTAGTGTTACTCTCAATATAACCTCATTTTATTGTCTATTAGTGTTACTCTCAATATAACCTCATCGTAGACCATACATTTGTTTCAACATTTTTATTTCTACCACGAATATCTTTTACACATGGTGATTACCAATACTCAACACAATATAATACAATAGGTATGATGGTTGATGTATAATATTTACCTTTTGACTTTAAAAATATTTTCTTAACATATACTATACTTGATGTCTCTATATTTTTACCAACTTGCACTAATTCTATGTGACATCTCTAGCAAATTTGTCATCACTTTGAAAAACTTATCCGATGTACTTAAATCATTCTTTTTAAGAGATACAATGTATTCAAATCTTAATTTCTATGTTATCTATAGTAATCAAATGAACAAACATGCTTTTTATATATACTATCTTTGTTTTACCAAGTCAAAAGCTTTTATTTTCTAATGTTTATGTTCATGAATATAATTTCTTGTTAACTTTTTATTTAGATTCAACCACTAACATAATATCATCCATGAATAATATACACCAAGTTACTTCATCTTTAATATGCTTTCCTAGCTCATCAATAATAAAGGTAAACAAATACGGGCTTAAAACTTATCCTTGATGTAATTCAATATTAACCTAAATTAAAATTTATCTTTTCTTCATGAGTCCTCGCTCATGTTTGTGTATCATCATACATGTCTCCTATAAGATTTATATATGTCAAATTGATACCTCTCTTTTTCAAGGTTTTAAAAAGAATATCTCTTAGCACTCTATCATAAGTTTTTTTAAAATCAATGAATACCATGTAACATTTTTTTACTCTAAAGTATTATATAAGCCATCTCAAAATAGGTGGATAACCTCAATAATAGATGTCCTTGTCATGAGTCTAAATTGGTTCTCTATTGTACTTAATATTTCTCTAGACCTTTGTTCAATAATTCTTCCCACTATATGACTCATCAACTCTATATCCAAATAATTTGTAGAATTTTAAATGCCCCTTATTTTGTATATAGGTATAACTATACTCTTCCTCCATTTCTCGTACATCTTTTGGTTTCTTCATATTTCATTAAATAATTATACTTGTAAGATTTTTTATACTCAGTAAGTTGAAAGAAAAGCAACTGAAAGAATATACAAAGGCAGGCATACATATAATAAAGATTTGATGCATTCTCAATCGAAATTGTACTGATATATTGAATCACACCATCTTGAAGAGTTGGGCAGGAGCAAACCCATCTTGGAATAGTCTACCAGTATTGCACCAACTATAATGAGAATATCCATGAAAGAAACTATCTCGGTTTTGGGTCTAACAAGGGTATATTAAAAAAAAGTACCCTTGGAATTACTTTTTAGTTACAAGTCTATACATTTGCCTTTCACATCATCGTGCACTTGGAATATATTTAATGAGTTATGTCAACCATAGATTATTCTAATTGATAAGGTAATATTTATCCTTCAAATGAATTGATCCATTTGCACATTTCATGCTCCGATTTATTGCATTGATGCTTCAATTAATCTTTCTTAGGCAAAGGAGATTATATCTCAACCGGGGAGAGAATAGAGAAATCCCATATATGTCCGGCAAGTCACACCATATGGCAACCCAATCTACATATTCTAAGGTTTAGCAGAAAAATTTTCCTTAGGTGTGCAAGCTATACTTGAAGAGAGAATTAAACGAGTTGGTCAGAACATGCTTCACCATGAAAAAAAAATTGTCTAAAAGCAGCATTTCCCCAACCAACAACTTCAAAGAAAAACTGTTACCATCAGACAACAACAACAACTAAGCCTTTTTCCATACTAGATGGGGTCGACTACATGGATTCTTTGTTTCTATAGAGCCCTATCATGTGTCATGTTAGCAGTTAACTCAACATAAGCTAGATCATTCTTTATTATTTATTTCTAATACTTTTGTGGTCGTCCTCTACCTCTTTTAATACTTTCAAAATCTAGCTTTTATACCTTCTTGCATATGCTTCTTTTGATCTTCTTTATATATGTTCAAACCATCTGAAACAATATTATCTCATTTTATCCTCTATTGTTGCTACTCTCAATTTGTTTATAATAACCTCATTATGTATATGGTCTTTCCTTGTATGACCAATCATCCATATCAACATCTTCATTTCTACCATGAACATCTTTTGTACATGTTGATGATTAACTGTCAAACACTCAAAACCATAAAACATGGTAGGTCTAATTGATGCTCTATAATATTTACCTTTTAACTTTAATGGTATCTTCTTGTCACAAAGAATACCTTATGCTCCTCTCCATTTTAACAAACCTATATTAATTATATGCATAACATCTCCATTAATTCTTCCATCACTTTGAAAAATTGATCCTAGGTATTTAAAACTTTTCTTTTGGGATGTAATATGTGTCAATTTTAATTTTTATGTCCTCTAAAGTAACCAAATGATCAAACTTACATTCCATATGTTTTGTCTTTATTCTACTAAGTCGGAAGCATTTACTTTCTAATGTTTCTCTCCATAGTTCCAATTTTTTATTATCTTTTTTCTTAGACTCCTCCACTAACACGTCATCTGTCGTGAAATTTTAAATTAGTAATCCACTGTACTGTATAGACAAAGTCCAATGATGACAAAATAGTCCAAACTATACACGTTATAATAAATGAACCTCAATGGCTCAGAATCATTCTTTGCCATACCAAACTCTTTGCTCTTCCTAATTGATGTGTTTGTTGTATCAACAACATAAAAATTTCCTCTTTCATGAACAAGACACTTAGGATTATTAAAATGTGCATCACTTGGTTTTTCATCAAAGTGTTCTGAATACCTGTGAAACTATCCGGTTACTAATCTAGCTCTGCCACCTGCTTTGAAGATGTGTGAAATCACAAAGACCAAAATGGTAAAAATAGAGAAACAAAAAGATTAGGAGGTTCCTTTTGAAAGCATAAAGAATCCACAAATATCATCATACACTTAGAGATAGCATCGATGAATTCATAATTGAATTGGAAAGCCTTCAACCCATACATTTTTAGGGTTGCCCTTTCATCCCTAGACCATACTTTTGAGCTATTAATGTTACGTATGGAGTCTTTCTGTTGGTGATCTCGATGATATAAATTGGCTAAAACATACTTATAAGCATCCATAATACACATTTATACAAAGCCTATATTGGATGCCATTTTACCTCAGCTTCTCAATCACAGTATTTCCTTGATATTGAAAGATAAAGTTTTTGTTTGATCATTCATGTCTGATTATAACAATTAGTTTGAAAACTTTTATGCACTAAATTTTGCATTGTGGAGCCAATAAAACCATGGTGAAAAGGCGAACACGCCCTTAAGTGCACGAAATCTACAAACTAACAAATTAAGACGAAATTAGAACATTTTTCTTTTAATAAATGTGAGAAGAACCCTACTAAGGTGTTACAAAGCAAAACCTTGCTTTTAATAGTAAATCCTCCATTTTACCTAATTCAGAGTGTTCAAGCAAACTATTCCAAAACAAATATCACAACGCTCTTAAGTTGATGACATCATGTTTATTTCTAAATAAAGAAAACCAGCAACACACATCTTCATGAGAACAACTTTTGGTTCATAAACATCATGCATAAGGGATGTAAGGCCCTGAAGATGAAATCAACCATGCATGGTGTTATGCTCACATCTAAAAAAAGACTATTGACAATGTAGAAGATAGGATAATCTTCAAAACTATGCCAAATACAAAGGGCTAATGATAGAGGCAATTGATAGGCTTATGCAGTAATCATCCAATGCAATGGCGTGATTACACCAATTCTTCATCACTTGATAGCTTGAAAAACTTCAAGAGAAAAACATATTAACATCCACAAAACCCCAAACCAAATAAGCAATTGAACGACCATGATTTCTTGAAAGAGATTAACATACACATAAGAAAAGCTTCGGAAACATAGAAGACAAAAGATAGATCATTTAGTGGGAAAATACTAACAAATTTGAGAAAATAGAGCACACGTACATTATGTTAGTGGGGGAGTGTACAGGATCCCATTTTTCTCTCTCTCACACACAATCACACACACACATATAGAGATATAATGGTATATCCTCAATCCAATACATGATTAAATCTCCTTAAATATCTCTACCATTCGATCAAGTTATTAACAATGGAGATTTGAAAGAAAAAATAAAGTATACCATTGAGCATTAAATATGAGTACAAAAAGTTCAATGATATACTTGCTTTTTGAGATTCAAATCTTCACTATTGATCGTGATAAGTGATGGAGATGTTTGAGGATGATTGAGCATGGACTAATCCCCCCATATATATTGAATGCAAATTTCAGTTGTATAGAACTTAACTCACAATAACTTACTTAAAAGAGAGAAACAAATAAGAAAGCAAGTTTTAGGACTTACTTGAGATCATTCCAAATGCATGGGCTCACGTCAGTTCTTTTCACAAAAGATCTTATTACTTTGTACTAGCAATTTATGTGACTAATTAAAATAAAAAAGTAATTTAAACTTAGAAAAATGTGAGCAATAAAAGGGAGTTGCATGGAACTGTAGATAGATTCTTCTATGGGTGTTACAGGGTTGATTTAGGGATAGTTTGGGTTCCTAAGTAAGAGAGGTTTCGTGGAGTGAATTAGATATCTTGGATTCCTAATTTGGGCTTCTTAAAGACACACTCATGTCTTCAATTAATTTATTAGATTTTTAGGAGTAGATTATGATTGGTTATTAGCTTGGATAACTAATGGATGGATGGGAATTCAATTAGCTTGAACCATGTAGAACGTGCTATGTGAGTTTGTTGAGATAATTTAGGCAATAAAGTTAGGCCTTTTGCTGTAGTTTGATTATGAGACAAACAAGCATAGATGAATATTTGAGTGTCATGATCACTTAAGAGATTATGCAAATACCGTGCAACTTATCAAGAAAATCTAATGATGATGAATTAAATGTGATGCAAAAATTAAAATAAGCTAGATGAGGTTTTAGAGCCTAAGCTATGCAAGAATCATGCACTAACAATAGAATTGTATGCAAGATGGATGTTAACTATAATGCAATGAGCAAGGGTGCGAACATGCATGTAATATCTAATACTCGAAGGATACTTTAGAAAATAGTGGACCTATATGCGTTTTATAAGTAATGATGATTAATATTAATGAGGTAATTAATGTGCAATGATTTTATGCATTAATATGAAACAAACTAAGATGGATTGACAATGATTAACAAGAATTGTGATACTACTTTTTTCTTGATGCAATACTAATGGAGCAAGGGATTGAATGACGGATGTAATGTAACTACGATGAATAATGAAACTAACCAAAAACTAAGATTTACACGTTCCTTGAAAGAGGAGAAGAACTCTACTTCTTGAATATCTCTCTTTTGAATTTTTCTGAATTTTCTTTAATCTTGGATTCTTACAATAGAAGAGAAGATATTTTTATAGGAGAAAGCTGGGGTACATGAAATTAGCAAGTTTATAATGATTTTGTAATTAAATTGAACCAACCACAACTTTCTATTTTCACTTTCAATAAATAGGAAAGTCTATCAAGAGAATAGTAAGTCTTCTATGAAAGGGTTGATCTCTTGCCTTTATAAAAATCTGATTTTTTAGAAAAGATTGGCATCCTCTAGGCCTATTTAAACTTGGGTTGAACTTCCTCTTGCTGCACCACAGGCAGGTCGACCCCTCTTGACATGAACCTTGATAAAAAATGTCAATTCTATTGCTCAACTTCTACTTGACATAGACCATAACCAACCAACCTGGATTGCGTTGCACAGGGTGGTTGATCCTTCTTGACATGGATAACAATTGGATGTCTTTTTCCTTAGTATGAGCCTAACATAGCTTATTTTCATTCAACGTGAAACTTGGCTAAGACCTTGAAAGAAACTTAATCCTTGACCTACCCATAAAATGACATTAGCATGGGGTTGTCCAAAGCATGTAAAAAGTATGAGTTAAGAGCTACATAAATGCGTGAGTCAAGCATGGGCCAAGCCATGTAAGATGGTAGATGAGTTAGGGTATATAGATATAGGGTAACCAAGTATATGAAGGTCATCAAGGGGTAGAACCATGGGTTAAGTGAACCAACTAGGTGACTTTATTTGACTTTACAAAATTAAATAATTTTATACAAGCATATAATATATACCTAGGGTTATAACCCATATTTTTATACAAGAAAAATGGATGCATTAACATGTACAAATCAATTTTCTAAAATTCACATAAATAAGACAACTTTCTCAAAATATAACTTTCCAAATTCATTGAATATGCCATCACTTTCCAAAACCTTTAAATATATCGTCCAAATTTATATAACTTTCCAAAACCAAATCAGTTTTTTCACTTTTCAAAACCATCAATGAAATTTAGATTTATACGACTTTTCAAATCTATAAATAAGATTTATAACTTTCCAAATCAATGAACATATAATTGAAAATTTTGACTTCCCAAATTTATGAACATCTAATTCAAATTTTTGACTTCCAAATTCATGAACATATAATTCAGAATTGGGACTTTCTTATTCATGAACATATAATTCTCAATTTTAGAGATTTGGAAACGATGAACATATATATAAGAAGATTTTCAACTTTGGAAACCATTTAGATTTTGGAATCTTTTAAGTAAAATTCAGATTTTTGAAACTTTTTAAAACCCTTGAATAAAATTCAGAGTTTCAAAACTTTTGAAACTTACCATGTACAAGAAGAGGCTCTTTTCAAAAATACATCTTCTATCAAATTTATACACCAAACCCATACTCAAGCTTGCATATTGATACCCTATGTTAATCGAGCCCAAGCACACACACACACACACACACACACTTATAAAGCCTAACAAGTTCTCCTAAGATTCAACTATAGCTCAGACTAGGATAAAGGTTTAAGTTAAATAAGCGGATACAAAAAAGCTAATAATGTCTAATAGTAGATCAAGTTAAGAAAATCAAACTTGGTTTTATGAAAATGATAATGATTAGGCTTAAAACCTATAATAACACATAAAAGAGGCTTGACTAAGCCTTGGATGACCCACAGTAAGTTTATGCCAGGTGGTGGACATGCTTATGATATCATGTTGCTGTAGGGTCTCTCTCACTAGATCTAGAGCACTTCATAGCAACCATTTTACTTAAATATCCAAGATTTTTAGAATCATTTCGTGTCTTAAAAATGAATGTTTAAAAATGGTTCTATGAACCAAAAACATTTTTTTCTTAAAAAAATTTAGGACATACACATATAAACCTCATATATACTAACACACTTAGGTGTTAGCAAATTCAAACAAATTGAATTTATAACGTAAAAAGTATCATATCAATAAAGTACACATGTAAAAGTAAACATTACTTTTTAAGTGCAAGTTTCAACCATCATTTGGATCTGCGAGCACCTACAAATCATATATCCCATCAACCAAGACAAGAGGAGCATCTCTCTATATCTACATCTATCTTTCTCTATCTATCTATCTATCTATCTATCTATATATATGAAAACTTGATCTTGTCTACCACTGATGATTTTCAAGGGCTTTAGAATAATTTCAAAGATTGTAATGTTATTTGAAAAATGAGTGACAACGTTATTATGCTCATGCCACTGCAAAGGGATGGTCGGACATGAGTCGGTAGGATCGAGTCACTCTCTCTCTTTGTATAACAATTGCTAATTATTTTCCCTAATTTACAAAAATTCTCAAACTACCATGTTGTATGTTCTCTCTCCCCCTCTCTCGTCGCTGGCTTATGCTCCTCTCAACGATCCCTCTCCATGCTACTGGCTTCTCTATTCCTCCCAATGACCTTTCTCTGTTGTTCTCTCTTAATTTCATTTTCTCTCTCTTAATCATTTGATCTCTCTCCTAGATTTCGTCCCCTTCAACTCTTCCTTTTTAAAGCTTTCTTGAATTGTTGTTTGACCTTTTTATCGATCTCTATCGGTTTCTTGCCAAATTTTTTCTCCATTCACTCTCAACCTCTATCTCGATCTTAAGATGAATCTAATGAAAAATCGATAAAAGATGGACTTCTAAAAAGTTAGTTGCAATGAACATTTTAGGCGAGTTTTATTCAAATGATAAATGTGTATCACCTTCCATGATTGATGATGAGATGTGCATTTTATTCAAATGATAGACATGCCCACAATCTATTGCTATTTGAAGAGCGATGTGTGGTGGGAGAGAATGCGAGAGAGAAACATGAACAAGGGTAGTTTTAAAAAAAATAATGGGAGGAGTGGATTGTTAGGAAAAAGAGGTGTATGAATAGTAATCTCATATATATATATATATATACATATGTATATATATGTTATATATACATAGAAAAACTACGAGTTGCTAGATACTCTCTCATGCCAAACACTACGAGATGATTTGTTTCATCCTTGTGATCGCACGAATGATGTATATCGATATGCCCGTCAACATCGACACAAGGATTGATGCCACTTAAGACATTAAATACGATGCGAGATGTATTCCTTGATCACGGATGATAGTGATGAAAAGTAATATATAGCATGAGAGGGTGTCTAGGCTGTACTCTCTCTTTCTCTGTGTAGATTTTGTCCAAAATTTCAAATGCATCCCTCCATCCCTATCGATGTCAAGCACAAGAAGAGGCTTTTCCGCTAATATATAACGCGTCCCCGCTTTTTGGATTAGCCTTTCCCTGGTTGTGCTGTTTATAAAACTAAAGTAAGAAGGAAAACATTATCCTTCTCTTTCTGGGTATAGGGCCTAAAGCCAGCAAAGAGAACTATAGTAAAGAGCGGATATAAAGCTCCCAAATCGATCAAAAATAATGAGATTGTGTAAACCCTGTACGGGATGATTTTGCCTCTTAAGATCCGAACTGCCAGATTTTTGTTAACAAGTCAGCCCACAGGCCTCCTTCATGAATGATGCACGATTTTCACCGTGCAGTCTTTCTTCATCAGAGCTCTTTTCATATCCAGAATTGTGCCACTAGCATCATTATCACAAGTTGCGCCAATAAAAAATTGCACCATCTCTCTATACACAATTCTAACCTCCACGTTCTAAGCCATAATTAAACGAATACGTGGATGAAACAACATGAAGTAAACTCATGCGCCAATTAGATAAGTTGATTATTGATTTGGTTTTACTTTGCCTGTTTCATGTTCTTTTGTTTATGGATTTTGGTAGACGTATGACTTTTGTTGATGTCGCATGTTTATACTCGTTGTATATTATCTGTTTGCATATGTAGGCGTTCGATTTATTCCCACACTTACCACCTGTGTCATGGGAGTCAAAAAGCCTAAAGAGTTGAGCTAATGCCATGAGTGAGTTCCATCAACCCGTTTTTATAGTCACAAATGGAGGCCGAAGCCTAACACAGACATACACCCCCTTCCGAAACGAACCCTCCACCGGCAATAAAGTTATCAGAGAGCCCTGCTAGTTGCCCTAACGCTCTGGGCGTTCCATTAGCCCTTTTACCTGTTGTCTTTTCCTCACTATGCTCACGAGGCAGCGTCGGATCTTTTGAAACTCCCATCTTACTCCAAAAGTAAAAGCATTTTCCTTACCTAGCTAAGAAATTTCATCTTTAAGCCTAACATGTTTAACATAGCCAAGTGGCTCAATTTGATTGTGACCAACCTGCTCCCAGCTGAGACTGAATAACGTCGATCAGCGACCAATGAACAATGCTTTCAGGGATCACAGAAGCGCTAGTTTGAACGGAAGGTAGGTAGAGTTGAATCCTTCCCTGGGGAGAGAGGGGGTGAGAGAGAGAGACATTGGATCCTGCTATCACTACGTACTAACATTGTACTTAGTCTTTTTTCGAAAATATTTTATCTTTTAAAATCAGTTCTAATAGTGCTTTCAGGGATCGGTTCAGGGACCATTGTACATTGTACTAAGATCTTAACCGATCATTTCAAATTGGTTGAATTTTAAATAAAAAATGAAAAGTACTATCACTTAATACACTTGTACTACTTTGTTTTTATTTTAAAAATATGAAACCATTGATCTCAATAATTGAACATTAGAAATTTTTAAGTAGATTAAGATATGGATGAGCGTGCGCACTGGCTATCCTCTCTCTATGTGTGTATGTAAAATATATGTGCATATATTATATATATACTATGTATTTTACATGCATATAAATATATATAGGTATATATATACGCACATATAATCATGTCTAATTTAAGAATATGAAATACCATAAAATAAATTTTATGTTTATATAATATAAGATTTTAACTAATCTTCTAAAATTTACTCTTTTTTAGGTTGAGTGGGGAGTGGCGGATGAAGGGTTCAATCCGGGACCCGAGGGGTGGGAGGTGAAAGTAGTGCTCGGTAGGTCGAAGTGGAGTGAAAATCTACACTACCCCGCCTCATTGCCATCCCCACCTAGAAAAGCATAATGTTAGGTATGTGAACAGATCAGATATCACTTTATCAATTCTGACTAATGGGATAATGGACTTGGACTTGCATCGCTCGCAATCGGACTCCAATATTATATGGGTTTGGAGTCATATTTGACTGTTCTCAACAGTTAGAAAATACAGTGACCAGAATAGTAGGAAGAAGCGGATAGAACCTAAACGATTTCTATCAACTTATCATAATAACCAAAATCCAAATTGGATTAGCATGTTGATATCTATTTAACACAAAATCTGGCTAATTGGATTTAGATTTGGGTTGCATATCAAACACATTTGATCCATTGACACTGCTAAAAGCTGGCTCTTAAAGATCTATAGATTATGATAAAATACTTGGTTTCATACATCAACCTTCGTGTTCTTTTTGTGGTGAAATGAAATACACACTATATATATATAAATCTAGATTTAGGTAACTTACAAAAATAGAGAACCACAAGGAACCGGTGACAATGGTTAAAGTGATAAAATAAAAAGCAAAGTACTACAATCAATAATATTTTTAATTCAAATCTCCATTGTAGACCATTCCAATCTAACAATAGAGATTATGAGTTTCATAAAGTTTTCTATTTTTGTTGGTTCTTTGAATCTAGACTCTCTCTTTCTATATATATATATATATATATATATATATATATATATATATATATATATATAGAGAGAGAGAGAGAGAGAGAGAGAGAGAGAGAAAGATACCAGTGTCCATGCGCACACTTACTCATTCTCAAATCTCCTTAGAGATGTCAATTGTCCAATCTTCATAGTTAACGATTGAGATTATTAAAGCAAAAGGTAAATAGTACTAGGTGCATTTAGTGTATATGTAAAAAGCTAATGTATTTTTTTACTTTTAAAATTTGAATTTCAACTGTTGATCTCATAAATCTAACGTTAAGTCTTAAGGATGTGTAAGAATGGATAAGAGGTATGAATTTACCATTCTCTCTATATATAGAGAGAGAAAAGTTAAAGGATGCAAAATAAAGATTCCATCTAAATCAATCTCAATCATATGAGAGATAAAAAATCCCGAGTGAAAAAGTACATATACCTTTTAAGAAGTACTTAACTACCTACATGTACTTTTGACTTTTTGTCACGACTTGGGTTGCAAGCAAAGCCAAGTGGCCAATGCCCTTTTGACCCATATAATATAGCTCATGACCGAGTGCATGATGGAAAGGAAAGGTCTATAGTTAATACTATAAAAATAGCTAATCAACAAACTTTCACAGTTAAAATCCATCCATTGAATGACCATACTCTGTATTTTTTTAATAAGAAAGTCAAAGAATTTATCAAGTCCTACCATATCGCATTGGAAGTCAAAGTCATGTCCTCAAAGTGCTCCAATCATCTCAACGCCTCAACTGACTAAGTCCAGTAATATTCAAAAAAAATCTAAGCACCATAATTGTGCTTGTAGACGGATATGATCTCACAACAATGATACATAGAAGACATGCATGCTTCAAACCATATATCATGATAAGAAATTTATATCACAATTTCAAATAAGAATCATCACCTCAAATATGCATCCATACTCTTGCACTCAACAATGATGAAAATTTAATTTCGATCTTAAGACCTCTATCGTGTCCAACCACTAGCTCATGCTATAGAAGTCCCTAAACCCTCCTTGTATTTTACCACATGGCCTTCGACAATGCCCTCAGCTCATCGGACCAATGACCTTAATGACCGAATCACTGACTCATCTAATCCAACCCCTCAGGTCTACGAGACAAAGTATGCAGATACTACACTAGTAAAGTCATATATTTACCCAATTAATTAAATCAATATCCACACATACATCAATTTGGATCCACCTCTAAAATCCACGAGATCCACTTGAGGCCACCTCCTAGGCTTTATATTTCCACATTCATATCGTTTGTCCAATTATAATATCAAAATTACATATCAATATTATATCAATATTAAATCTATTTTACTTTACATAAACTCTCTACTTTTGTTGATTAGTCCCACATGTTTCCAACCTAGACATATTATATAACCCGATATGAGTTGCCCAATACAATTACAAGTGAAACTAACGCAACCAATGAAGTAGCCAACACAACTTAAAATAACTATGAGTTAATACTATCTAGTACAACCATCTACGATCCAATGAATACCCATACTACTGTAAAAAGTAGATCCATATTAATAATTTTTGGACGGTTCTTTTCCGGCCACCACCGCCACACGGTCCACTACTAACCGACAGACCATTTCCACCACCCACCAACAATGATTTTGCTAGAAAATGGTAGGGTTGCCCCTTTCTAATAAACTTGCTTGGAACCCCATGGTTTCCGGTGATTCTTGGCTTGTTAGAGCTCGGGGGATGACCCACAAGAATTGTCTCCCACCTCTGCTCCCTTCCCCATCTCAAAACATCGGTGGTCATTAGTGATTTAATTAGAAAACAAAATATAAAATACAAGACAAAATAAGAAAACTCTTATCTTAAAATTTGTCAAAAGGGGTTTTCTCAATGAGATTTCTAGTTCCTATAATGCCCAAACTCCATTCCTCCTCCCTTCTCTCTCCCTCTCACATTAGCTCTCTCTCTCATGGGTCTCATGAAGGTGATCTCCATCGCCTTCCTTGGGTATCTGCAAGCAGCCATAATTCATGTATCATAGCTGCTGAGAGGGGGGTCACACAAACCTTCCATGTAGGTCCCAGTTTCGGGTCGAACCCAATGTGACCCAATCCAACCTGGGTGTCACACTTTTTATTTTTCAATCTTCAATCGATGGTTGGGATTAGTTTAGATAGAGTTTAAATATGAGTAGTTTGAATCATCATTCAAAGAGGGTATCTATTGCTGTCGAAATAGGCTACCTTGAAATGACATTGAGATCCAATTATTTGATGCGGGGAGTGACCTCTAATCTAGAGGATATGTTATGCTATGAACCCTAGGAATCTAACTGAGTATATCTCAGCAAAGATTAGTCACTATCTACGACATGATTTAGGTCAAATCTTCATAAATGGGTGGAGTTTGGGTTACTTCGTTATACAAATGCAATTGCAAAGATTAGTCACTAACTACTTGACATGATTATAATATTTTGGACGTATCTCCCGAGATTCAACTGTGATTGTTGATGCATTAGAATGTAGATATACATGAATATCCAAAAGAACAATAGTTGGCTTATTATGATAATAATTAACATTTTGGTGATTTTTTGAATTTTATTGGGATTTAGTCAACGATCTGTTTATAAGCCTCCTAACAGGGTCAACTTGTTTTCGCTGCAATTCTCTCGTATGAACTTTGATTCATGCAATTCTTAATTCCACAAAAAGGGAATAGGAAGACTTTTCTAAAGGATAAAAAATGACAAAAGTCAATTTAGAAACTTTTGAGTTATAAGTGTTCTTTGGGAAGTATGCTCAATTGACGAAAGCCTCAAGTGCCTTGATAAGGTTCACAGTTGTCTGAACTCAATTTTTACTGATTCTTATTCTATTTGAAAGTGGACATGACAAGATTTCTATGCATTCAAGAATCAGAGAAATTTGCTTAGAAACGAATTTTGATTAATTTTCTAACACGGGTTAGACCTCTCGTAAATGGATAGATGTGAGTTTGATTCTGCAACCGAATGCCGAACAACCAAACTCACAAAGGGAACACAATTTTAAAAGAAAAAGAGGGATTTTATTGAATAAAAGTAGAGGCTACAATTATTATTAAGGATCAAAACTATGAAAAAAAGATATAAATAAAGAAAATAATAAGAATGATATGCAGTGATCCCCCTCAAGTTTGGTAGCCATCTCTTTACATAGTTGATGGTGGGTGGACTAGTTACAGATCCTTCCTGGGATGGTGGGATATAATTTTTTTACTTAATTGTAAGTGGTGGTTGAGAAGCGGACAATTTATGGGCCATCACTTTAACAATTTTTATCTATATGTGAGAAAGTAGACAATTACTTATAAAAGTGGCTCATTAGATCCCCTTTCAATTTTTAGTGTTAACATATTGTCCCCTATAACTCTTAACCAAGGTATTTGTATTGATGTTGAAGGTTGTATATTTTGATAGAATACCAAAATTTGAAACAAGTTTGTCAATAAAGTTGAGGTAATCGTATCCTTCTTTTCTTTTTTTATTAGTTGGGTATGAGGTTGGTTGATTATGAGTTACTATATGATGCTATTGGTAACTCAAAAAGTAGGCCGTGGGGTCGGTCTCGAAGTTCAAAAGGTAAAATCCACTATATCTTTCTCTTCTAGAAATGTCGGCTTCGCACTAAGAAAATTCCCTAGTTGCAAAGCCAAGTACCGAGTTGGTTCAATCACATGATGCCACTTCTCAGTGAGCAATTTGAATATTTAGAGTCTAAGCTTGTTTGCCATAGTCTCCCAAGTAATCGTCCTTAGAAGAGCTATCATGGGCCTATTATACTTTATCATCAACATGTGTAGCATCGTTGTTAAGTTCATCGTCCAATGATATATAGTCTTTCATAAGTTGCTCATCTTCTTTTCTTATAGAATCATTGTTGTTGAAATTAATAATTGACTTACAGTTATCAAAAGCCCACTTATTTGCTTGTGGATGCTCCAACATACAACCAACAATATAGGTACATTCTCAAGTAATCATAAAAGCTTGATTAGTTTCATATGCTAACATGTCTATTTGATCACTATTGTATCTAATAGCATATACCTTGACTAGTTGTGGTAACCTAATTGATGGTTGAGCCTCGGTCAAGTTGACCAGATAAGATAGACTTTTGACCAAGCCGCTTGCTTGTTGGGTGGTCATCAATGAATAAAAGTAATATGAGAGACGACTACATGAGGTAGTTACTCTTGGGCCAATAAGTATAGGCAACCAACCCTATAATGATATGAAGTTGTTACCTCTCGAGTTAGTGAGCTCAGATAACCTACTGCATAAGCTGATGAGTAAGGGCGATAGGCTAAACAACAACAACAACAAAGCCTTTTCCCATACTAGACGGGGTCGGCTACATGGATTCTTTGTTTCCACAGATCCCTATCATGTGCCATGTTAGCAGTTAACTCCCAATCAGCTAGATCATTCTTTATTGTTTCTTTCCAACACTTTTGTGGTCGTCCTCTACCTCTTTTAATACTTTCCAAATTTAGTTTTTCTAACCTTCTTATAGGTTCTTCTTTTGATCTTCTTTCTATATGTCCAAACCATCTTAAACGATGTTCTCTCATTTTATCCTCTATTGGTGCCACTCCTAATTTGTTTCTAATAACCTCATTATGCAAAATGCGATAGGCTAAACCATTTTGCAAAATGATTATGCTTGGGATAGGTTGGTATTGGTAACTATCATTGATTTTTAAGATGACTAGCCCCCAAGCAAGTGGATTCAACCATCCATATAGGTAGTATAAGGTGAGATGACCTACCCATTGATTGGCTTAAAGCCACCACTGTTGCTTATTCTTGTAGAAATGGCTTGCTCACCCATCGGTTGTAGGTCACCATCAACAATCATCGGGAAGCCGATGGGGAATTGCTCACAATCATCAACTTTCAAATAAAAATTAGTAATTCTATTGGTGGCTGATTGAGAGCCACACTTGGGGACTGGTTCATCACCGGTTAACAGTAGAGGATTGATAACTTCATCAACTTCTAAAAAGTAGTCATGATCCAATTGAAAATCATTGATAGAGTCGTCAACATCTTATTCTTCATTGTTTATTGATTCAACGTCTTTATTCGACACTCTTATCATTAGTTGCTTCGCAACTCATTTGAAACAAAATACTAGCCAAGTTGACAACACACCCACATGCATGTACCAACATCTTATAGCCAAAGATTGTTGGAAGTGCCAACCCAACAACGTTGCCTGGTACACCTTCACCAATATTCAACACCGAAACACATGCTTCGGTTCTTTTTCTTGCGACAACGTATATATTATGAATAATAGGGCCCTCCAAAATTATATACTATTAGACTCTAGTCATCCAATCATTTTTTATGATTGGAGATAGTGCTAACAAGGCACCTAGCGTCATCCCTGATTGTCTATAAAGGGTGATCAAGTGGTAGTTCTCTTGGAGCATGCGTGCACACACACATACACATATTATATACATATATATATATATATATATATATATATATATATATATATATATATATATATATATATATATATATATATGAAGAAAGCATTTAATAAATTACATTATGTTAACAGGACTAGTGAAACTTCAGAAGCTCATAAGAAAGCAAAGAAAGAAGTGAAAAAGGCTATCAGTGAAGCAAAAGCTAAAATTTGAGAGGATTTATATAAAATGCTCAACTTAAAAGAAGGTGAAAGAGATATTTTAGGATAACTAATACTTTTGTTAGATACATCAAGGATGAAAATGAGAAGATTAGTGATAAATAATGATAGAAAAAATAGGTTTTTTAACAAAGATATAAGTACTAGTATTATCTTAGAAGAGCTAACCAAATCAGAAGAGTATATAAACCATAATTTCTACCGACATATTCAAAGAAATGAAGTAGAAAAGGTTCTTAAACAAATAAATGTTCATAAATTTGTACGTTGAGAAAATATTTTTATAAAAGTATGGAGAATCCTAGGAAATACGAGTATTGCTTAGCTTACAAGATTATTTAATGAAATATGGAGAAACTAAAAGATCCTCAAGCAAGGAAGATATTAATAATTGTGTGAAGTATCAAAGTATCAAGTTGATGAGCCATACTATGAAATTATGAGAAAGAATTATTGAACATAGGTTGAGACAAGTGTAGATGTGAAAATTTTATTCCAAAGTCTATGTAGAGGCTTGAAACAAACTTCTCAATCTACTTCGTTTATGTGCGAGTGTGCCAACTAGTTTTACTAAAACTAGCAAAGTATAATTCTGACTTCATGGGCGATTGTGGCTAAGCGAATTCTTTTTACCTTAGGCTTTCTTGAACCGATGCTAAAGGGTCAGCCTAGACGCTTTGAGGATTAATTTGTGTTGGGTGTATGTTTCCAAAATTCACTTTGAAAGACAATTTTAATCAAAGCAATTCGTGCACTTGGTCTAATGAACAAAAACTTTTTAAGTTCTGAAAAATAGAAACTGGTTATGTTTTCAGAGCTTGTTTCCTAATTTTTTTGAATAGTTTAGAGACCTCCAAAATTCATGAAAAATTCACAACATATAGAACAAAATGTGTAGATTCTAAGACTATTCTTATTTTGTGTTTTTGTGCTGTGATTTCTAAAATTAAATCCGAAAAACATCACAACTCAGGTGTTTCAGAATATTCTGTTACAGAAACACAAAGGTCTAAAGAAACCTCTTTATCTCACTGCACAGAGCTCTGACTTCTATGATTTTAGTTTTTTTGGAAAGCTATGGATATCACCTTTCTAATGAGACTAATTTCATCAAATTTCGCTCACTATCAATAGAGTTATGATAATTTTACCCAACCTCTATTGTAGGAAAAACGGACTGTACAGAGACTCTGAATTTGACCGATTTTTTTCTATTTTATTCACGATGCTATACGACCCTAAAATTCTTGAAAAGTGTATTACTAGTGGACTGATGTGTGTAAATTCGGTGTCTTAAATTTTAGATCATTTGAAGTAGCGGTCTAGAAATGAAAAATGATATAACAAACGTATGCAAGATGCAGGAAAACAGAGTTTCAGTTTTAGAACATATATGCATGCATCAATCCGAATTTAAAAGCAATCCACAACTAAATTAAAGCAAATGACTGAAGGAAAATGAATGTAAATATATATTTATCTTAAGCATAGAGGAGATTAGGAGATATAAGAGTGTATAAAATATAGAGAGGTATAGAAACATAAAAACAAATAAGTAGAAGGCATAAGCATAAACAAAATGAAATGAGCAACACTTCTACTTTATTACGACATGGGGAGAGACTAGAGCTCCATTAATACAACTTCTTTTCAAATTGAATATGAAGAAGAGAGGATTAAGACCGACAAAAAAGAAAAGAAACTTACTCATGCATCCTCCAATGACACATGACTCCAAAGAGGGGACGTTTCCTTCTATGGCTTCCTCTCTCACTCTCTCATTTCTCTCTTCTCTCTCTATCTCTCTCTTATTGCAGCACCTCCTCTCTCTCTTGGACGCCTTCCTACACTTCTCTCAAGGCTTTGCAAATCCCTTCAATGCTAGAAAACGTTCCTCATGGCCTCTATTTATAGGCCAAGGGGGGGATGCTAGACCCTTCCTTGATGTGGGTTGGATAGGTTCCTTCTTGGCTCCAATCCAAAGAGGCATGACTACACATGGCCTCAAGTGGTCTTGTGTTCCCCTAGGTCAAGGGGAGTCCAGCATATGCAGCCCTTGATCTGAGTGGGTGTCGTCCTTGGCTCGAGCTAGCATGATCAAGTGAGTTCCTTGGCTAGGCTTAGTGCTGTTGGGTGTGGTCGGCTGGGACTTGATACAACCTAGAGCAATCCTTAGTGTCATTCCTCTTGATCCAAGGTTAGCCTCTTCATGTGCATGGGCTGGGTGCAACCCCCCATGAGCTGCCTCAGACTTGAATGGGTGAGCTCAACCCATCCTAGTGTCTCTTGCTTGCCCCTAGTATCTTGGCTTGAGTCTTGACATGGGGTATGGTCTAGCCCATGGTAGTTTTGTCTTCCTTAGCCCACTTGAGACTTGATCCTTTGTCTTGGTCTCTGTTTGATGAATGAGCTTGGTTCTGGGCTTGACTCAACTGTCGCCTTGATTCTTCCTCTCATCTTGATTTGTTCTTATCCTCGTTTGACCTTGGCTTTATTCCTTTTCATTTATGGTTTCAAATATTCCCTTTTTTATTATTTAAAGCCATTTCATTTTGAAATATATTTGAAAACATCGAGTTTTATCGAAATTTTCAAATATTCTTTTGAAAACAAATGAGTTTCATTCCCCAGTGTTTGTTTGCACGAGCTACCTACTTTCGCTCTATGAGTTAGTCTTTATCGTTTCAACCACTTTAACCTTTTGTTGGGTGTAAGGTGTCGAACCACTTTAACCCTTGATGGGTGTAGGGTGTCAGACCACTTTAACCCTTTGATGGGTGTAGGGTCCCGGAGTAGGACTATCCTCAATTGGATGAGCTTTTTAGGCCTCATTTGAATTTGATTTGGTTTTGATTTCAAAAGGTTTTTATAATTTTGTGAATTTGATATTTTGTAAACATTTTGTGGGTTTTGGTTCCCAATGTCTCATTTCTATTTATTTCTTTGAAGAAAATTGTTTGAAACCATCCTTTCTTTAGATGAAAATGATTGGAACGGGCAAAATGCTACCAATTTGGGCTTGAGGGCAAAGAAATCATTTTTTCCGGTTTTTTGTCAAAATTGATTTTTTTTAGAGGGGTGCAATTTACCCTTATTTTGAGGCTGCCACAAAAGTTTGGTGCGAAAATGAGTTCGTTTAAGATGTCTTTATTTAAAAACCTAAAACTATAATTTTTTCTTGAAAAGGCAAAATTTGTAAAAAGATCAAATTATTTTGAAAAAATTTTTGGGTGTCTACAACAAGTATCAAGTACAATAGAAAACCAATTTGAATTTATGCTAGAGAGATCTACTGTTGAGGTGCCAAGAGATATTCTTTTGAAAACATTAGAAAATAAAGATATCACATTGACATACAACAATGTTATAAGGTACATGTATGATGGTGCACAAATGTGTGTGAAGATCCATGAAAGAATGATAAATTTCTTTAAAGTTAATATATTTGATTATATTAGGGATTAACTTTTAGTTCATATTTATTTATATTGGTTATTGACATGTTAACACAACTATTCAAAATGAAGTAGCTTTGGGTATTTATTATTTGCGAATGACATTGTGTTAGGGGATGAGTTTAAGAAAAAAATTAATGGGAAATTAAAACTATGGAGACAATTTTATAAAGTGAAGTCTCCCGACTTAGTGGAACAAAGAAGAAATATATGGAGCACAAGTTTGATCATTTTGTTGTTTAGATGACATAAAAATTAAGATTTACATACATTGTACCCCTCACAAAGAAAGTTTTAAATACTTAATGTCAGTTTTCAAAACGATAATAAAATTGATGGAGATATGACACATAAAATTATTGTGTTAAAATGGAGAGGTGCATTTCTATGTAAAAAAAGATACTATTCAAGTTTAAAGGTAAATTTTATAGAGCAACAATTAAACCCACTATGCTTTATGCTTATGAGTGTTGGCAGGTAATCATCAACATGTACAAAAGACATACAAGGTAGAAATAAAGATCCTGAGATGAATGAGTGGTCAAATAAGAAAAGACCATATACATAATAAGGTTATTAGAAACAAATTGGAAGTGGCACTAATAGTGCTAAAATGAGAGAAAATTGTTTAAGATGGTTTGAAAAGGTAAAAAGACGACCAAAGGAAAGGAAGTTTCGGTAAAAAGGTATGTAAAACTAGATTGTTAAAATGTTAAGAGAGGAAGAAGAATACCACAAAAGTGTCAGAAGGAAACAACAAAAAATGATCTAGTTTATGTTGAGTTACCTGCTCATATATGATCGGGCTCTATGAAAACAAAGACTCCATGTAACTGACCCCATCTAGAATGACAAAAGGCTTAGTTGTTGTATATATTTATTTATTAACAGAATGTGTCAAAACCTTAGTGGCAAAATTGTACCTTGTCCCAATTTTCTACTATAACCACTTGCAACCAGAGTATGTGTCCTTATTGTGGAACTGAGATGGCAATGGGGTGGTTTGTGGACCGGTATACCCATACATGGTTAGGTCTCTTTTATCCCAGCAGGTATGGGGTGCCCACTATCCAAATTCCAACCCCAATAAAGTCCTTATAAATATATCTTTGATTAAAATCCAATCATTCATTAACCTAATCCAAAGAATTGAAAATATTTTTAGTTAGTAGGAACTTTAAAATTCAATCTCACGCTCGTCTACACATACATATAGTTCAGGAGGTTCTTCCCTGCTTGAGCCTGGACCCACTCAATCCGAGTAATCCTCGGCCCTTCTGGGTCGGGTTTCGTCGCATCCCCATACGTCAGACCAATATAATTGCCATTCATTCCTATTATTGACGGTAGAGATATGAAAGACGCTCATTATATCACCTCTTATTAGCTCGAACCAAACTCTCTTAAAATGAAAGTGGGTTGGTCTCATTGGAGCCAGCCATGAAAGCACGTGTATGAAGAGAACAATGCTGAAACTGGGCGATGAAAAATATTACATGACAAACGTAATTCAAAATTCAACGACTTTCCACGGATTGGGTGCTTCAATCTTGCATCTTTCGGCCAATTTCCTTTTCCAATTGCTTTATAATGGTCAATGGCCAAAGTTATTATCATTAGCCTTTCACATTTTCCTGTACTTGCAGGAGACGAGGAAATAAAGAGAGTTTACAAAGCCCTTTTTTATTCCAAGGGAGTATTTGGTAGATGAGTTTTCACATCCTACACGTTGAAAAGTAGCAGGATGAGTTAATCTAGAGGTGTGCAGTTTGGATCGGCCCAGCTGGCTGAATGTGAACCCCAAGGGAGTATTTATAAATGATTGGTTTTCTTGTTTTCTATATTAAGGAGTTTCTAGACTCAATATATTTCCTCATACTTGTTTTATAATACATTGTGAAAAGCTTGCACCAACTTATCCCCATCAACATATCCAGCGAGTGGCGACGAGTTATATATAAGGTGAGCTTATCAAGAATGGCCTAAAAGGTGGACACAAAGCATTAAAGAATGGCCTAAAAGGTGTACCCAGAGCATTAGCTCAATGGCAGGACTCTCTAGCACCATTGCTGCTCGTGGGAGTTCAACTCCCAGAGGGTGCATGTGTTGGTGTGCATGTTAGGCTTCGGCCTCCTCTTGTGACAAGGGAAAAAAAAGAGTGGACTAAAAGGCTTCAAATAATTTGAAAACTACAGGCACAAACGCACCAAAATAAGGGCATGAAAGTCATGGATAGAGATGGCTCAGTTCACAAAAGCAGACCTTAAAGGAGTTGTTGTTTTCCACTTTATCTGCCTTTCAAGTCAGTGATACCGTGCCATCTTCCAGACAAATCTCTGTCTATTTTTACCAAAATCTTGTTTGGAACTCTTAGCTTCAGTAATGATTTACACAACGGTTTTACGTGGGAAATGCCCTCCCTCCATTGTAATTCACTAATTCTCATTGGCAAGGTGATTCATGATCAAGTAGTAAACAAGCCAAAGGGGGTGGACACATACATATACAAACATGCATATATAACCGCCAACATGCACACACACACAGACACTTCCATAACAAATAAATAATTACAATTATCGACGTGCAAAAGATGCCTATAAAGGAAAGATCAATTCTATATTAAGCCTGAAAAATTGAGTTTCAGCTTGGACAGACAATATGAGGAAAATGCACTGGTTTTGACATCGGAAAAAATGGCTAAATTCACCCAGACCTTTAGCTCAACGCAAGGCGCTCTAGTGCCGTTGCTGCTGGTGGGGAGTTCGATTCCTAGAGGGTGTATGTGCGGGTGTGTGTTACTTCGACCTCCTCTTGTAACAAAAAGAAAATAAAAGATGGCTAAATGAAGCTTTAGTGCATGAGTGAGAAGTAGAGAATTTGCACTACAAGAAGAAATAGTAAAAAGCCTAAAAAGTTCTAAGAAAACCACAAAACATAATGCAGGTTTCAGAATGATACTTGTAAATCCGTGTGGCTGATTCCCGTAGAACAATTCTTATATCCCGCATTGATGATCCGTCGCTAGACTATAGCCTAATCCATAGCACGTCATGCATGGACTATATTGTTCCTAGACTATTAAGATTGTAATCGCTCCCACTATCATATAACCATGATTAAGTTTATCATAATATTATTTTCGTATAGTTTTTACAGTTAACATAAACTAGATCATTCTTTATTATTTTCTTCTATCCTTTTCACAATCTAGTTTCTCGTACATTTTTATCAAAACTTCTTTTGATTGTCTGTCTATATTCTAAGATGCCTTTCTTATATTATGGTGATGTTTCATGTCTAGAAAAAAAAGGTTACAATATATATCTTATGAAAGCAAAAAATTGGTTTGTAATTGTCTCATAAAAGAATAATGACATGCACCACCGTTGAAAACTTAGGCTCACATGATGATTGACATTTAAAGGCTTTAATTCATCTTTAATAAGCCTTCTTAAGTTGGAAAATGCTCAAGTGGCCTTCAGAAGAATGAGAATTAAAGTTAGATGTCATTACTCACTAAAAAAATGTCACGTGTTTCAGGCTAATTAAGGCCACTTTAGCTCAATATAGCAGTAGAAATAAAGCAGCTGATACGCGCAACGATCAACGATCAGCATGTTCATACCATCAGTTGTCTACATATGAAACGTAGCCATCGGTAACATCTGATCGACCAATCAGTGAAAGTAAAGACTTTTCTGCACTAAGTGGGTTGGCTACATGAGTTCTTAGTCTAATTTCGATCTATCATGGATTCCACCCACATTTGACTTGGTAGCAATACATGGAATTTAGTCTCGGTGAATGTTTCTCTCCAAATAGATTCTTCATTTGCTTATTTGCTTAATGTGTTGTTATCAGAAGTGAAAGAATGTTTTGTCTTCAGATGTGGCAACGCAATTCTAATAGCACTTGCAGGAACCTGCGGGTGGAGCTAGACGTAACGCGTGTTCCTACAAGGGCCATTAGAATTGGATCACCTCTTCCGACAACAATACATTATTTGGCATGTCCTGTGTCATGTCTAGCTCCATCAACGGGTTCCTGAAAGTGTCATTAGAATTGCTTCGCCATTTCTAACGATAATACATCCTTTGGTATGTAAATGGGTCTGCATCAGCTAAAGTTGAGAGCCTTCATACTGTTTTTGTATTGAATAAGGTAAAAGAGAGGCCATTCTCAGAACTCCATGAAAAATTTCCTAGTAGCTATCAAGATGAGCAATAAACTTTTATGATCCTGACATGCCTCCTGCGTGTATGACTGACTTATTTAGCAGTGGTAGGTGAATAGAAAGGACTGAATATGACACGAGGTGCTAGTGGAGATAGTGATGATGATAAAGTCCAAAAGGATGAACAGATATCCTGATAAGGAAATCACTTGGAAACAGACAAGAGCTTTCTCATTCAATCCTATAAAACAAGCAAAGTTTCTCTCTTCCTTTGGCCTGTGAAAATCTAAAAGGAATTAAAAGGGCAACATAATGCCTTCAAGGCTTGCATTCATGCTCATACCGACCTTCTATCTGGTACTACTGGTAGCGGAGACCACTTGTATCACTGCTGCAAGAAGCATCTCAGAAGTAAAGCACATCGCAACTAAATCAAGGGTAGGTTCACAGACAGTGGTCTTTCAAATGCTCCCAAAAGGCCAGGTTCCGATGTCAGGACCGAGCCGTAGAGGCCATCTGAATGTTCAAGAAGCTAGCCACCGCCAATCAGTTCGAGAGAATCAGGTGAAGAAGAGTTTTGGCTTAGTGCCTAGCCAGGGCAAAGGTCATTAACAGAACTAAAGATTCCATTTTTCCGGGCTGCCAAAGTTTGAAGTACTTGTATTTAGAAATTTTGCTGTATCCAAACCCAGTAATTTTTTCTTTTTTGTATGAGAATTGCATAAAGATGCATATAGGTCATAGAGGATTGAAATTTTGTAATTGAACTGTATGATGCAAGAACAGAGCCACAGAGCCTTTCGAAGAAAAATAGTTGAGCTACCATGACCAAGGTTCAAGATTTTCATCGCCTGTTTCATTGATTCCCTGCAGGAACGAATTGTTCATGCGACATTTAGTTCATTTGGGTTGCAAACGAGGGAAGGATTGGATAAAGCTGCTCTGCGTTATTCGATCCGAGATATCCCGGGTCCGAATTCGCTGAACCGGCTGGTAAATGCCTGAACCAAATCCGTTCACTCTCGACTCGTTTACTCCTAATGTTCAATTAGACCATTAAGCCACGTTTACCCCCTGGCATTTCTAGAAATATGTGCAAATGAGTTTAACAACGAAGGAAACTTATACATCATATACATTTCAAGAGAATCATATATGAGTTTATGATTCAATTAAGCCGGCCGAACGCATCTCTCCCAAGTCATTGATTGAATGGGTTAGGCCTTTCTGGCCACATGCACTACAGAGTAACAGTGACCCCATTAACTATGGTGCCGTGCATGGGGACGTAACCTGATTGGATTCGGATCAGATGTGTCTTTACGAATCCAACTAATCAATCTTATATGTTATAGACTAACCAAATTCAGGACCAGGTCATAGTCCATATCGATTGCCAAAACCATTTATATCCAAAAAATGCACTGGGCTTTAATCGACTCCTCGTTAATATTCAGAGTTGTCTGGTTCATAGGTCAGTTCGGGTCTAAGAGTAGGTACTCTGGGTCTGGACCGGACCAAACCAGACAACAAAAAGCCTATGTATATGTTTGTATATACATTTCATGTTTAATTACTTGTTTCTATCTATGTATTCATCTACATACGTGTGTGGAGGAATTGGTATATGCTAGCACACTTAGGTACTAACAAATTCGAATAAATCACAACCATCCATCTTTGATGATGGATGGTTGAAATTTAAATCTAAAAAATAAAAAGTACATGTGTACTTTTTCAAGTTATACTTTATTCACATGAACACTTTTGTTTTTTAAATCTCAACCATCCATCATCAAATATGGATCGTTGAGATTTATTTGAATTTGCTAGTACCTAGGTATGATATCATATACCGGTTTTCCTATATATATATATATATATATATATAGAGAGAGAGAGAGAGAGAGAGAGATTTTAGTTTAATCAACCCAGACCCAACCTGAGCTCAGCCCAGGTTGTGTCTGGCTCTTGAAAATGGACCTGAATAACGGGTCCATGTCAATCCAATTCTGACAGGGACCCAAAGTCACCTGATCCTATGGCCTGATTTGCCACCCCTACCTCAGCTTACCAAAAGTCAGGAATCGAGCACGTGGCCTCTTATTCTTCAACAAATCAGGCCTGCTAGTCGAGGGCTTATCGAAACTTCCCAAGATGATCTGGTTTGCCCCATAAAAGCCATGTCATAATCGAAGAATTTTAGAGTCTCTCCTGTCTTTTATAGTGTTTTTTCACATGCTTATAATTGAAAAAGCAAGATATAGATCTAATTCTGTATCTATACACCTTGCAAAATCAGATCAGGTGGAGGTGAGAAGTTCTGAAAGATGGATCACCGCCAAGACTGATTCTCAACATCTGCATAGCATGTACACTGCTTTTTCATCAATATTTGGTAAGTGTCTACCTAACATTGCTTGCCTTAAAGAAAAAGAGAAGGTGAAAGCTATGTTTAGTAGAAAGATTCATCTAATTGGAATCGAACAGTGGATATCTGAAACAACATTGTACAGAAATTCATCTATGTGGTTTTTCGTAATCAATATGTTTTCATGCATAACAACCACATAGTGTGCTTTTACATTAAGACTCTAGGTATAGCTCAAACTTATTTGTGTCACATGTTTTATAAAAAGATCTACAGAAATGCCTTTAGTCAAAGAGTCATGCAACATGTCTTCAGTTGGCATATAAGATATAGATATTTCATTTCTTTTAAGAGCACTCTTAATCAAAGTGATTGTTGCATTGTTGTCACAATAAATAACTACTAGCAGCTTCAAATCATGTATGAAGGGGTTTATCCAAATGGCACTAATTATAACCATATTGCAAGCAATATACTCAGCTTCTTGTGTATGTAATGCTACATAATCAAGTTTCTTCTAAGCTCAAGAAACAATACAACCTTCAAATAAGAATATTTGATTGAAAGTTGATTTGTTATTGTAGATATGAAAATTTTACTTCAAGCCTATGTAGAGAATTGAAATAAATTCTTCAAACCTACTTCGTTTGCGCGAGTGTACTAGCTAGTTTTCAAAAACTAGCAAAAGTTTAAAATCTGACTTTGGGAGATTGTGGCTAAGCGAGATCTTGTTGTTTTAGGCCTTCTTGAACCGATGCTAAGGGTCAGTCTAAGCACTTTGAGGATTCACGTTTGAAATGTAGTTGTGATACAAATAAACTCATGCACTTTGATCAAAAAGTTGAAACTCTTCAAGTTCTAAGAAACAAAAACTCGTTCTATTTTTAGAACTTGTTTTCAATTTTTTTTTTGTGACCTAGAGATATCCAAAATTCATAAACATTTTACAGAACATAGCCTGGAATATGGATATCCTAAACCTATTTTTATCTCGAATTTTGGGCTGTAGATCTACAAAATTAAATCAGGAACTAACCCTTGCTCAGTAGTTTCAAGACATTCTATTACAAAAACACAAAGGCCTAAAGAAACCTCTGTATCTCGGTGTACAAAATTTCAAATTCTATGATTTTAGTCTTGCCGTAAAGCTATAGATGTCAGCTTTCCGATGAGACTAATTTTATCAAATTTGGCTCATTATAGACAGAGACATGAGACTTTTACCCAACCCTTATTGTAGGAAAACCGACTGCGTAGAAACTAAATCTGAATTTATCCGACCTTTTCTAATTTTATTGACATATCTACATGACCCTAAAATTCTTGAAAATTTTATTTATAAGGTGTTTATGTTTATATATATTATACTTAAAATTTCATAGCATTCGGATCATCGGTTCAGAAATTAAAATTACAGCAATCAGCATATGTCAGATATTAAAAAAATAAAATTTTGTTTTTAGAACATACATGATGCAAACTCACCCAAATTTAAATTGCATAAACACAACAACTCAAAGTAAATTGTTGAAGGGATATGAATGAAAATATATAGATTAGCTTAAGCATGGAGGAGATTAGGATTTATAGGATTTTTATAACATATATAGAGGTAGAATCAAGAAAACAAACAGTTAGAGTGCGTAAGTAAGGAACGAAAATTGCAGCACATCTACTTCTTATTATATCATGGGAGGAGACAAAGTTCCATTAATACAACCCCTTTTGAATTGAATGTTAAGAAGAGAATAGAGATGAATAATAGATGAGAGACACTTACTTGATTACCTCCAAGAAATGGCTTACAAATGAAGCACTCGACCTCTCTTTCCTATACTCTTCTCTCTTTTTTCTTTTCTCACTTTCACTCTCTAATTTTTCATCACTTTCCTACCTTTCGTACACTCCTTCTCTCTCTCCACTCTTCCCTAGATGAACCTCATGAAATGATCTGGCTAAGGATGTCCTCCCAATGCTCACCAATGCTGGAAATCATCCCCCTTGGCCTCTATTTATAGGCCAAAGGGGGCTTTCTCTAGATGGTTCTTTGGGGTGGGTGCTCCATGGCCCAAAGTCCAGCCCATAACTTGGTCTTCACGTGGCCTTGTGGTCCCATTTGGTCAAGGTTGGACCAGCCAATGCAGCCCCAAGTGGGCCGGTTAGGTCTTGGCTCGAGCCACCTTGAAGCTTGATCCCATCGCCTAGGCTAGGATGGGTGTGCTCAATGAAAAAGACGGGCTAATTGAGATGGGTTCGGTCAAGGCTAGGTAAAGGGGAATTCAATTATGGTTTAGCCAAAGAATGTATGGTAGATATGTCTAAGGTGGGTCCAATTCGATCTAGTTTAGGCCACTTAGTTAGAGCTAGACCATGAATCATAGTTAGCCTAGGCGAATTGAGTCTAGGCTTTGATCAAATTCAACTCGGTTAGGTTGGTGAGGCTATCATCTTGGCTTGGTCTTTGATGGGGCCCTGCCTTGACTTGATTTGATCCACTTCCTTGATTGGTATCTTGATCTACACGAGCTTGATCTTGGCTTGATGTGGGCTTTGCTCAACAATCGTCTTGATCTTCGCTCCCATCTTGATTTGTTTCTATTCTCTAGGCTTCATCCCTTCAGCTTTCTCCATTGGTCTGGCTAGGTGCCCTTTTTCATTGGTCCTTGACTAGGTTTGGCCTTGAATCATTGGCATCCCTGAATCGGACTTTAATCTTGCGCTTGATTTCAGATTAATGGTTTCAAACATTTCTTTTGATTATTTAAAACCATTTCATTTGAAATTATATTTGAAAATATTGAATTTTGTTAAAATCTTCAAATATTATTGAAAACAACTGAGTTTCATTCCTAGTATTTGTTTGTATGAGTGACCTATTTTCACCCCGTGAGTCAATCTATATCCACCTTCACCATTTAACCCTTTTCATGGGTGTAGGGTGTCGAACCACTTTAATCACTTCGATGGGTGTAGGGTATTGAACCACTTCAATGGGTGTAGGGTATTGAGCCACTTTAACCACTTTAATTGGTGTAGGGCATCAAACCACTTTAACCTTGTGTATCAGGTCTCAGAATGAGACTATTCTAAACCGGACGAATTTCTGAGGTCTAGTTTGGATTTGATTTGATTCAAAAGATTTTGATAAACTTGATATTTAGAAAACATGCCAATGTTTCATTTTCAATTATTTCTTTGAAGAAAATTGTTTGAAACCATCCTTTCTTTGGATGAAATCTTTGAAAAGGCCGAATGCTGTCAATTTTGGCTTGGGGCAAAGCAGTCATTTTCTTGGCTCTTTGTCAAAATTTGATTTTTCTGGGAGAGGGGCAATTTTTCTTTATTTTGAGGTTGCAATAAAATTTTGGTGCGAAAAGGAATTTGTTTAAGGTGTCTTTATTTGAAAACCCTTAAAAGACCCAAAACAACAATTTTTCCTTACAAAGGCAAAATTTCTAAAGATCAAATTATTTTTAAAAACTTTTTGGGTGTTTACAATTATCATCTTTGCAACCTGTAAAGTCAACATCCGAGTAACTACCACTTTTAATTCATCTACTTAAAAGCATAACTTTAAATCTTTTGTTCCTTTAAGATACCTTAGAATCATTTTCACAGGAATTTAGTTACGGACTAGAATTACTTTGATATTTACTCGTAAGACCAACAACAAACCTTATTTTCAATCTTATACATAACATAACATATATCAAGTTGCTTAGAACTTGTACATAAGGAACATTAGGCTTATTTTTTTGCTCATTAAAACAATCAACCTTACCTGGTTTGACCCTTTAGCAATAGGTATATTTGTAAGTTTGCGATCACCCAATCTTAACTTCTTGAGGATATAATCAATATATCTCTCTTGACTAAAATACATGAGTTTAGATTCTCCATTATGAGAAATCTTTATACCAGAATAAAGATAAGGATATGAGAGGATAGGACACCTCTCATATCATTCATGTCGAACTTAGAGCTCAACTATGACTTGGTTTTGACAATTATTTCATTGTCATTGCTAGTCAACAATAATAAATCCTAGCCCATATTTGAAGTTGGGCCTAGGCCCATTCGTTATTGGATCAGGTTTATAAGACCTGATCCAATTTGATTTATATTCTTTAATGAATAGTAAATACTAGGACAACCGAATACCCCCAACTCATGATCTTCTGTTCTTTAGTCTTCTTTGCACAACCTATAGTGCAACAATGAAACGTTGAAATTCCCTTCTTCATGAATCTGCTTTTATTACTTTAGATTAATCATTACCTTACTTTATTTTCAATGAATTTGTTGAATCATTTTCATTTCCAAGTTTACTAGTTTGTTGCACCTCTTCTAGCTTGTATTGCTTGACCATGACTTGTAGGTTTGCAGCACCAACATGGGTATGTCTGCCACTAGAACATGCTTTTGAATTGCTTTTCTTGTTATGTCGGGTCTTATTTTGCTGCTGTCGCCCATTTTCTTCTCATGCTTTTAAAACTATGATGAGTTTCTAACTGCTCATTGGAAGATGGTATTTTTCAAAAAAATATGATGAGAAGCTGGTATTTTTCATCCTTATGTGAAAAGGAACCGCAGGACCACAAGGAGTTGCACTCTCTCTCTGGGTGACTTTTGTCTGCTAAGGTATTTCTTCTCATGATATCATCCCAACAATAATGATAAAACAGGTATTTCTGATTTTGGTTCCATCATTTGTTACAGCAAAAAATTCTCCTTATAAATTTGTTGTATAACAACTCATATAATATGCAACCAAATGCCTACCTATTGGCCATACAAACGTGTACTTAATCATTTCTCCCTTTTGCAGCCAATTGCAAGCCAAGATGCCAAGGTCAAGCTACAGATATCGATATTGCGAGACAAGAAACTAAAAATGTTATGAATGAATTGGTAGGGTGGCTTCTTTTTACAATTGGATAAGCAAAGTAATGTTTCAAGGTTCTATACTTTGTGAATTTTTTTCTCGTACATTGAGGCAAAATCTGCATGTTATTGGCTTCAATTGTATAGTGGTGCTTCCTAAACCCAACCAGCATTGACTGGAAGTGCTTCATACGGATGTCTTTGATATTGAATTTTTCCAATTAGCCTATTGAGCATTATTTTCTTTCGATCATGTACTTCAATTATGTTTCAAATTATTAGAACTGAGTGAACAAGAATCTTCCAATTGAGCACTATTTTCCAGTTGATGGTGACAATAATGGATCTTTAGGAAGTCATTCGTTATACAGTTATGGGACATAATTTGGAATTGATAGCCGCATGTGAAACAAAAACACATACCTCTGTAAAATGAGTGTACTGACGGTCTCAAAGTTATGATACTGCATATGACCAAAGTATGAATGGCTTTTTCTTAGATAATATGCTTAATCTAGAGAAGCGGTGGCCATTGACTTCTTTATTTCTTCATTTTAAGTTGATTTTTCATTTCTCGAAAGAATTTCCCAACAATTCTAGATATAACCATGTCTAGGTTATGAGGTCATTCCTGTCGGTGGCCTTAGTTTCCCTTCCAACTATGAATGTAAGACCCTTTGAGGCTAATTTTCATACCTTTTGCTTTCAATAATGTTTTCTCTTCACACACACACACACACACACATATATATATATATATATATATATATATATATATATATATATATATATATATATATATATATATATATCATGATCAGAAGGTTAGCATTGTAAATGGACAAACTACTAAAGGTGGCATCAAAAGAAGTTCGATGTTATCCTCATTTAAACTTTTTGGGATGGAGATCAGTGATTTGACTAAACAACTTAGTAGCCTTAGGTGTGATACCGTTTGTTGGCAGCTGAAAATATTATGTTTTGATATATCAAGGTTTCGAATACAAATTACAGTTTTTTTATCAATCACTGAAGGCAAAGGTTGATTGAGAACAAAGGAAGAAGAAACCCAAAATAAGTATCTAAAAAAAATGAAGATTCTACTGTGAACCAATCGATGTATACAACAGGTGTTGCAGCTGCATTGAACTGGAAAGAGAACGGAATTCAATTGAAATTCAGAACTGCAATCAATTTGCTGGGTAGATAAAATGAAGAGCGGACGATAGACTTAGTACCCAAATTTCAATTAATATATTTAAACTTGAAGCATCTTGATCTAGGATTTTCCTCTGAAGTTTATTTCCTCTGTTGTGCATGGATGATGATGGACTTAATATGTTTTTTATTGGTTTCCAATCAAATAAAGAAATCTGCTTATATCTTGTTATATTACTATTATGCAAAGCTGTTTATTCTATAAGATATGATCTCCAAGCCTAAGATGTCAAGGATCTGGGACGGGACCATCTTGACATCTCGTATTATGCAAACTGCAACAACTGCTTGCTCACTACTATGTGGGTTGGGCCGGGCCAACACTTTAGATGCCCTTATAAAATGTAACCTGACCCAGCCTGGCACACATTGTCCCCAGCTCACAAGGGCCAGGACCGAGGCCAACCTGGCCCAGCTTGACATCTCTACTTATCTACATATATTGATAAAATGACAAAGTAGCTTCCACGGTTCCAAATATAGACCCAAAAGTCAAGTTCATTAGACACAAATCCAAGTTCTAATATAGCATTTTCACAAGTCAAACAACATTGATGAGGTGATTGTTTAAGGTCATTTAGAGATTTCTTCAACCTATATACTTTATATTTCTAGTCTTCAACAATATATCCTTCTGATTGTTATATATAAATGATTTCATTTAAATCACCATTTAAAAATACAATTTTTACATCATAAATCCAAATCATAAAATATAGAGATAACCAAAATAATTCTTTTGAATGAAATTTTTTCAAAAGAATAATATGTATCTAAATAATTTATTCCCTCCTTTTGTGAAAATCTCTTTACAACCAATATTACCTTAAACTTGTCGATTGTTTCATAGACTTTAGATTTCTTTTTAAGAACTCATTTACAACTTATAGCTTTCTTTTCTTTACACAAATCTGTCATCTTAGACTTAATTTTGTTTAATAGATTAAATTTCTCATCGAGTGCTCTTTCTTAGTCTAATGATTCAAATAAACTAATAGTTTGTTGCTAAGGCAAGTTATCAGTCAACTCATCTAAATCTAGTGAATTATATATTTTCTTTGTGAGATATATTTGATAATCTTTTAAGTAGGATGGTGTGACTATAGGTTTTTATGTCTACTTAAAGTTTTGGTATGAATAGAAAGGTCATTTGGATCACTATTTATAAATTCAAATGACGATGGCTCAAGATACACTGTATCATCAATGCTTTCATTATCATTTTCAATGATATCATTCTTAGTATTTTGTAAGAATTCAATATTCCTACTTTATATTAAAACATGGTTAATGTTACAAAATCTATATCCCTTGGAACTTTTTAGGTATCCAATGAAAATCCATCTCAAGGACCTACTATCTAATTTGTCTCTAGATTGCTCTCATTCTCAGGTTGGGCGGATGACAACCAAGTTTCCTCATTCCCCAACCTCTCTCCTACACTCAGAGTGATGACCATAAGTGACTCGCTCCCTGTCTCAATTCTAGACCTTCTATTAGGTTCTAGATTCACCATCCGAAAGGTTTGGCTTATGTAACTATATGAGCAAATACAATTTTTTTTTGGTGCCATCTACTACCACTGAATTTCCCCTTAATTAGGATTCCTCTAAGATTGATGGAACTTATCATGTCAAGAGTAATATGATGTGTTGTCATCAACTTGAATTGGAAAAGGAAAGTGGAACTATGCAGCAATGGCAATACTAATTTGCACTCCTTGATAGTACTACACAATAATAAAATCTAAACTATTTTCTTACAAATGATTGGTCATTGTAATGTTATTCTATGATTTAGTAAATTATGTGTTCTTGTTATGTGTTATAAACTTGATTTACGTTTTGGAGTTTGTTACAAATTTGTAGAATAGAATTTGTACTTAATTTATTAGTATCTATGGCCCGACCCATTCTCAAACTTGCTCGATACAATTCTTCAATTATGATCAACAGAAGGACCAAATTAGAGAGGCTCTTATATTCCAATAGCCATAGCAGTAGTGGTTTTTTGTGTTATGTCTTGGCCAATTATGATATGTGTGTTGACATCCATCTCTAAGAAACTCTCTGCTCCTACTATAATGGAATGTTGTTGTAACTTGTAAGGAACACATAATTTTAGGGGATCCACGAGAGTGATGGGAGAATGGGGTGAGTAGGGGCTCCACTCAACCCTTCCCCACACAATGTTTTTTCACACATGCCCCACCCTACCCGCCCCCGCCCTATGGGTCCCACATTGGGCAAGACAAAGATATGCTCCCACTTTTTTTGTGTTCTCCTAAAATGTTGTATGTATTGCCATAAAACTAGAGAATTTGGTATATACTAGTACGCTTAAGTGGGAGCATATCTAAACAGATTTCAATCATCTATCTTGGGTTGATAGATGATTGAAACTTAAACTAAAAAAAGTGTATGTTAATAAAATATACCTAAAAAGTATGAATGTACTTTTTGTTTTCTAAACTTAAATTCCAACCATTCATCTCTCAATAAAAATAAAGAAATTAAAAATAAAGAAATGAATGATTGAGATTTGTCTAGATATTACAACAATCAATTGTACTAATATATACTAGGTTCCCATAAAAATTAGATATAAACCTCTGTGCGAATAGCAGCTCCACCGTAAAGAAAATCTTGGTCTTCTGGTGGGGGAGTCCGAATATCCTCCAGTAGGGAGAACACAAGCTATAGAAAAATATTCATATGCAAAGTCCGTATAGAGATAACAGCATGAGCCCAACGATCTCTTCTGAGGGAGGGGAGGGCTCTTTCTCCTTTGCTAGTTATCCCTCTTGGCCAACCAAGGTACTTTCATGCTCATTTCTTAAAACAAGTGGGCAGGCACAAAAGGACACCAGCTAGAGGAGCAATACGAACCATGTCTACGTTCGGCCTTCAAGTTGAAAGGTACAAATGGCAGAATCTTTCGAGTCTGAGATTAAAAAAAAAGCAACAGAACAAGTCAACCCTCTCTCAAATGCTATTTTCGGTTCCTAGATTTTAGAGAACCATGGTTAGAACCAAACCAAATAAAACCGATGGTTTTGGTTTGATTCAGTTATGAACCACCGTTACTGGATTGGTATTTAGCCAAATCTTAAAATAAGTACTTATGTTAAGGTTTGCCTAAATACCGAGTATTATGTCATCATGTTATTTGGATTTACAGTCCCAGTTTAATATGTATACAAGGTTATAAAACTTTTATATGTATATAAACTTATAACATATCAGGATTTATATGTACATAAGCATATAAACTTTATGCATATATAATACATTTAGACCTGTAGTCCGAATTATATATATATATATATATATAACCTTATACTTCTCATGGTTTAGTTCCAACACAGAAACTGTGAACCGAACCAAAGCAAAACGGGTCAAGATATAGAACTTTGGTCCCAACGGTTCCTTGAACACCCCTACCGCCACTAAGCTATTGCTCTGGATGCGTAAGGAGGTGAAGTTATCATGGTGCTAGAATAGCAACGATTAAAATCATGTATAACCGATAGTTTTAACTGTGATCTATTTTTTTCCAAAACTTCTAAGTTAGGTGGATACCTCACGCCATCACAGAATTTTCATCATCACCATTATCATGACAGCGTTCCACTCGTGAGCTCTCGTTTTAAAAGATGGAGGGAGTCCGCTGAAACTACATGGTTGGACCTTGTAGTCCTTGCAAGTGGTAGGATTACAGATGGGTTGGATCAACGGTGGATCCAGAAAATTTTGTCGAGTTGGGTGATTAGCCGTGAAACTTTTAGGGTGGGGCAAACATTTTCTTTTGTGTTTATTTGAGTGTGGACACTAACACGGAATCTATGGGTCCTATTCGCGTCTGAGTCGTGTGTGTCGTGTCCTGTATTGCCAGCCCTAGATACTATAAGGGCCTCACCTAAGAGAGAGAGAGAGAGAGAAGTTTTGCGACAAAAAGATTTAAAACAAAAAGAAAAGGAAACTTGAAAAGTTCATATTTACACAGAAATCAACAGAGACCAGAAACGCCATAGAATGACACAATTGGTTTGGTTTCGTGGCACCAAAAGTGGCCTAGTTCGGGTCTGCCGTGTCAAGTTGTGGAAATCTTAAACGGCTGTGGCGACCATGGACGAAAAAGAGCGTCCGAGCAGGGGGCGCCTGAATGCCCCTGCCGGACGTCACCCCTCCGTTGTTACCTTTCTCCGCATCCTGGAGTCCGTATTTCCATAAGAGGACGCAAACCACTAAAGACACGGAGGTGATGACGGAGAAAAAGATCCACGCCAACCACATCACGTCTGAGGGGAGCATAGACCACAGCCTGATTCCGTAGTTATAAATCAAAAGAATCGCTATGGGGAGGCTGATCCTTCGCAGGGCCTCTAACGAAGGAGATTTCTCCGGCAAGAATGACATGACGGACACCGCCCCTGCGAGCATGATGTACAGCAAGAAGAGGGTCAGCAACACCAGCGTGCTCCATGGCTCCGGTATCGACGTAGTAACCATTAAGAATTCCCTACCGATTCAACTAGGAAGTAGGACTATCAGAAAGACATGAGATTCTAGCGGGCATCTCATCCGATCGTCTTCCGACCCTCATTTAAACTTCCTTCTGCATCACCTTCTTACGGCAAAGAAGCTTCCACGGTAGCCAGCCGAGGTTTCTACTTGGAAATTTTATATTTATTGTATGGGTCCCTTCCGCCCTTCAGAGTGAAGAAAGGATTTGGCATGGACCTTCCTCGTAGAAATTGCGTCGAAAGGCGGAATCCCTGTCAGTGTCTGGATATGTTCGATATCGGTTTGCCTGAAACTTAGAATCAGAGCTCAACCGTCACAGGATTGGTTTTGAAAAAAGGCATATGAAATTCTTTCGTACTAAAGAATGGATTTTTATACTTTTAGAATTCACTTTAATAAAAAATATATCAAATAAATATTTAGTAATACTTAAAATGAAATAAATATAATTAATATCACATAAACTTAATTAATCTAATATCACTAATTAATCATTAAGTTCAACAAAATTTACGAGATATTCAAATTTCCAACAATTTGACAATGTCCGTACAGATTTATTTGGTATTCATGTCAAAGTGGGTCATATCAACGCGAACAAAACATGCGCAACCTGATGTAACCCGTATTCAACCCGGACTAGCTCTGGTCTGATTAGGTTTGTGAAGTCAAGGTGCAGGTTATTCAAAGCTTATGCGTCATACTACACCTTTAGGAAAAAGTTGGCCGAAGCATAGCTGACAATCCAAATCGACCTAAATCCGATCTACATTGAAGAAGTGGGCCCACTTGATGACATGATAAGCTTGACATACCTATAAGTTATTTGATTTTATTTCGAGTCTAATTAGGGCTTGCCGAAGTTCATTTGATGTTTTAGAGTCGTTTATTTAAATCGGATAGCTAGCTTATGTATTGCAAGACAGCAAATTGTGAAATATTCGAAATGCCCCTAGCTTGTAAAAGGGACACATGTGGACACGTTTTGATCTTTGAGTATGAATTTCTAGTTTTGTTTCTCTCTCTAATCTCTCTTCTTTTTCTTCTAATTGTCGATTCTCTCGCTCTAATTCTTTATATCGACCTCGCAAAACCACATCGATTCAAGCAACCCTTTTGTCTACAATTATCTGAAGTTTGTTGCCAGCCTTGACCGACTAAAAGCCATCACTTTGGCTGTCATTAGAACTGATTCACATGTCCAAGGGCCTGATTCAATTTGTTAAATTCAATCATGAAATTTAATCTATTTCATGACTGAAATGCATTAATTAGTATTAGAGAGCAGTTCTGATCAGATTCCCACATTAAGTAACAATTGTGGTTCCTGAAGTCTACAAGGAAATGTAGGTGATAGTCGTGAAGAGACCACCTTTATTTCTCCTCAACATGTAATGCATGCCTCCTCCTCTTCAAGAGCAATCACATGCGTACCAACTAAATCATTACGATCATGTTAGTGGATAAAACACTAAAGAGGGTGTGGTGTAACAAAACAAGTGAGAAGACCTTCACTTCAAGCTCATACAACCAATGTAAATGAGGAAGATTTCTATAAAGATGTCCATACTCTTTGCTGGCAATCTAAAGATGTGGCTACGTCATGGAGTTGTTGACAATGAGAATGTATCCATTGCCTTCAATGAGCTAGAGGACTATGCATACCAAAGGTTCCAATGGTGTTGACCCCTGCATGTGCACCTGACTTAGGACGAATTCTGTCAAGACATCGTGTGTTGCTCTCCCAACCTTCTTGCGACCAACATGCTGAAATCAAAGACTTAAAATAAGAAGGTTTGCTTGAAGAGCATCAATGTAAATTCGATATATCCCTGGCGGTTACACAACTCGACGGTCTAGCTCTTTGAACTCAAGCATGGTTGGTATAAAGGACAATCTTCACTTTGAATTCATTGAATCCATGGTTGATAACCTATAAGAGGTTTTCATCGTCATGAAGCTCTATGACAAAAAGAAACAAGAGAATGAAATTGTAGGGAAGTTCTCCAAAAGGTGCCCCCTCTAAATCGAGTCCAGCAAGACTGTAAAGGCACAAAGGAACCGACAAGGAAGAGTGACTTACCCTGACACCACTTAAAGGAAAAGGAGAAAGAATCAATATTTTTTGTGCAATCTAAATTGGGAGTACAAGGTAAGACGCTAAAATGTTCATGCCAGTCTATGAGAGTGAGGAATCCAGCACTTAGATGTGTCGAGTGAAAAAGAAGAAGATAACCTTACGCCTGATGAGGCTATTGCTTTTAAGGGTGGTTCTATAAATTCCATGAGTTTAATCAATCACTGATGTAAAAGTTGGGTCTTGATTCATACAATCCTAAACATAATTTCCCTCAGAGTTCCTTGATTGAAGTTCTTAGATGTCTATTTAAACCATTGAATCCTTTAATATAGTCGCCGGTAATTGTAACAATGAGTCTTATAACCAAGTTCTTGAAAACCTAATCTGTACCATGCAATGGATGATGCATTTGTCAACCATTACCCTATTGACATTAAGGGAATCAATGTCATACTTGGGATGACTTGGCTAAAGAAAACAAAATTGAGAGTATGTTTTGGGATTGCACCAAGATTCAGGTTACCTTCGTCTATCAAGCAAGGTCTATCCTTATCTCAAAGACCAAAAGGTGGTGTCCATAATCAAAACCAAACCCAAACCAGTTGTTTGAGTCATGCATATGCTATCTCAGTTACTTTTGGGTTTCGCACACATCTACCTTTAACCAAACCCCCTTCTAGAGGTCTCTGACATGGCTGACCAGCAACCCACTCGTTGCCTTCCCTAAGGCTATGTTGTCCCCATAGTTAATTGACCAGACTATGGTCCCATTTGTACTGCAATCGAATTGGCACCTCAATCAACCCTCACGGCTCCCTAACATCGAGATGATCACTTGTGTCTTAGCAAAGAACTCCCATGTATTTGTTGAACCTCAAGGCCTTCCTCAACTCTCGATCTTTTGACCATTCTACTATCTTAAAGTTGAACCTCGGTCCTATTTGTGTTAAGCCCTTGATATGCCTCTTTATAAAAGGATATCATTGAGGACCTTGTTCTAGAGATATTAGACTAAGAAATTATCTAGCCTAACTGTGATCTTTTCTCTTCACTAGTCTTATGAGTGAATAAGGAATGGTTTACAGGATCTTTTCCCCGATCATAGGGCCCTTAATGATGCCACCATGAAAGATAAATTCCCTATATTTATATCATTGAAGAGTTAATTAATTACATAATACATTATTTTGTGAGTTGGATTTATAAGTCAGTAGTCACCGAGTTTTTATGGCATCCGAAGACATCTACAAAACAGTATTATGCACTCGGGAGGGCCACAATAAGTTCTTGTTCATCGTATTTGGACTCATGAATGCTCTAGCTACTTTTAAAAGATGCATGAATAAAGCATTCAAGAGTTTCTTTTGTTGATATTTCTTGGTTTTATTTGATGATATTATGGTTTACTATAAGTTTTGAGATGATCATCTTATTCATATATATATATATATATATATATATATATATATATATATATATATATCAATTCTTGTATTGTTAGACTTTACCAAGCAGTTCGTGGTCCAGATCGACTTGTACCACATTAGAGTAGGGATTGTTTTCATGCAAGAAGAACATCAAATTGCACATAAAACCAAGTTCATATTGGTTGGTAAGAGGTGTTACTCGACATATGACAAGGAGCTATTTTGAACCATCCTAGCCCTTAACAAATGGAGACCATATGTACTTGAGAGGTGATTTACTTTGTAAACCAACCATAATAGTTTGAAGATTATTTTGGAGCAAAGGATCACTACCAAACAACAACAAAGGTCGATCTCTAAATTTTTAGGATATGATTTCAACATCAAGTACAAAAGAGACAAGAATAACCTAGGTGTTGATGCTCTCCCATTCCAAAAAATTGTCAAACTCATAGTGCTTTCAGCTAGGAGGTCCAACACATGAATCGGAAATTGGTGGAATTTGCGGCCCCATCCTCCTATTTGCATCATTTGATTCATGGCAGTATTTTCTACTATGATGGTAAAATATTGCTTTTGTATATCTTGTGCTTTAATCAGTTTATTATTAAAGCATATCATGGTCCACGAATAAGAGATATGAAGGTGATTCTAAAACCCGTCAAATCTAATTTTTATTGGAAATGGATGAAAACATAATTGCGCAATTTGTTAGAGAGCACAAGACTCCACTCTCCTATCTTGTAGTGAATAAGATCATGTCATCAGCGATATCGATATGCAAAGGAGAATTCAAGTAGTCTGCCCTTGTGAAATTCACAAAATCGGTATTTCTAAATTGGTTGCTTCCACTTATTCTCGTCATGAAGGAAAATATCAAGTATAAGATATAAAACTTATTAGATAGTTAAATGTCCAAGATTTGGCTTCATGGTAATATCAGGCTCTTTTTGAGAGAATTTTCAAAAGATCCACGGAAAAATGCAAGATGTTGCGCCATATTGGGTATGTTAATTGAGTTTGACAGTGAACACATGGTTTGAGCTTTTCAAAATGAGTTTGTGCATCTTAAGTACACCAATGAAATCCGTGTCCTACATTTCACCGGAATCTACTTTGCATCACTTGATCATGACTCCATCAATAACTGGTAAGAGATTTCGAGGCCAATTCTCACTCCCTTCATGGACCCATAACATGTTCGTGGTCGAAATCTTACATTACGGTTAGTTGAATTCAAGAGATCATTGAACTCCTCACACCTATCAAAGTTCTACTTAAAAGCTTCTATACCTAAGGAAATTCACGGGTTGGTCATTGCTCCATGTGTAAATGTTTAGTTAAACAGGGACTTGGTAAACCACTATCCAAACAATATCTAAACCATTACCTCCCTACTGAATCCATCCATATAGTATGATACGCTAGGACCAACTCGAATCATAGTGAAACATATAAGTTGGGAGGCCGGATTTAGTCACCTTGCATGAGTGATGCACTAATACATAAAATCTTAACCATTCGATTAAAAGATTGAATAACTTTAAAATAAAAAATACATACTATTTGTTTTTTGAAATTCAAAGAAAAAGTTACAAATTCAAGAAAGTGACTTAGAACACAATGACGCATCAATCATCCACGCTGCACTAAATCCGGATTTCCTACATAAGTGTACTCTCACCATAACCCATCCCTAACACTGACAGTATCTGTTGGCTTGAGAGGCACGTTTTAAGTAGGGAAAACTCTTGGCAATATGCTAGAAGTAGAAACTTGTAAGATAGTGATCATCTGATAACATCTTAAGGCAATAAAATATGCGCTTATTTTAAGCCATTGTCATGACTTCAAAATTCCAGTGGATTTTCTAAGAGACCTAGACAATGGACATATAACATATTCTGATCTATCACCAGAGCCCAACTATTCGGGCTCACCACAGATCGGTTTCAAGATCATATCCGACCCATTCATGGGCGAGGTGGCCGCTTCACCTCGCCCAAGATCCAAGAAAATCAGTACAAGCCATCCAAATTCTTCAAGCGAAGTTACCACCGGTCTCACCTGATTCATACCCAACTGGACTTTGCCTCACGTAGGAAAATTTCTAGGTTCTCCACAAAGCACAATGGCCATTAAGTGACCCGGGCTCGTTTTGGTTTGGATGCACGAGATATGTAGAGGAGAAAACCTTTAAAACTAATAGGAATGACAATGGGGTGGATATGGGATAAGTATTCTTGTAACTGAACCCGAGACCAACTCTACATACCATACCTGCCCCATTGCACCGAAACCATGATGTCCCAACATTATATATAATATATAAATAACACTATACATTAAAGTACACTGAAAACAACAGCAACCAAGCCCTTTCCCACACTAGGCGGGGTTGGCTAAAGGCTTGGTTGGCAAAGTCGATTCTTCGATGCAATAATGCACGATCTTGTACTATTGCAATAGTTATCTTAAAAAAGGTCATATCTTCTCACACTATATAATCACAATGTATAACAAATTATCTTACTTATAAATTACATTGTCTATACACACAACCATACATAATTTGGGCTGGGTACTGATTCTGAATGCACCCTATACTCTTTTTTTTCTTTGTTACAAGAGGAGGCCAAAGCCTAATACACACCCACACATGCACCTTCCGGGAGTCAAACTCTCTAATGGTGCAAGAAAACCCTGCCGTTGAGCTAACATTCTCGTTGCGTTCACCCTATACTTGAACAACGGTATTTGGCGCTTCTCTTAACCTGACCTTGACCTAGTAATACCCAACCCGAAGAGGATTAGGCGGTCATTGAGCTGACTTCAGCTTGAGTACAAGCAAGCTCAACTCAATTTATTAAGAAAATGCTTCGCTTGAGGTCAAGTTCGAGCTATCTTTGGAAAATTCAAGCTAGGCTAGCTTGTTGGTACAGCTAGTCACAACCAAGATCGGCTAGATTAAGCTTAGCTCAAATTGAGCTCAGTGAACTCAATCCGAAACTTGTGTCTAAATTATAAATCTTAATCAGGCTCTCGAGCTGCTCGAGCCCTGTACTGGCAACCTCGAGTATGCCTCACGAGCAACTCAAGCTCAAAGGATCCAGTCGACATTGACTTTTCCTCCAGTCATAATTCGAGTAGCTCGTGAGCAAATCTTTAGCTGGGATTAGGTTGGGATGGGTCACCACGAGTCGGACCAATATTGCAACAATCCCTAATTAAGAGGAGCGGTAGACGCTATGGTGGTTGGTTTCCTGGCTGGTGTGAAGGCGCATTAATTTTCAACCGAGTCTCAATTAAGAAAATCCTAGGCTTTATTTCCAGGCGACCACCAAATCTCTTAAAGACGGGTCAGTCCAAATTCCATATCTGCTGAATCTAACTTTCCTTTTCAAACTTTTCCGGGTCCAGTTCTTTGACAAAAGGAACTCCGCCATCTTACTGTAGCCGATCTTTGTCGCCTGCTTCCTTTTCTTTCTTGGTTTTCCCTTCGGCCACGCCTTTCGCTTTCTATGATCGCTTTTTCTTGTCTGAACCAATTCCAGCCTCTTTGACGAGAGAACACCTATTCAGCTACATCTGGGTTTGGTAGACAATAAAGACTGAAGATCAGGTTTCTTAAAAAAGAAATCGTTGATATAATTCTTTCTTTGTTCTTTTTTTTATTCGTTCACTCGTTTATTTACTATCATCTATTTGGCGAATGCACGCGCCATTAACCATTGCATTTTGATGGTTCTCGTTCTTCTACCCTTTGGGGACTCGGTGGCTATTCCAAGCTGCTACGTTTATGCCGGTTAATCTTGATTTGATACCAGTGCATTGGTTGTTCTCTCACTGTGGCTACGGGCTAACCGGACCATGCGGCTGATAAGTTTTTCTTCTCTTTAGTGAAGTACACTACTGGTCATATATGGATGCCTAAGGGTGTGTTTGATAAGGGGTTGCGGGGGGAGCTGAACCTCGATTTTTGGTACTCACAGTTCTAAGTTTCATTTGCATCAAACACAAAACTCATGGTCGACATAAAACCATGGTTCCATATATCCAATTTGAATTAAAAACTTCGGTACTAAAGAAGACGTGCGCCACATCAACTAGATCTAGGGGCTTCATAAAAAAAACCCAAGTACCTCTTTGTCTCTCATGTTGCGATCTTATCTCACTGGAAAACTCAATCTTCAATACTACTTGCAAATCAAACACGATACTTGACTATAAGTCCATGTGAGTCTAAGCCTACAGTGGTAGTACAGAAAGCCTGACACCATGAACCAAATACACCTTAAAGGACCCCGGCTAATAATTCTAGCATTGTCACTTTCATTGATAAATCCATTTTCTTTTCTCCGAGTTCTAGTATCTATAAGAATTAGAGTTCCTACCCTTTTATGGTTCCCATATGCATCTCATGGTACCAAGTGGGGCATTTCTACCATTGTTTTCAGTTGCACACAAGTGAAAGCTAGTTCTAAAATGGTGCAATTGAGAAGCATCATAAAATTAAACTAGAAAGGTGTTGTTGATGCCAGAAAATGTATGAGGATATATATAGTAGAAGGTGAACAGTTTTGAAAAAGAAAAGGAACATATAGATCGTGAAGGGTTATGACTTCAAGCATGCGAGATAGGATTATTATCTCAAGTTGATTGTATGGATTGCGGGGTCGGTTGACATACCTTAATTGGCATGAAGGCGAAAAGAGTGGTATGAATAGTGAAATGAAAAGTTATTGGAAAACACACCTGAAAAACTTGACACAGAGTTTGTTATTTTCATAAAGTTTATAAATAGGCATGTGTAATAAAAAAATGACATCAAGAAATCAATGATGTAATTGCAATTTTTTTCTTCTTTTACTTTTCCTAGGGGTAAATGTAATATAGTTCTTTCAACTTCTTAAGTGCATGAGTGCCTACACAACTCCTATCTCCAGCGGAGATATGCACAATCATATACTTAAGAGGTATTTCAATGATACCTTATTTAGTCTTGTTTTTCCCTTAAGAACGAGGGTTATAGTTCTCTAGCATGCTATTTGTCTTCTAGTATTTGTCTCAAGCTTACCGTACTTAGTCATTCATGTGGGGTTGATACACCCAGTGGGACCTACATGCTTACTTGTGGGATTGTCCAATTTATGCAAACTCAATCCGATCGAGTTTATTCCATAGCATCATCCAATACATACACTGATCATCCATCCTCGGTGCTTAGCACTCAACCTCTAGTCTCTAATGATGCAATTGAGCATCTCCACACCAACAAAAGGAGACTATGTTGGCTATGCCTTACATACAATTGAATGAAAATGTTATCGAATGGCTTCGACCATCAGCTAATGATTGGTTATAGAGGCAGTTATGGGATCTTCAAATGGCATTATTTTGTCATATGGCAAGAACCATGCCTACTATAATTGTTAATCAACTGGTTACCATCCAAGATTAGAATTTGCTTGCAATAAACGAAGGTGAGATGCAGAAGTTGTGATGTAAACGATAATTTATTGGGAGAGAGGAAGTCACATCCAAGGTGGTCAATATGCTCACAAGATTCTTGACATTGATCCTTACTATATTATAGATTAGAAGCTCATGATCGAAGTTGTCAGGAGATATTCTTGATTGATCACTCTTTGGAGATCAAAGTAGATCTATGGAGCTCGAGGAGGTATATCTCCATTGGTGGCTATCCTCTAAAAGATAAAAGAAAGAGTGCCTTGGAGTTCTCATCCTTTCCAAGAATTCTTACCAAGAATGTTTCAAACAAACTCTGCATCTACCAAGATTCGTATGGGTGGTGGAGGCACTACTTATCTTGTGAGCATAGCGTTATCACTTGGCATGTCTGTATTGACTAGATTTTCTTTTGGAGGAACATTGGTGGCACCCTCTGTAAGAGTGGATTATGGTCTAAAAGTAATGATTGCTAACAAATTATTCAAACGAGGTTGTAGCTATTGGTCGAAACAAGCACAAGAGCTCTCTAAAGTCTCACAGTCGTAGGGACTAGTTTGAGCCTATGACAAAGACTCCTTGTTAGCAGTCGCCTTAGTATGGACTTTCAAAACTTGGGTTATGGCAGCCGCTACCCCGAAAGGAATAAAAACTTGGGTCTCTTCTTGATTGGGTGTACTGATGGTTGTAGTCTGCTTATCGAGGATGTGTATTTTTTCTTAGTCGAATGTAGTAGGTGTCATGGTCAAGGTAGAAGCTCAAGGTTCTTCATGATGAGCTATGACGGTCCTAGCCGAATCAAAGGACATTAAAAGGAGACCTTTGTTTAAACCCATAGGGTAGACAGGAATTTCGGCTACCTGTAGACTTTGTCAATATGATTAAAAAGAAAAATAGACAAAGACATGTGCCAACAAGAAAAGCTTACCCTTCTATAAAGTCAGTGAATCAATGAAAAACCCTCCTCCTTGGGATCTTTTGTATTCAACTCTGAAACAAGTTCTTGTAGCGAAGAGGTCGAAGCAGTGGAGCAAGGATGTCTTTGAGGCAATGAAGTCTAGTCAGTCATGCATATTTCGCACTTGGTTCAGCAAGCATCGAGTAGGTGAATTGATTGATAAAGTCCTCCTATTCTTTGTTAAAGATGACATAAATAGCCAAAGACCACCACCCTTCATATTTAGGGGTGGGTCTTGTGTTGGTTGTGAAGCTATTAAAAGGGAAACTCTCGATTACTCGAAAATTTGCTTTAGTCACCACTTTGATTACTAAATTTAACATCACTATGTTGCCCGCTAACATCTAAGTTGGATAAATAGGGCCATAAATTCTCTAGTCAAGCACAAATTGATGGGTTAAACATTGAGAGAAATATCTCTCGACCATTGTTCGGTTGGTAGAGGAAGAGGATGCACCAATCCTATTGAGTAAATCTTGAGAGCACACAAATTAATGCCACTCTGTGGTGGAGATTTAAGAGGGGTTGGATTCTTTTTCTTATATATGTTGAGTCACTTATTTCCTATGACTCGATGGATAAAAATTAGAATTATTTTCAAACTCTAATTTGAGTAATTTATTGGAGATAGATTGATAGTATCCTAGTTTGAGAATGAAGTTTCAAGAAAACTCTACCTAAACCGAATTCTTCTCATTTAAGGTTAGCAACATGGTGACCCGAGAGACTAAGAGTATGCAGTTGGGAGAAATAAAAGTATATTCAATACTGGAGAAACCACCATAGGCCAAAAGCAATATTGGGTGTTTTTTGTTCATAAGTTGAGAAATATATGATTGAATACCCCGAAAAAAGGTACCCAAGAAAAACGATTAAAAATCAAAAGGATGATCAAAAAATAAGGCTTAGTTATTGCTATGTCGTTGGGCAAATGATGAACTTGCACAGTTAGAATAGAAGAAAGCTACCATGTTCATTTCAGTTATCTTTTCGAATCACGTGTGTTGACTTCTAAAAATCTTTTGTATAAAAGGTTTTTGGAAATAAAAGAAAAACAAAAAGAAGAACATAAAGAATAGAGTTTGAAGCCATTAGAGGGGAGTTTAGTGATAGCATGAACATCTAAGATGGTTGATCATTGTACCTAGTTTAAGAATAAAATAATTGAGTTTGCTAGATCAAAGACTTAAGAAGCTAAAAAGAAGATTGAGGTGTGGAGGGAAGACAACATAGGACAGTTACATGAAATAAAAAATTTCTAAGTTGCACCAATTGTTCATATATGTGGCACCCACTCGATCCAATGTATTTCCTATAAGGTCTCATAAGGTCTCAGTCAAGTGCGAAGTTTTTTGGGGAAATGATTGTATCAAAACCGCTTTGCATGGAGCGAAAGGATTTCCGAGATGATCATCTCTTCAACAGCTCTAAGGCCTTCTATAGCAGACATAGTAGTGCTAAGAATAAAAAAATCAAAGTAAAAAAGTTGAAATATGTGGTAACCTTAAGTTGGGATCCTAGATGGAGTTGAGCTCGTGGAAGCCATAAGAATATCATATGTTGGTTAAGGAAGAGGCTTAAGATGCTTTTCGTAGGAGAGCTTGATTACAAAGAAAATGTTCACAGTTTTTCATAAAAAAGGATAAGTAGGGGTAGCACTCTTAGTCCCATTTTATAGAAAGAGCAATGTCCCATCGGTGAAGTCATATTGCCTCATGTCATCATTTGGCTAAGATTTTGAAGCAATGATGGGTTTAATGAGGCGACAGTATAGGATAATGTATACCATTAAATAATATTTTATCTAGTTCAAATGGATTCCTCGGAGGAACGAAAAGTGAAAGGCTAAAATATAAAAGAGCAAATTACACATGCAGAAAAGATTGGATGTTTTATATCAATCATTAATGACCAAAAATGATGACAAGATTGTTAATTTGATTTCCTCAAGTCACGCGTGTAGCCTAGGTAACCTAGCTCAACATACATTACAAGCTACCGTCAAATTTCTCAACATTCCATGAGGTCACCGTGATTGAGACTGTTGGATTGAGCATCCCTCTCTAGAGTTTCACAATTGAAAAGCAAAGCATGTAGTTGTTGTAATTTTAAAATGAGTTCTTGAGAAGCTGAAACCTCTACATCTCAAGTAGCAGTTGCCTGAGATTGTAGAGAGTTGAGATTGAACCGTACTCGAGAAACTTTGTCTAGTAATTCTTGGTTTTGTTGATAAAGAACTTCAAGTTGCTCTTAGAGAAATGAAATTTTGACTTGGAGAACCGAGTCTTTAATCTAGAGGTTGACTACACATGAAGATATTTCCATTAATTGAGCAGTCAAAATGCGATGGAGTTGCCACCATCCACGACCTTCTAAGAGAAGGAGGATATGCATTCTTGATGCTCATTGATAGTAGCAAGTTTGTTTAGGATGCAACTTGGCAGTTCTGACTGACATCAAAAAGTTTACATATTTAGATGTAAACATTAGAGGTTTCTTTAATTAATCTCTCCCATTCAAAAGAAAGATTTGTGTGTCCTCAAAAGGTTTTTATAACATACAAACCATAACCTACTTTATTTAGGACAAAAGAAGAATAAAAGGGCTATGTGTAAAGTTGTTCGACTATAGAGGTTATGATATCCCAAGGCGATAGAAGAATACTCATCCAAAATGGTAGACGAAACAGTAGAATTTGTTACTTCTTGCTCAAAACATTTTGGAGGTAGGTTGTGTGCATGGAGTCTGGAAGGTCATTAGTTAAATCATCTATTATAGATGGGCTCCAATAGTAGATTCTTTATTATGGGCCAAGTTTTACCCATAGTAGTGCTAGTGGGAGGAGTATGTTTTCTTTTTTGTGATGAGGAGTAGGGAGATGATGAGCCAAAAAGACTTGTTGAAGGAGTCGGGGGTATATCGATAGTCGCTTATGACAAGATTTTGGATTATTGCAAATAATTGTGTCTATATTGTAGTCAATGAGTCTTGATTTGTAGTCATCAATCGAGACTTTACTCATTTCTATATTAATGTCTATCTACCAAGAAGAAAATTCTTAGGTCTCACCAAAGCAAGGATATTAGTCAAGAAGTGTGTGGACAAGTTCCTGCTAATATTGCTCAAGCAAGATCTCTGATAATGGGTAGTGGGTCGTATGGTTGTGCGATAATTGGATTAGACCAAAATGACTGAGAGGCATCACAGAATAAGAATAGAGGGGAAATGATCCTTGATAATC